>CM044895.1:4955785-5364228 GCA_024500025.1 Syzygium aromaticum
AACAAACAAGGAAACACTGCTTTGCACGAGTCCGTGCTTAATTGTGAAGTCAAAATGGTGCGCCTTTTGTTGAACGAAGATATGGAGCCCGTGTACTTGAAGAACGCGGATGAGAAATCTCCTTTGTACCTAGCCACCGATACCAAGAACCCGGAGATACACGAGGTTTTATTTTCTCCCTCGCTTGAACCATCCAAGATACAAGGCTTGGCGCCGATTCATGGTGCCGTTGTGCATGATAACTGTGGTACGTACCTCAATATGCTTATTGGAAATATCTATGTCTAGATTGATCTGTGCAACCACTTTTTGCGCTTACTCAAATCCATTTCGTATTTTTTACCTAAAATTCCAAACCCCACCCACTTACTAATGTAGGTGGATATCCATCGGGTACTTGCAACCAGCCATACAATTCTTTTGGTAAACAAATTATCTCACATTAGCACATAATATTTTAGCTTAAATATACAAACAGAACCAATATACTAAAACTCGTGTACAGTTGATCTTCGATTGAAGAATTACAAAGTGCAAATATTAAAGATCGGCTATCATAAAAATCTAAATTTAACAATGGCAAAAGGAGAAATATGCATTTGAAGTGATGGTTGTTGATGATAATGTTAGATTGCACTTAATCCTGTTTAAGGGTTCACAATCTTTAGTTTTGTAACAGAGCAAATTTAGTTTTCGTAAATAATTTATCATTTTCCAGGTTTCGGATTCACCTCATAGGTTAATCTCGAAACCATCTCAAGTCCTGGTAGAGTTATAATATTCATACTAATTAGTTAAATTACCTAAGAAATATCAAGGAAATATGAGCATTTAGTAATTAATACATATTAGGTTAGGTTATCAGATTTTATAGCTAATAAAATCTTAAATACATCCCTAACTCAAGCATTTCCCTCACCTTCAATGACAACACGTTCCTCCCCACAACGGTCAGACTGCTCCCATGCCAAGCCCTCGCCAGCCCCTTGCCAGCCGCTCCAGGGCCGCAATGGCCCGACGAAGAAAAGTAAAGAAGGAAAATAAAAGAAAAGAAAAAAAGGAAAAGGAAAAGGAAAAAGAAAAGAAAAGAATAAATATATAATAAAAATTCGAAAAAATATTGTATTACAAATTATCCACGTCAGTGGCGACTATGCCACGTAGGATGACCGGTATCTACATTGGCGATTTCCGGTTAAAATTGATCGAATGGACTCAATTGGTAAAATGTGAAAATGTTTAAAATTAAATTAGCACAATTAAATGGTTTATGACTGAATTGGCAGAAATGCATTATGAATTTTTTTGTAATTTTCCCAGATTATGCATATATCTCCTTTGATTATGCATATTCCCGATTGATTATATCTGGTGTTATGTTTATCTTATTACCGTAAATAGCCATCCAATAAAACCTATAAATAAGCTCATGTATTATTTATCGATATATTGAAATATACAAAAATTTCATATTTCTCTTCCGCATTTTATTTCTTAATTGTAGTAGTGAATAAGGTTACGTCGAAGATGTCCTCATCCCAAAATGGGTTAAACTATATCAAAACCAATTAAGCCCCAACCACCGTAAAATGTTTATGTAGATGTTGTTGTCGCGACTAACCTCCCGAACTTTTTTATTGGGTACAAAAAAAGGGGAAGTTATGCCTAGAACGTGCTAAGTCTAGGTTCGGGACTTAACTCGAGCTCTTCCAAACTCATACCATATCGCGACTTAAGATTTAAGTATTTAACATGCAAGTGGTTTATATTAAGGAGTCGCTACTAATCAATTTGGGGTGGGTCGATTAAAAATCCAAATAGGATAATGGGAGGATCACCCTATTCTTACGTACAAGAGATTAACTGAATTCGGGGACTTGGTTACACTAGTTATATAACTAATGCCCTTTCGGTACCTTTTTACCTTGTTCATTTCTAAAAACATTTGTTAGGCAATTTGAATCGATTTTAGAACCTTTCTCCTAACATGTAAGGTAATCAAGTGAGTGCATAATTAGAAGCGATTAACAGTCAAAGTAAATATGCAGCCTAAGGTTCTAGCCCTAACTAAGGCAACAAACATTTAAAACACAACAAACCATGCCATTAAAATCTAAATAAAAATATGCATGATAATCATACAACAATACACGATCCTATAGGCTTATCTATTTAAACATACAACTTATGCGATTAAAAATGACGTGCATAATAAAACAACGATAAATTACAACCCTCAGATATATCACATAATTTAAAAAAAAAAATCTTTTTTTTATTTTTTTTAAAAATAAATAAAATATGAGAAAAAGAAAAAAAAATTAATTTTTTTTAAATAATATTAAAACGGGTCAGGTCAATAGATTCGGGTTGGTCGAATTCGACCCGAGCCAATGGATCCGACCTAGGTGTTGTCCCATGTCAGGTCAGCTGATCCGGGTCGGTCGGAATCGACCGGGTCAACGGATCTAACCTAGGCATTGACCCGAGTCGGGTCAGCCGATCCGGGTTGGTTGGAACTGACCCAAGTTGGATCAGTTGATTTGGGTTGGGTCCGACCCGGATTCACAAACCTGCAAGGGGAAAAACGTTGGCGGAGCCAAAATTAATCGTCCGCCGGCCGACCCAGATTGGCACCGACCCCGAATTGGCCCCTGGGGCCACCACCAATGTTACCGACTGCTTGACGGTGACCAAACCAAAAACGGCCTCTTTGAGGCATTTTATTGAACACCAGGTGTGCACGAGAAAAATCAGGGGATTTTGACCTCCCCCGGCGGCCTGGTCAGTTCTGATGGGCACGGCTCGATCTCGACGAAGAGTGGGAGTTGAGACCGATGACGGCATGGGCCGAGAATTGCGTGACACGGCCGGCGCGAGTCCCGGCCCAACTGTGCCAGAAAACAAGGCAAAACAGGGCAAGTTGGGGGGCCGGAGAAGCTCACCTGTCGACGGCCCGTCTGGTCGGTTTTCGGGCTGCTCCACGGGTGACGGCGACGCTGCTGGTCTTCTTCTAGCTCTGGCGTGGCCTCGGTTCGCTTTCTCTCTCTCTATTTCTCTTTCTCTCTCTGTTTCTCTCTCTCCAACCGACCATGGCTCTCTCTTTCTCTCTCTCTCTCTCTCTCTCCGGCTTATATAACCGATGATGACGACAACGACGAGGCCTCCTGCTACATATGCGGGCTGACGACAGCCTGCACCGGTCTAGTCTAGCCCGTGACTTTTGCGGCCATAGGCCGGTGTAGGGGGGGCCATTTTGACGAAGAGCAGAAAGGCAAGGGAGATGAGAGGAAAAACGGGGGGAGATGGCTGGGTTTTCGACGGGAGATGGGATTGGCCATCAATGTCAGTCCCGGTGGCGTGCTCCCCTAGCCATTTCTGGCTTGATAGGGACAGCGCGGCCATGCTCAGCCGCTCGTTGTCTGCGGCTGGGAACAGGGGAGAACAAGAGACGAAGAGCGACAACGGCGAGGGGGGAAGAAGGAAGAAAGGGGCTGGGCCGGGCCAGGCCCAGCCCACACAGAGTGGAAGAAGGAAGGAGGAGGTCGGGCCTAGGCCCGCAGGGAGGAGAGAAAGAAAAGAAAAGAAAAGAAAGTGAGCTGGGCCTGTGCAGGAGGGAAAAAGAAAAAAAAAAAAATAAATGGGCCGGGTCGACCCGGCCCAACTCGAATTTTTTTTTTAAATTTAACATTTTAATAGACCCTATTAATATAAATATGCCTAATTTCTATATGCAATGCATTTAATAGAAATATTTTTTGTTTTAGGAATTAAAAGAAATTAATTCCTAAATTTTGTGCAATTAATTTTTGGCAAATTAAAAATAGATGTCAACAGTGGTACTAACTTGGAGTTCCTTATCTCAGTATTGGTCGCCAAGATACTCGAAAAGAACATGGAGCTATTTGCAATGACTGACTCTAGAGGCGGTAATGTATTCCATTTAGCTGCTTACTTGAAGCGGCCACGAGTATTCAAACACTTACAACGAGAAACTGAATATTTAGCTCGAGAACTAGACAAGAATGGGGATCTTCCCATTCATATTGCAAGCAAGATGGGTCATGTTGAGCTAATCACGAAGCTATTTCCGATATCACATTTGCTAAACAAGCGAGGACAAACCATTCTTCATGTCGCAGCAAAATATGGGAGAGCTTCACTAGTGAGATATATACTCAGACATCGAGAACTAGGGAAGCTGATAAATGAAAGAGATCCTGCGGGAAATACACCTTTGCACTTGGCCGCCATGCATTCCCAACCCGCCGCTTTGATTACTCTTGTGCTGGATAAAATAATTAAACCACTCCTTCAGAACCACAAATGCTTGACTGCTCTTGACATTGCTCTACATTGCCGCATAAGGAAGCCTACGTTTCGGAAGTTAGGTAACATGACCAGTCACTGTTTTATTCATATACTGGAAATTTCATAGACTAACAAATTACTTAAGCAAGGATCTCGTATTCAAATCATTATGTCTCCCAGTCGGCAGGATTGTTAAAGTATTGATCAATTTTCTAGAGTAGTGGAGATTTCTCTTGGATTAATTTTTTACAATTCTTTAATTTAGTCTTAACAGGAGGTAGTTCATGGGTGTGGCCATGAATATGTCGGCGGTTAGAAACAATATCTCTGACAAATGCAGAGATGAATTGTTATTTATCTCGATTAATTAAGCCTATAAATATGTTGCATTCTTTCTCTTCTTAAGAAGACGGGTCAATGTGACAAATTCGACCTCTCTAAATATGGCATTATCTCCTCACATCATCATGAGGTCAACCTATGACAACATAAACCTTATAAATTTCATTCACGCCTCTTTTCTCAATTAAAATGGACTTGTACTCTAGTGTTAATTCTTCGAAAAGAGTAGGCACTGCATCTTTAAAAGGAAAGATTTCCTTTTAAAAGAGTACTCCAGAGTTCATTCCCGTTATCGATATGGCAACAATTTGTTCCTTTTTTGTCGTCTTATATGCTTCCGATCTCAGTTCTTGGCATTAAAGGTGTTAGATTACGTGTCTGCTGCAAGCATAGACATTTTCGTACTTAGGCCGGAAGCTCAAGATAAAGTAAATCCGTGGTTAGGCGTGGACGAAGTTGGGCCAAACCGTAACCACGTGAAGAATGCAACCGATACCCGCCTGCTAGTTGCAACGCTTGTGGCCACCGTGACTTTCGCAGCAGGGTTTGCAGTTCCTGGAGGATTTAATAGCTTGGACACGGCCTCCAAAGATGACCAGGGCATGGCTACGATGCTGGACAAGAGAATGTTCCATGCCTTCGTGATTTGCAACTCGATCGCGATGTTCTGCTCAATGACCGCAGTCGTCACCCTCATGTTGGCACAGCAAACTGATGTCCACCTGGCGATGGCTGCATACCAGTACTCAAAACTGCCTCTGATAATTGCACTTCCGGCGATGTCTGCGGCTTTCTTAACTGGTGTCACCTTGCCCGTCGGCAAACTTCCGTGGCTTGCTAACACCATTTTTTATTTGGGATTCATTTTCCTCCTCATTATCTCGGGTAGTGCAATAAGTTCTGCATTGTTGCAGTGCCCTCCCTGGTTTCGGAGCCGCTGTCGTCCTGCCCGTCGTCTAATGTCTTGGCTTGTTCTCGCTTACATCTATTTGTTAGGAGTCGAGACGTACATATTGGATGACCCGGAAGAGTATGGGACAGCGAGCGGGACCACCGCTAGTCCGCCTCCAGATGGTGCTGGTGAATCGCATCATGGATGACTCGGTGACAACGAAATGTGGGACGTGCCACGTCGTCTTAATCACTAGTATCAGTTCATCATTTGATATTAATTTCTATAACTTGCATAAATATAACACACAAATATATATACACACATTTGCCTCGTTGCATTTGGCTTATTCTACTGTTGCTCTATTCCATTAATTGAAAGTACTTAAACTTAACCACATCTTCTGCTAATAGCTTGAGTTTGTAAAATAGTTGGATGTGATATCGCCAAATTTTATATGATATTAGAGCAGTAGGTTGTGAGTTTATTTCTAGGTCCTATTTGTCTCATATGTTATATATCTTATGCTTTAATTTTAGTGCAAAATCCAGCTTATGCGCAAAGAAGAGTATTAATGTATTTGAATTAAACCTCGCATTTGCTTCATAGTTCAAGTATTTAGAACTATTTGTCATAATGGCTTGAAATTTCACAGTGATATATACCTACTGTTGCGACCCTCTTTTTCCGTCCGGGGGAAAAAGAAATGGGTTTAGATGTATTTCTCAAAATGCGGGCCAATGGCCTATCGATTTAGGCATGATCTCTCCCAAGACCATTTCCCGCGCGACGTTAGGTTTTGTTTTTAGTTCTTTAACAACCTAAGTAATACTAGTAGTTGCCACTAGCCTATTGGTTTGGCTAGAAACCAATCGAGGTGTAGGAATGTCATCTCAATTTCTACACAACCAAAGAATTTACGGTTGAGGACTTAATTATGCTAATGTCTATTAGTGCCTTTTCAGTACCTCTAACTTGGAAGATTGTTATGTAAGTGGTCATGCGATCTTGATTTACGAATTATTGTCCTAAGGTATTAAAGCTGCTAAGTGAGCATGCAAATATTTTTGTAGTGGAGGTTTCTTTGACATCTAAACTAACGCTAATCTAATCTCGAAAAAAATTATCAAACAGTCTATTGAAATGACGATAATTAAACACCCAAGTATTTAAAAGCTTAAAGTCAAAGTGTATATGAAAACCTTATACTTGAAGGGCGAAGGACATGGTTCCTAGGATGCTTGAAGCTAAAGACCAGATGTGCAACTAAACATTCACATACATAATTAAATATGCAAGTTAAACATGCGACATAATCAACGTGCAAACAAACCAGGCCCTAGTTATACTAAAAAGGTAATATACGGCAAAACCTAACCAAATTTCTACATTTTTTTAATTTTTTGATTTTTTGATTTAATTTTTATTTTTTATATTAAAATAAATATTATAATAATAGATGGACCAAGGTCAGATCTATAAATCCTACTTAGGTCGAGTCCGGCCTGGGCCCATGGCTAGACTGGTTTCATCAAATGAGCCTAGTCTGGCAACCCACCAAAAACAAAGATAATAAAAAAAATAAAGCCAGGCCCAAAACCTATTTAAACCTAAGTCCGTTATGCCTAATTTAGCCCACACATGATCGGCCCAAAAACCCTGAAATAGCTCAGTCTAGCCCACATGTCTAAAAAGCCAAGCCTGACCCACATGCCTTCTCGCCTGACCTGACTCAGTTGACCCGATTGAGCCGACCCAACACCACTTCTTGGCGGCCTCGACGGAGACAGTCGAAGTGAGCAGCATTGCTCATCTCAGCCCGATCGCGAACACACTTAGGCGTTGCCTTGACTAGCTTAGGCCAATAGCTTAACGTCCGCCTGACCGGCCACCTATCGGGCACAACCAGCTCGGCCAGCCCTCAACTCGGCCGAGACCCGACACAACCATATATGATTGGCAAAAGGCTCTGTCCAGTGACCGTCCTCTATGCTTGGCCTTGACAACGACATCCCTCGACAACCATATAGGCCGCCCCTCCTCGGCCAACCCCAATACCACCGACCAAGGAACGCTCCCTTTTTTCGGGCACCAAAACACCACGAAAAGGCGGGGTCGAGGCGACATGAGACCGTGGTCGTCCCCAAACAACAACAAACACAAAGCAAAATGCAAACGAATCTAACTCAGCCATTTCACCGAGCAGTTGGAGTGCACTGGCCAAAAGGGGAAAAACAGACCCGACCGAGGCTCAAACTAACACTGGGACTCATGAAAAACAAGCAGCAAAAACCCATCACAGAAGCACAGAGAATCGAAAGAGCCAAAACTTGCGCCAGGACTCACGAATCCCGGTCCGATGAGCTCGAAACAAGACAAAAAGGGGGTCGCTAATGTGGTCACTACCCGGCTATGAAATGGGGAATGGAGGGTGACGTCAATAAATGGGGCTACGTCCGATCGCCTTGCATGCCTCCAAGCTAAAATCCTCAAGAACAAACCGATTTGCCCCAGGAAAAAAAGAAAGGGAAAACGGGGTCTTAATGCAAGTTTGACGTGGCGAAAAAGGAAAAATGGGCTTGAGGGCGTTGATTGGGAATCATCTAACGGGGCTCAGGCGTGGTCGAGTTTCCAGGGGAGGCTTGCTAGCTCTCTAGTTTCACACTCTCTGCACTTCGCCCCCTCCTTCGCTCTCGGCTCCCTCTCTCCCTTCTTCTCTCTCTCTTGGTCTCTTGTTTTTTTCAAAACTTGCAACTAGGCTCCTCTTTAGTGCATCAAGCCATAGCTCTACCCTACCGTCTGCCTCTTACTGTAGCTCTCTCTCGCTCCTGCCATAGCTCTACCCTACCGTCTGCCTCCTATCGCAGCTCTGTCTTGCGTTTACCGTAGCTTTGTCTCTTACGAGTATGCATTGGGGGGGGGTGGGGCGGGTTGTTGGGGGAAGGAGAGAAGAGGAAGCGAGGCTGGGCTTGAGAAAGATAAAGGAAAGAGGCTAGGCTGTAAGGGTAAGAGGAAAAAGGCCAAAGGGGCTTAGCAAAGAAAAGGAGGCCCGGCCGGAGTGGGAAGAAAAGAAAGGGCAGGGTCTAGGCGAGCCAAGTTGAACAGGCCTGGCCGAGCCGGCTCGGTTTTTTCTTTTTTTTTTTTGTACCTTTTGTATTTCCATGAGGAAGTTCACACCTACTAGGGCAGTAAAAATCAGGTGTCAACAACTGCCTCTATTTGAAGAGGAGCTCAGAGAGGTTCCAATCAAAGAGAAAAGGACCTCTGAATTTTTTTGGCGAGCAGCAAGGGACGATGGGCTGTGTATGAGAAAAATGATCTAAAAAGATTTTAACCAACTAACTAAGGGTAAAGGATGCTTACTTGGTAGTGATGTTCTTTTGAAAAAGTTTTACGATGTAAAAACAGTGCTCGACCGAGGGGAAATGTCTTACCATATAAAAATAGAGCTCAATTGAAGGGATACCCATACCATGTAGAAATGATTTTAACTAAAAAGATGATTTTACCACATAAAAATGGTCCTTGATTGAATGGGTGGTCTTGCCATGTAAAAATGGTCATCAATAGAATGGAAGGTATTGCCATGTAGAAATGGTCCTTGATCGAAAGGGGAGGTCTTGCCTTGTAAAAAATGATCCTCGACCTAAAGATGTGGTCTTGCCATATAAAAATGTTGCTCGACCGAAGGAGTGGTCTTGCTATGTAAAAATGGTCATCAACCGAGGGGAATTTCTTGCCATGTAAAAATGGTCCTTGACCACAAGGGAGGTCTTACCATGTAAAATTGGTCCTCGATTGGAGGTGGGTCTTGCCATGTAAAAATGATCCTCGACCGGGAGGGAGGGTCTTGCAATGTAAAAATGGTCATCGACTAAATGAGTTGTCTTGCCATGTAAAAATGGTCCTCGACTAAAAGAGAAAATCTTGCCAACTAACTAAGGATAAATGATACCTACCTGGTAGCGATGTTATTTTGAGAAAGTATTACCATATAAAAAAGGCGCTTGACCGGAGGGAAAGTCTTACCATGAAAAATGGTGCTCAACTGAGGGGAAAAGTCTTACCACATAAAAATGGTGCTCAATCGAAGGGATAGCCTTACCATATACAGATGGTCTCGATTATAAAAATGTTCCTTGACCGAAGGGCTGGTCTTGCCATGTAAAAATGGTCTTGAACCAAAGGGGAGGTCTTACCAAGTAGAAATGGTCTTGATCGAAGGGGAGGTCATGCCTGTAAAAATGGCCATCGACTAAATGGGGAGGTCTTGCCATGTAAAAAATGGTCCTCAATCGAAAGGTGTGGTCTTGCCATGTAAAAATGGTCATCGACCGAAGGGGGTGTCTTGCCAAGTAAAACTGGTTATCGACTGAAGTAGTGGTCTTGCCATGTAAAAATGTTCTCGATCGAAAGGGAAGGTCTTGCCATATAAAAATGGTCCTTGACCAAAGGAGTGATCTTGCCATGTAAAAATGCTCCTCAACCGAAGGGGGAGGTCTTGCCATGTAAAAATGGTCCTCGACAGTGAAAGCTCGTCGGACATAATTATAATTTGAAATACCTAACATTTTGCACTCAGGATTTGAATTTACCTAAAGTTTTGCACCTAGGATTGATATATATAGATTTCTATACAAAGGCCTCGATGTGCATAAGTTTTTACACAAAGGACTTGAAATTACCTAAGCTTCCCCATCTAGGACTTAATGAGATGCCCAAGTTTCTCGCAAAGAACTTGAAATAAGATGTGATATTCTGAAATTTGCCCATTTTGGATTTATGAAGTGAACGGTTTTATTAACGTACTTGTAGTTAGTTCTCGCCTAGAGCTAATCATTCCTAGGATACTAACCGTTAGAGAAAGGCTAATTAGGGATTTGAATTCGTACGATTAGAGAAATTCAATCGTGAATCGACTTTCGACCACAGAATCGTTAATGTGACATTTTGAGCCACTGTAAGTCGATCTTAGGATAGTTATGGGCCAATTCGACATTGTCATACGAGTGGATCACGGGTGATTCAGTTTGACTACAAAATGAATTGATGAACGATCCGGAACTTATACCGAACGATCGCGCCTATTGGAACTAGTGATCGATCCTTGTGGTTACTTTGACAACCGAGGTCATCACGATCCGAATGAACTTGCATGTGACTTAATTTAGTATCAGTCACGGGTCGAATATGCGAATTTCCCCAAAAGCCGCCCGTTAGTCTGAGACACGCTCAAGTTACATTACATAGAATTCAATTATTAATTAGATATCAATTTGGGTTTAGAAAATCAGGGATGTCACAACAGGACATTTGTATGACGTTGTTATTAGAATGTTCAGCCTTGGATTATTCCGAATTCTTCAAAAAAATTCAATTTCAGCTAAGGATGGAAAGTGACTATTTTGCCCCTGGAGGTTTATAAAGGGGAAGTGTTATAGGGGAAGGGCATTTTGGTCATTTTGCCCTAATTTTTGGAAAGGACAATTTTGCCCTTGAAATTTTATGAAATTCCCAAATTGACATTAGATATTTTTGGAAAAGATTTGATCCGGACTGTTGATTTCAAGATAAGATCGAATCTCGGCCATCGGTTGGATTTTAGAGTAAAGGGCAAGATGGTAATTTTGACAAAAGGGGTCAAATTTGGACTTTTTAAGTCCAAATCTCTCTCTCTCTCTCTCTCTCTCTCTCCTTATTTCCCCTCCGCCACAGCTCCCTCTCTCTCCTCACTCTCCCTCCCAATCGCCCTTTCCCCTTGGCCGTTCGCCGCTGCTGCCGGCCGCCTGTTGCTACCGCACCGCACCCCCACCCTCACGCTGTCTCTCTCTCTCTCTCTCTCTCTCTCCCTCTCGGTTCACTCTCCCCCTCCCGTGACTGAGAGCCACCGCTAGCCACCGTTGCTCGCCGATTGCCGCCATCATGCCTATCGTCGCCACCATTGCATGCCGCCGCAAGACCGCCGACCGCCGACCGCCGACCGCCACCCCCTTTTCGCTCTAGTCAAGTTAGTTTAGAGTTTGGGTAAGTTACAATCTAAACCCTATTTAAGATATCGGGTATTAATGGACTTGTTTAGACGCGGTTTATGGTAGTTTAAGGGTCGATTAGGGTGCTGATCGTGGCTGTTGTATGTTGGATTAGACATCTGGGAATGAGTTTTGTGGGTTGGAGATCCATGGGTGTGAGCTAGAACTTGAATCTTGGTTGTTTAGTTCAAAACTCGGATTTGTGACTACTGTACCCATCCGATTTACTATTTTTGTGGAGAATTTTATGGGCCAAATTTGAGGAAGTATTCTTCATGAAAGTTGCTCCCAACATCTTGAAGTATAACATAGTTTAAATTTGGAATTTTTGGAGGCCATTTGGATTGCATGAAAACCCATTTTCAAACTGTCTTAAAACTGCCCGGAACACTGTTCATCCTGACCTTCTTGTTTTGCCAAATTTTTATAAAATTTTTAAGATCTATTTTCAATAAACTTCCTTCACAAAAGTTGTTGGCGACTTTCTTTTCTATGACATATAAAAATTTCAAAGCTTTTCAAGGTGACTTGTGTGTTGAAAGAAACGTATTTTGAGGACAAAACAGTCTATTAGAGCGAATTGATTTTGGTCTGATTTCGAGAGATGAAAAGGCATGGTCGTAGATTAAACCAGATTTCGTGTTTGTATAAGAAATGTTTATCAAGATGTTTTTATGATATATCCAAAATTTAGAATTTTTGGAGTTTGTTTACTATTTATTTTGATGGGATTTCGGTCACTGTATGAATGCCAAGATTTACCATGATTCTATGGATGTCCATTTTTATAAACGGAATGGTGGGGACGCCGAGGTTAAATAGTTGCTGCCCTCGTGACTGGAATTGATGCTTGAATGTGAGTTTGTATGTTCTAGGGGCTGAATTGAAATGGTTGGTTGGAATTGATACATTGATGTACATTTAATTGACGCCCGAGTATGCGAACGTGTGAGATTTGTGGCGTACGATGTGCATGTGATCACTAAAAGGCCTTGAGGCATGTTTATGCGGGGTATTGATAAAATATGGTGTGTTGGTGTGTTCTTGTGATCACTAAAATCCTTGAGGCGTGTTTACGCAAGGAATTGAACCTACCTGTGAAAAGAAAGAGAGAATGAGATCGATCCGAGGCATGATCGCTCTAGATAGGAGAGTGGTAGAAAGCTGAGACAATGAGCAGCGAAGGAAGATGTGTAGGACGAGGCCCAAGAAGGGGCGTAGGAAGAGGAACAAGAGGTTGAGGTTGTGCTTGAGCTAAAGCTGTAAAGGACCTCGGAATGGATTCTAGAGCGGTAGAAAACCCTAGAGTTGATGCTGGAGCTGTAGTAGACCCCAGAGTTGATGTTAGGGCTGCAGCAGACCTTCAAGTGGATGAAATTTTAAAAGCTCTCGAGGAAGTTGGAATTTTGATGGGCAGGCAGACTCAGGAGCGAGATGTCACTATTGCCCAGGCTGTTGAGGCCGCAACAGTCGCTACCATAAATGGTAATAATGGAGATCAATGACAGGGACAGATGAACGTGAATAAGCAGATGCACCAGCTAGTGGAGTAGTTTTTGAAGTTAAAGCCCTCTAAGTTTGATGGTAGAGGTGATTTGGAGGCTGCGTCATTGTGGGTAGAAGAGTTGGAAAAGGCTTCTGATGTACTGGGGTGTACAGATGAGGAGAAAGTGACGTTAGCAGTGTATCAATTGCAAGGAAATGCAAATGATTGGTGGAAAGCCACCAGAGGACGAGTGTTTCCGGTTGGTACCGCCCAGACTTGGACGATGTTTGTGGAGACCTTTAATAGTAAGTATTTCTCTAAGAGTGCTCGGGAACAGAAATTGGTAGAATTCATGAGGCTTTATCAGGGACAGAGAACAGTGGATCAGTATAAGGCTGAGTTCACTAGGTTAGCTAAGTTTACCCTGAGGATGGTGGAGGATCCATTAGATAGAGCCCGGAGGTTCCGAGATAGATTGAAGCCGGATCTCCGTAGTCAGATGATATCGTTGAATTTAAGGAATTACAATGAAATTTACGAACAGGCTCAAGCAATTGAACATGACTTAGCGGATAGAGCCGTTGCTTCTGGGTCAAGGTACGTTTCGGCAAGGGACAATCGAAATCTTGGGAAGAGACCGATGACGGGGAATCAACGTTTTGTCCTTTCTGTTAGGAGGAATATTGGAAAGCCGAATCGTTATCAGGGTGCTGTATGCCAGTTTTGTGGTGGAAGACATGGGACTAGACCTTGTTTGAGTAGGAACATTATATGTTATAATTGTGGCGGAGTATGCCACCAAGTGAGAAACTGTCCCAATAAAAGACAGGTTAAGCCGCCTGTATTGCCACCACTGCCCAGAGTTAGAAATCAAGTTGGGTCGCCATTACCCCTAAACCAGAACAGGCCACTAGTACAAGGACGAGTATTTGCAATGGCCAGAAGGGAAGCTAAGAATGCGCCAGGCGTGGTCACATGTATGGTCTCTTTCTATGATCATGCTGCATATGCTTTATTCGATCCGGAGGCATCGCATTCGTTTGTGTTGGATCAATTTGTTAAATTGACTGGTATGGAACTGCAATTGCTTGATGTGATGTTGTGTGTGACCATCCCTTTGAACGATAAGATTTGAGTTTTGTTGGGGTGCCCGGATTGTAAAATTGTGATTGGTGATAGGGAGGAAAAGATTGATCTAGCAGTATTAGCGATGTATGATTTCGATGTGATAGTAGGTATGGACTAGCTAATTAAACAGAGGGCAGTAATGGATTGTAGTAGCAGGGTGGTTCAATTTAATCCCGTTGGAAACTTTAGATTCGAATTTGTAGGGAATCGAGGAGGAACCTCGATCCTATAGATCTCGTTGCTAGAAATGACTAAGTTATTAGACGAATGATGTGAAGGATTTCTAGCAGCTGTGGTTGATTCGATGGCTGAGAAGTCGAGGCTAGAGGATATAGTCGTGGTGTGGGAATATCCCGATGTCTTTCCTTAGGAATTGCCGAGATTACCACCAGAAAGAGAAGTAGAGTTTGTTATCGAATTGGCACTTGGAATTGAGCCAATTTTGAAGGCACCTTATAGAATATCGTTGTTGGAATTGAAGGAATTAAATGTGCAATTGTAGGAATTATTGGACAAATGACCCATTCGTCCAAGTGCATTTTCATGGGGAGTGCCAATTTTATTTGTGTGGAAGAATGATAGATCATTAAGATTATGTATTGATTATCGGCGGTTAAAGCAAGTGATGATTAAGAATAAATATCCCCTACCGAGAATTGATGATTGGTTTGATCAATTGCAAGGGGCTTCGTTATTCTCTAAGATTGATTTATGAACGAGATATCATCAGTTGAGGATTAGAAATGAGGACATACCGAAAATGGCATTTAGGACGAGATATGGACATTTTGAGTTTACAGTAATGCCGTTCAGACTGATAAATGCCTTTACTGCCTTTATGGACTTAATGAACAGGGTGTTTAAGGAATTTTTAGACCAATTTGTGATAGTCTTTATAGACGACATATTAGTGTATTCAAAAAGTTTAGAGAAGCATGAATTCCATTTGAGTAAAATTATTTGAGAGAGAACACACTGTATGCTAAGTTTAGCAAGTGCGAATTCTGGCTCAATTAAGTCGCGTTTCTTGGACACGTGATCTCTAGGGATGGAATCTCAATAGATCCAACGAAAATTAAGGCTATGATGAAGTGGCCGAGGCCAACGACAGTAATTGAAGTTTGAAGCCTTTTAGGTTTGGCAAGATACTATAGACGCTTCGTGAAAGGGTTTTCGACAATAGCAATATCGCAGACACATTTGTTGAAAAAGGAAACATAGTTTGAATGGACAGACAAATGTGAAAGGAGTTTTCAGGAGTTGAAGCATAGATTGACGACGACACCGGTGTTAACTATTCTGTTTGGACCCGGAGGATATGAAATTTATAGTGATGCATCGTTGAAAGGATTGGGGTGTGTACTCATGCAAAATGTACTAGTAGTGATCTATACGTCAAGGCAGTTAAGACCGCATGAGTTGAATTATCCGACGCATGTCTTGGAGTTAGCTGCAATAGTATTCGCCTTGAAGATTTGGCGACACTATTTATGCGGAGAGAAATTTCAGATTTATACTGACCATCAGAGCCTCAAGTACTTATTTTCTCAGAATGAGTTAAATATGAGGCAGCGTCGTTGGATGGAGTTACCAAAGGATTACGACTGTAATATTTTATATCACCTGGGAAAGGCAAACTGGGTAGTGGATGCTTGAGTAGGAAGTTAAGCATCGCGCATTTGATGGTCAAGGAGTGGACTTTGTTGGAAAATGTGCGAGACTCAGAGTTTAGATTTGAAGTAAGTCAAGTCTCAAGCCTGTTAGCCACGTTAAAGATTGAATCAGAAATTCATTCAAAGGTTAAGGCTTTACAGTCTACGGATCAAGAGATTCAAAGGATTCTAGCGATGGATGCTACTAAGAGGAAACCGGACTTCCGAGTATCCGAGGATGGAATCTTGAAGTTCCGAGGACGATTGTGTGTGCCTGATGATGCGGAACTTAAGGAGGAGATTTTATTGGAAGTGCATCGTAGTAGTTATAGCATCCACCCTGATAGTACAAAAATATATCAGAATCTGAGGCAATACTATTGGTAGAACAGTATGAAGGTAGACATAGCTAAGCATGTAGCTAAGTGCCTGACATGCCAGTAGGTGAAAGCGCAACACTATAAGCATGGAGGATTGTTGCGACCTTTGGAAATCCCAGAATGGAAATGTGAACATATAATTCCTTACCAAAAAAAAAAACATTTAACTATGGATTTTGTGATGGGATTGCCAATGAGCCAAAGAGGCCATGATTCTATATGGGTAATTGCCAATAGATTGACCAAGTCGGCACATTTCTTGGTAGTGCGAAAGGACTTCGCATTAGATCGACATGCTGATTTGTATGTGAAACAGATAGTTCGATTGCATGGGGTACAGGTAATAATTACGTCGGACCATGATCCCAGATTTACCGCCAATTTTTGGAAAAGTCTGCATATGGCATTAGTATCGAAGCTGTAGTTTAGTACTGCTTATCATCCGCAAACGGATGGCCAGTCTGAGAGGACGATTCAGATATTAGAGGATATGCTTCGGGCATGCGTACTAGATTTTCAAAGCAATCGGGAGGAATAATTGCCCTTAGTAGAATTCGCGTATAAAAACAGTTTTCAGCAAAGTATTGGAACGACGCCGTTTGAAGCGCTATATGGAAGAGCCTGTAAGACACCTGTGTGTTGGGACAAAGTGGGAGAAAGAAGTATAACTAGGCCAGAGTTAGTTCAACAGTCAATTGAGGTAGTTAAGATTATACGTGAAGGGTCGAAAACATCGCAAAGCTGTCAAAAGAGCTATGTAGACAGAAGGCGAAGACTTTTGGAATTTCGATTAGGGGATCACGTGTTTCTTAAGGCATCGCCCATGAGAGGACTGTCCCGATTTGGTAAGAAATGGAAGTTGAGTTCGAGATACGTGGGACCCTTTGAGGTCTTAGAAAGGATTAGGGAATTAGCGTATTGCCTTGCGTTACCACCAAACGTAACGCAAATGCATAACGTGTTCTACGTATCGATGTTAAAGAAATACGAACCGGACCCAACTCAGGTGTTGAACTATGAGGAAATAGAAGTTGAAAACACGGTGTCATACATCGAAAGGCCAATAAGGATCGAAGATCAGAAAGAAAGGGTTCTAAGAAACAAGACAATCTCGATGGTCAAGGTCGTGTAGGAACATCACGAGACTGAAGGCACAACTTGGGAAAGTGAAGAGATAATGCAACATTAACACCCCCAATTATTTGAGTAGTAGGATGAGTTGCAAATTTCAAGGACGAAATTTTTGTAAGAGGGTAAGAATTGTAACATCCTGAAACTTGCCCATTTGGGATTTATGAAGTGAACGGTTTTATGAACGTACTTATAGTTAGTTCTCGCTCAGAGCTTATCATTCCTGAGATACTAACCGTTAGGAAAATGTTAATTAGGGATTTGAATTCGTATGACTAGAGAAATTCAAACGTGAACTGACTTTTGACCATAGAATCATTGAGGTGATATTTTGAGCCACTGTAGGCCGATCTTAGGATAGTTATAGGCCGATTCGTCACTGTCATACAAGTGGATCATGGGTGATTCCGTTTGACCACGAAATGAATTGACGAACGATCCGTAACCTATACCGAACGATCGTGCCTATTGGAATTAGCGATCGATCCTCGCGATTACTTTGACAACCGAGGTCGTCACGATCCGAATGAACTTGCACGTGACTTGATTTAGTATCAATCATGGGTTGAATATGCGAATTTCTTCAAAAGCCGTTCGTTAGTCTGAGACACATTCAAGTTACATTACATAGAATTCAATTATTAATTAGATTCCAATTTGGGTATAGAAAATTCAGAGATGTCGCTACGGAACATTTGGACGACATTGTTATTAGAATGTTTAGCCTTGGATTATTCCGAATCATTCAGAAAAATTCAATTTCGGCTAAGGATGGAAAATGATCATTTTACCCCTGGAGGTTTATAAAGGGGAAGTGTTATAGGGGAAAGGGCATTTTGATCATTTTGCCATAATTTTTGGAAAGGACAATTTTGTCCTTGGAATTTTATGAAATTCCCAAATTGCTTTTAGATATATTTGGAAAAGATTCGATCCGAATCGTTGATTTCAAGATAAAATCGAATCTCGGTTGTCGGTTGGATTTTAGAGTAAAGGGCAAGATGGTAATTTTGACAAAAGGGGTCAAATTTGGAATTTTTAAGTCCAAACCCCTCTCTCTCTCTCTCTCTCTCTCTCTCTCTTCATTTCCCCTCCCCCATGGCTCCCTCTCTCTCCTCACTCTCCCTCCCGATCGCCCTCTCCCCTTGGCCGTTTGCCGCTGCACCACCACCGTCGGCCACCGCCCGTCGTCGTCGCACCGTGCCCCCACCCTCATGCCGTCTCTCTCTCCCTCTCGGTTCACTCTCCCCTTCCCGTGACCAAGAGCCATCGCCAGCCACCGCCACTCGCCGATCGCCGCCATTGTGCCGATCGTAGCTGTTGCGACCTAAACTCCCAGGGTTTTTTTTTTTAATATGCTTGAAAAACGAGAGTCTCGCCTGATACATGCTAAGTCTAAGTTTGGGACTTAACTCGGACCCTCCCAAGCTCATACCATATCGCGACTTAGGGTTTTAGTGTTTAACATGCAAATGATTTATATCAAGGAGTCGTCACTAATCGATTTGGGGTGGGTCGATTAGAAACCTAAATAGGGTGATGGGAGAATCACCCTATTCCTGCGAACCAGAGATTGATTGAGTTCGGGGACTTGGTTGCACTAATCGGATAACTAATACCCTTTCGGTACCATTTTACCCTATTCATTTTTTTGAAAACATTTGTCAGGCGATTTGGATTAATTTTAGGACTTTTCTCCTAACATGTGAGGTGATCAAGCGAGTGCATAATCAGAAACGATTAGCAGTCAAAAACACAACAATTCATGCAGCCTAAGGTTCTAACCTTAACTAAGTCAGATGACATTCAAAAACACAACAGCTCATGAAATTGAAATTAAAAACGTACATAATAAAACACAACAATAATAACATGCAAAATAATATCACATGATCAAATCAACTTATCTATTTAAACATAGAATTATAACAACATGTATAATAATATAACAATAAATTAAAGCATGCAGATAAACCATAAAAAATTTTTTGAAATTTTTTTTTTGAAAAAATATATATATATATATGGTGAGAATTTTTTTAAAATTTTTTTAAAATTTTAATTTTTTTCGGGAAAAAAATATATACGAAAAAAAATTTTAAATTTTTTTAAAAGTAAAATAAAATAATAATATAATATTAAATGAGTCGGGTTAACAGATCCGGGTCGGATCGGTCCGACCCGGGTCAATGGATCCAACCCAGTTGTTGACCCGGGTTGGTCAGAACCGACTCGAGTCAATGGATCCGACCTGGGAGTTGACCGGGTCGAATAAGCTGATCCGGGTTGGTCAAAACCGACCCAAACTGCAGACCTGCGGGGAGTAGGTACCGGTGGGGCCAAAATTAGCCGTCCGCCAGCCAACCCAGACTGGCGCTGCCCCCCAGAACGACCCTTAGGGCCACCGCCGACGTCTCCGATCGCCTGGGTCGCCGTCCGGCCACCGTTTCGCCGGTCGGCGACCAAACCAAAATGAGCTTCTCTGGGGCAATTCATCAAACACCTGGCGGGTGCCGGGAAAAACGGAGGATTCCGACCTCCTCCGGCGACGCGGTCGACTCCGACGGCCACGGCTCACATTTGACAGCAACTAGGGACCAGGACTGGCGTTGGCATGGGCCGGGAATCGCGTGATTCGACCGGCGGGAGTCCCGGCCCAACTGTGCCGGAAAACAGAGCAAAACAGGGGCCGGGGGAAGCTCACCTGTCGACGGCGCGTGGGGGGCTTCCGGCTGGTCTGGCGGGTGACGGCGGCGGTGTAAATGGCTCCAGTGAACTCCCGGTTTGCTTCCTCTCTCTCTCTGCATTCTCTTGGCTCTCTGTCCCTCTTTCTGACTCTCTTTCTCTGTTTTTTTGGAAAAATGACAGGCCCCCTTCTTTCTCTCTCTTTCTCTGGTTTATAGTGGCCTTGGGCCACTGTTCGGCTCCCTATCGTTAGCTGACGACGGCCTGCACCGGCCTACTGGCCTGCGAATCCCGCGGCCATAGGCTGGTGCAGGGGGGCGTCGGTTCTGGTCATGGCAGAGAGGTAGGGGGTGGCAAGGAAAAACAAAGAGAGGGAGACCCGGGAAATAGGGAAGATGGGACTGGCCATTAATGGCCAGTCCCGGTGGCGTGCTACCTTAGCCCAGCTCTGGCCAGATGGGGACGGGGTGAGGCTGCTTCGCCGCTTATCTCTTCGCGTTAGCAGCAGGGGAGAACAGGGGAAGGACAGAGATGCTCGGCGGGGAAGGAAGAAGGAAAAGAAGGGGTTGGGCCGAGCCAGGCCCAGATGTGCGGGAGGAAAAAAAGAAAAAGGAAAAGCGGGCTGGGCCCGCGGGGGGGGGGGGGGGGGAAAAAGAAATGGGTTGGGAATCCGGCTCGGCTCGATTTTTCGATTTTTTTAATTAATTTTTTTAATTTATTCTAAAAAAACCCTATTAATGCAAATATGCCTAATTTCTATATGCAATGCACTTAATAGAAATATTTTTTGTCTTAGGAATTAAAGAAAATTAATTCCTAAATTTTGTGCAAATTAAAAATAAGTGTTAACAGCTGTCCCTTTTTGAAGGTGAGCTCGCAGAAGTTGTGCTCGTAAATGTTACATTCAAAGATAAAAATGACACCTAAATTTGACTTACATATGCTCAATGAATGTTATTTTTGGCGAGACTGTGAGTCTCTTTTTTGATGCGATAAAATGATGCGTGCTAAAGCAAATAAAAACATATCTGAGGCTACTTACCTTGCCGAAGGGTAAAGTAATTCCAGATAGTTGGTGTTAAACGTCGAGGACTCGAACCTATCTTCGGTCGCCTAAACTGAATTTCAATTGTCTGGGGATCGAACCTATCTTCGATCGCTTCAACGAGAGAAAATGTTTGTTTAGGACTCGAACTTTTCTTCAGTCGCCTTAACTTGGGGAAATCGCTTGTCTAGGAATCGAACCTATCTTCGATCGCCTTAACTGAATTTCGTTTGTCGCGGATCCGAACCTTTCTTCGGTCACCTTGACTGGGGGGAAATCACTTGCCTCGAACCCGAACCTATCTTCGATCGCCTTGACTGACTGGATTTTGCTTTGGCAAAGTACCTGGGGGTCCTCGCACGGGGATTTGTTAGTTTGCCTGGTGGGTCTTCAACAGCAAGTCTTGGAAAGGCTCAAACGATGAGCACCTGGGGGTCTTCGCCCAAGGATTTGTTGTGAACAGAGGGGATCCGTCCCATGCTGGACATATTCTGGCCTCTTAAAGGCATGTCTCCTGTCAGACAAGCTTTTGTTTGTGCAAAAGCATATGTATTCATCGGAGAAATAGACGGTTACGGCTATTCTAGAATATCATATGAAATATCTTGACCAGCTAGTCAAGATGCATTTCATTTTCAAAGCAATACTTGATTGACTCAAAACATTTCATTTCATTTGAAATTCCACGTTAATTCGAGCACCCTATTGCGACTTACCTCACGAGGGCTAAACTCGGTAAGACGGGTTTAGAGATAAGTGTTCATGAAATGGTTCATATGGAATATCACAAAAAATGATTTTATTGAAATATAAATCTTTTGGCTATCCATATGATTCATTGATCATGAATGTAGATTTTCCCTAAATCCATATCTCGCGTGATAGCGGATTAATTTTGTCTTTTTTAGGAGTTGCCACTAGCTTCGATCGAGGGTCGGCTAGAATACCCAACCGAAACGCGAGAATTTCGTTTCGGTTTCTTCGAAAATCAGAGATCAAAGATTCGAGGACTAGCTTACGTTAATATTTCTATTAATGCCCTTTCGGTACCGCTAAACTTAATATGGTTGTTATCTAAGTTGTCATGTATTTGTTTTTTACCATTTTTATGTTTAAAATCTTAGTCCACTAGGTGATCATGCATATTGTTTTTGTATTTTCATTTAAGATTATAAACTAATCCTATCTTAGTGTAGAAAAAAAAAAGAAACAATCAATTGAATTGAAAGACATTTCGTAAAATAAAAACTCAAAAGATGAGCCAATTCTAAGTGCGAGAAAGTAAAAACCCGCAACTCATCGAGTGTTTATTACAACACAAATTGAAAACCCGAGACATGATCGGGGGTGAATGAATTGAGTACAAATTAAAACCGGATCGAACATCGGTTTATCGCTATCATCAAATGAATACAAATGGAAACCGGATTGTACATCGGTCAATTGTCTTGTTTTTTTTACCATTTCGGATTATCCTCCCATGGACCGCCTCTCGCGTGTCGGTGTTTACATTCATAACATTCATTCATGACAAACAATGCACAAAGGAACAACTAAAGAAAAATAATGGTGCAAACAATTCACTAATCAAACACGGGCCTCGAGATCGGCTTTTGTTTTTCATGCATTTCGATTCACCACCCACCTAATCATCTAACGTCATTTAATCAATGGTTAACAATAATGAGTTACCATTTGCATTCACAAAACGGCAACTCATATCAATTAACCCCTAAAGTCGGGTTCTAAATGACCACAATAGACTACCCGCTGAGCATGCACCGGGCCTAACATTCATCTAACAAACACATGCATAGCAATGAAATAAACATGCATTCAATTCCACGGGCCTTATTTTGAAGCCAATCAAACAATGAGAAGTGGGCTTCATAAGGAGACCACTTATTCAGTTTTTATCTAATTCAAATTGCTTTTGTTCAGATGTAATTAACTACTCTAATGATGTCCAAATGAAGTGATTCAGGTATCATTAGAAAGCTTATGACATGAGGATCAAAAGTCAAGAAGACCATTTTTTCTAATTCCTCATCGATTTTCCCGAAAATGACAAATTTACCCTCGGTGATAGACTGGACCTGATTCTGTTATGGATTTCAAAATAATGGCTGGAAAAATAACAACTCTTATCAAAAACACGTGAAAATATTTTTGCCATTAGGATTCTCCGTGTGCAACAAGTTTCGTGTTTTGAGTTTTTGCTAAAAGGTCCTCTAAATTTTTATAAAATTCGTTTTTCGTGAAGGACTCAATTGCAAATCACACTTCAACCCGAGAAGGCCTTTTATGAAATTTTGAGTAAATTGACCCTCCAAAAATTGCTATTAGGCCCTCAGAATTTACAGTCAACATAATGAGACCCCAACGAACAACTTTTTAGTTTTGATTTTTTGCAAAAAAGGACTCTAACTTTATCAATTTCGGAGAAACATCTTCTGAACCCTAATGGAATGAAAATCAGATCTGGACACAGATACTGATCAGATTGTAAAAATTCCTTTTGAAAATTCAAATAACCTCCAATTTTGATGAAATTAGTATCAATAGAAAGATCATGATCTCAGTGTGAACTTTTGTGAAGAAAACTTTTTCATATTTCGAACACACGAATTTATGAAAATCGAAGAACACACAAAGGTCAATCAGAAACCAGTCTGTCACCCGATTCAAGCCTAGATGACGTTGCAGATCGTACCATACTAAACTGCTTGGAATTTTATGGAACTTTTATGATGAATAGATTATGATGTGATCTACAATTTTTATGAAGAAAGTGTTTTCAAAAAATGATCATAGAAAATCATAAAAATCACGGAACATCACAACATCGGTCAGAACATCATCAGAACAGACTTCAACATCATATTTCAGATTCTGATCTTAACTTCCGAAATAGTTTTGACATAGCAAATCAAGTCCGATTGAGGCATATGATATATCAAATCGAAGCTTAGGATGTGCTTTATGATTCTCTAGTTCATCACTTCACAAGATTTTGACATTAATGAGCTGAAATCAGCATCTCAAACGTACTGGTTTCTATGTACACGATTTTACAGAACAAAGTCTAAGTGCACTTACCTTGTTCAATGATACTCCAGCGCAAAATCGAGCGATCCGGTCTCCGTGTTCAGATCAAGGACAGCACGGAGAAGTCTCGGAATGCTCAGCCAACCTATGATAATAGATTGCACAAAATATAGTGAGAATTGATTCGATCTCACATTAGTGGACTAGTAATGAAGTATCGAGTCAAGAGATGCGATCCGGTGGCCGTTTAACGAGAAGTCAGCCACCACAGCGATGTGAAGGCACCGAGGAATGTTGCCGGAGGGAGCTGCCGATCAACTGGTTTAGCCACTTGAACCGGCTGATCACATCATCGGCAGTAGCGCAGGTGATGTTGCCGAGAAGAAAATCTGGCCGGAACTTGATGTTCTGGCCACCAGTGAGGGTGGCTGGTCTCGCGACTAGCCTTGGGCCACTGTGGGGGATGTCGGTGAGGCGGCGGTTCGCCGGAAAACGGCCGGCAATGAGGCGGAAAGCTGGCGAGAGAGAGAGAAACGTGGAACTAGAGAGAGAGAGAGAGAGAGAGAGAGAGAGAGAGAGAGAGAGAATTTAGATATGAAAAATCAGAGAGATGCTCAATTTTGAAGGGAAAAAACACTATATACTCTCATCAACTTTGAATCTTAGCCCTTAGAATGATCTAATGGTCTAAAATACATTCTTAATGATTAAGAATATTCCTTATGGGTTAAGGATTGGTGACATGGCACTATGAATGGACATGATCAATTCTAAATGAATGGCCATGATTGATTTGTTTACCCCCTAATTAATTAGCTTAATCCTTTGTCGCGACCTAAAAAAATTGAGTTTTCAATCTTAGGTTAATGGATTACTAGATTAATTAAATTAACTAATCTAGCTCGAGTTCTCCCAAACTCTACCAATTCGCAACTTAGGTCCAATTATGAGCATGAAAATATTTTCAATGGGAGTCGCCACTAATCATTTAAGGTAGGTTGATTAGAAACCTAAATAAAATAGCGGGAGTACTATTTTATTTCTACGAACCAGAAATTATGAATTCGGGGACTTGGCTACGCTAGATTCCCTAACGCCCTTTCGGTACTAATTTCAAGAAAAATACTCAATTTGGCAATTTTGATAAATCCCGACTTAGAGTTTAAAGGTGCAGAAATTTTTTATTTTCACTTATTTAAATAAAAGCTAACCTATATGTAATGACGTGCAAAAATTGACATGCGATTAATGCAACCTAACATGTAAATTGTATGTCATGCGACGACGTGGCCTATTTCTAATGACGGACATATTTTTTATTTGTATTTTGTATTTTTTTAATGAAATTCGGAATTAAAAATGCCAATTATCTAAACATGCAATTTTAAACTAAAGAAATTAACCTATTCTAGAGTGATCTTTTGGTATTTTTTTAAATCAAAATTCGAAATTAAAATCAAGTAAAAAAAAATAATCGCTAAATCTTTTGAATTAAGTTTCGATCTGAAGCCTGACAGATCGATCCTAAAATTCAAAATACCCGCTATGGAAATAATTCTATCTAAAGCCTGATAGATAGATTTATTTCCACGTGTGCGGTTGCGGATTAGGAAATTTTCCTAATCAATCACATCTTGAAAAATTCTCGATATCTTAAATATCTTGGATATATTCAAAAGATTTTGAAAATTCTGAATTCTATCCAAATTTGAAAAGTAATGGATATCTAAGATTTCAAAAAAAAGGAATAAATCCTAATTGAAATAATGCCTATTATCTAAATATACAAGATTAGATATCAATAAGCACAAAATATGCAACAAAATATTCGAATCGAATCAGGATAAGATAATTACCTGATTTGCAGATTTTTTTTCCAAATTTGAATCGTCTCGAGATCGGAATCGGGATTTGCGAAGCGGGATGGTGATCGACGGCGGGCACGGCGGCGAGCGCGATGGTGGCGACGGCGGTGGCGGTAAGACGGCCTTGCGTGGGATGGCACCAAGATAGCAGCGGCTAGGACGTCGACGTCGCGGTATGGGTCCGGCGTTGCTAGAGTTTTCGGGATCCGCTTGCTGGATGCTGGGGATCGTTGGGGGTGCAGCTGTGCTCGTCGTCGGGAGTGCGGTTGTGCTTGTTGTCAAGAAAGGAGCACAGAGATGGTGATCACTGTGAACTTGCTGGTGAAGAACGGCCTCGCTGCGTGAAGTCCAAAGTAGTGCTGAAGCGTAATGAACCACGTTGACGTTGAAAACTCTTGCTTTTTTTTTTATCTTCTGGCTTCCCTGTGAGTGCAGAACGTGGAGACCTTTTGGCTGTCCACCTTGACCCACGTGAGTTGAATCTCTTGCGGAAAGAACCCCCAAACAATCTCTCTCCCTCTCTGCTACTTTGCTTTGTTTTGCGGCCGTGAATTATGTGTTGTGTGGCCTCCACTTCTCTCTCGAAAATCTGCTCTCTGACTTTCTATGGCCGTGTGTCTTTGAATCTCACGACTTTCTCTTTCTTTTTCTTCGATTTGCACTCTCTAAAAATCTTATTTCTGAAATTCTGAAAGCTCCCCCTTGATTATGAGACATAAACATATATTTATAGTGTAAACCTAGGTCAATTAGCCGGGCTTTCTAGTCCTAATGGGCTTAGGTTTAAGCTTTAATTTAATTCTAAGTGGGCTGAATTAATTTGGGCTTTTCTTTAATTAAGCATAATGGGCTAATTTAAGCTCAAATTAAAACAACCAAGCCCTTTTGCGTGTAATTTTCGGCCCATGCTTTCTGAGTGAGCCGAGTCTTGTTCGATGCCCGAACTCGATTCACATGATGAATTTTAAGCTCGTTTGTCACCGCCGATCCGATGCGGGATGCAATTAATCTAAATGAACCTAAACTATATGTTATGCAATTTTAATATTTTTATTCAAGGGTTAAAATTTAATTCCTAATTTTCTATGCAATTAACCACTAAATGATGTGCTAAAATTTAGGTGTCAACATCCTTAAGGAGGGGTATTTTGGTAATTTTCACTTAGGGGGCATTTTTGTAATTTTTGATTAAGGGCATTTTTGTAATTTTTGGGTTCAAAGGGATGGGGCTGGCCTTGGCTAGTCAGAATGGATCGTCGATCACCGGATTTTCAACCGAAAAATGGCCAGTCTGATCGGACCGGTTTAATTTGATTCAAACCGGGTTAAGCCGATTAGCCCCGAATTTGGCCTGATTGAACTAGTTCAATCCTTGATTCATTTGTTCCAATTTTGTGCAATTTGATTCCTATCATGATTAATTGAGCCTATTAATATCGAATTCAATTAAATTGGATTGAACCGATTTGAAATTCATGCACAAATTGATTCAATTTAACTTGTTTGTCTTAATTGCTCTTGAATTTGGGTAATTGCATGGCCAAGCTAGACTAACAAATTTAATTGACGTCCAATTAACCAAATTGAATCACAATTCATCAAATTGAATATTAGTCTAGAGTGGGTCAAGTTGAATTGTACTAATTGGACCAATTACTCTTAGACTTCTTAATCATTGAATCACTAAATTGATCAAATTGGCTCAAATTCATGTGAATTTTCCAAAATTGATTTTGAATTTGGATTTGATATAAGAAATTAGGCTCATTCGTGTCTCAATTGCGCAAATCATGAAGAATCGATCCGGATCATTGATTAGGGCCAAAATTGGGGGTTTTTGTGTTTGGCTTGGAATCACAAAATTGGTTCCAAAATTGAATATAATATGACCTCTAGATCAAATGTCGTGAGGAAAACTAACTTAAAAAATGACTAGAAATGAAGTAATTTCATTTTTGGCCGATTTGAATCAAATTCCACAAATTGGGAAAAAGTTGATTATAAACCAATTTTTGCAAAATTTCAAATGCCAAAGGTAAATTGAATGTAAAATCAGATGATTTTTGAATTTTTACATTGTCTGATTTTTTTGGTCAAAGGTTTGACCAAAAGTCAAACCCTAGTTGACTTTTCACTAGGAGCTTGATTTTATGATCAAATCTTCGAATTTTTTTCGAAATTTTCACTTCTAAAGTGTCATTGAACTTGAAAGGAATCTTTTCATGTGAAAAACCTCAATTTGACCTAGGGTTGACTTTTGGTCAAAGGGTTGACCAAAAAGTCAACTGTTTGACTTTTCGGATTTTTGCATGAAATGAATAAGAAATTGTCTACAAAAGCCTAGCCAATAGACAGAATTTAAAAATGACACTTTTTGCTCAAGAAATGGGCTCCGTCGTAATCGGAAACCATAATCTTAAATTTTCTATTTTTAATGACGCGTCGGCTAAAAATTAGGTGTCAACACACCCTAGTCAGAAGAGACTTTATGAGGGATGTAACGTGAGTTTGGTTGATAGGTTGAGGAATGAAATGATTGTTAGGCTCAAAAATGTGTGTAAAGGTGAGAATTGGTGATCATCCAGCATTGTCACCAGTCTTCTTTTCCACCGTCAAGATCCTTCTGGCGAACTCCCTGGGTAATCCTGTGTTTTAGCTTCTTTGACAATTTTTTCTTGAGCAGCTTTTGCGTCAAACATTTTCCTGGATACCATTCTATCTCTGTTCCAGTTGCTTTCTCCGGAATAGGTTCATTTTCGTCTATCATGGCAGATCTTTGCCAAGACAGGGTTTTTAAAGCAATGATTTGTATCGAAGAAGAACTCAAGTTTAAACCCTTTGGGATCATCTATTCTACATTGCTTAACAACTTTGAGGTGTTTGAGAGTACTTTCATCATGCTCAGAGGTCTCCTTAGTTAAAACTTCATCATTTTTCACAGCAGTTACCCAGAAATTAGAGATTCCTTTCTCTTCATCTTTTTCATCGTTTTCTTCTCCTTTTTTTTTTATTTTTATTCATGGGCATTGGCCTTGCTTTTATTCAGGCGCACTGCTTTTTCATGCTCCTAGTTTTTAGCATTTTTTTCTATTCTTCTGGTGTTGTCAGGACTAGCCTAAACAAATCTGAACAGAACAACATTATTAGGCTCTTGGAGTATTCATCTTGATTCGGTACTTTGGATCCTGACGCTCAAATTGTGGTGACTTTTGTCTTGCCCCGGTGTGGGGAATGATCATCAACTGGATTTGTACGAAATGAAATCACTGGCTTAATGGGGCTAGCAAGGGATATAAGTGTATGGGATAGAAAAAGAATTGCTTTTCGTTATCCCAGGGCACTTAAATTATCGCGAGAGTTCACCTGCAATAACAATACTCAAAGATTAACGCAAGTGAGAGCAAGAAAATTTCTATATATCTTTTCGCCTTGTGCGAGCTGTTGTAGTTGATGATCATAGAAACTTTTAGATATTACAAACTCCTCATCCTTCTAGTCTTGCTCAGTGAAAGCATCACTGTTATCAATAAGATATTGGCATTTTGGACAGGCATTAGTTTGCCGCTTCTCTCTTGACAAAGCCCTCTTAACCTCGACCGTCCTGCTGTCGATGATGTGTTTGTCTTGGAGGGCCCCGTTGAGGACTGCCGGCTCCGTGAAGGCGGCGAGGTCGAAATCACAAGGGTGGTGATTGAAGGGAAGGGATATTTCACTTGTTTCCTCTGAGTCTGAATCCATCCTATAAGGCTGATTTATCTCAAGCTGTCCCAACGTGGGGTGATTTTCAACAGGGTAATTTAAAATGAATATGCAAGTGTGTGGGCTTAAAAAATGCTCAAACGAGGGATCAATGGTAGTGTATGGGGCAAAGAAATGAATTGCCTCTCATCATTTTGGCTACCGTACCTTATGCGAGAAATCCCTTTACCTTGTAGATATGAAACTTTCCCGCTCATCTTGCAAGGGTTTGGTATGTGAGAATGTGTATAGACTAAGGATTGCCTTTCCTCATCCTGATACCTCTTGTTCAATACATTGAAGCAGTCCGACACCATTTGTCAAATTGTCAATATTTCCACAGTGAATTGGTAAATTAAACAGGTAAAATTATTGTGCAAAGTTCTTCTCAAAAGATGTGCAACACACTTGGAGGAAGGTTAAGCACTTGTTTATTTTGACACAATTCCTCCTTGTTTCTTTCTACTTTCATGTGAAAAGTTTGTAAGGAAAAAGATACTTACCTATGCTGCAATGGCAAGACAAACCTACAAGATAATAAGAAAGACCATGTTAATGAATGGCTCTTTGAGGGACAGTAATTGGGAACGATACAAATTACCCCTCTTCCATTTTGTCTTCACAACTAGTAGAGTCTTTTGTCCTCTTTACTTTGTTTAGTCTTCTCTATCTTAGTTTGCTCCCCATACTCTGGGTTTCGAAGCTCGAATGAAATCTCTATAGTTAGGGGTGCTCCCGAATAGAGGGTTCTATTGTCAGCGTGGGCTATGTCAATGCGGTTCTAGCATGTTGAGAGGTTTCTTGTGAATGCTTTGATTCTTGACTGCACAGGGCATGCGCGTTTGCTTGCATGGGGAACTTCGCAGCAAAGCTAATCTCTATTTTAAAAGTCTTCGACAGATGTAGGCATGGCTACCATTAATACTTCCATGGTTGCCATGATCAGCTTTGACATTACTTTGTCCCATGCGAAGTCCTTTCCAGTTAGACATACCGCAGGAATGTCCATATAAATAACTTTTTTGCCAATTCCCTTGTCATCAATAGGAACATAGAAATTGTTTCAAGGATAGTACTTCTTCACTGCATTAGAGTTGACTGGATTGGAGAATTGGCGCCCATCCATCTCAGTCAGAATTAGAGCCCTTTCGGGGAGTGCCTTTTTCACAATATAGGGACTAATGTAGTTTGGAGCGAATTTACCTCCGAGTTCTGGAGGTAGTGGTAGCACTTTCCTCAGGACGAGATCACCTGCTTTGAAGTGTCTTGGGTGCACTTTTTGGTTAAATGATCTGGCTACCCTCTGCTGATAACATTGCCCATGACAAATAGCCTTCAATCGCTTTTTATCGATCAAATTCAGCTGCTCCAGTCTTTGCTGCTTCCATTTTGCCTCAGACAGTTTCACTTGGGACAATATCCGTAGTGAAGGGATTTCCACCTCAACAGGCAGAACTGCTTCTATGCCATACACCAGGGAAAAAGGGGTTGCTCCAGTAGATGTCCGAATTGATGTTCGGTATGCCATTAATGCAAAAGGCAGTCTTTCACGCCAATTTCGGTAATTCTCAGCAGTTTTGGCTAAGATTTTCTTGATGTTTTTGTTGGTAGCTTCAACAACCCCATTCATTTGAGGACAATAAGGAGATGAATTCAGATGACGGATCTTAAATTCACTGAGTAAATCATCAACAAGCTTGTTATTCAGGTTTGTCCCGTTATCTGTAATGATGACTTCAGGGATACCATAACGGGTGATTATATCTCGCTTGATGAATTTCATCACATTCCGAGCGGTAACATTGGTATATGACGCGGTCTCGATCCACTTAAAGAAATAATCAATTGCGACCAAGATGAAACGATGCCCATTTGACGCTTTCAGATTAATTGGATTGATCACGTCAATGCCCTACATTGAAAATGGCCATGACTCAAACAACTGGTGTAATTCTGTTGGAGGGGCATTTATCTTATTTCCATAGATTTGACAACGGTAACAATTTCGAACATGTCGGTTGCAGTCACCTTCCAAGGAAAGCCAGTAATACCTTAATCTTGTTATTTTTCTGGCCAGCATGTGTCCATTCATATGCGGGCCGCATGCTTCTTCGTGTAACTCCTGTGTGATACGTGTCGCTTCGGTCGCGTCCACGCATCTTAACAAAACAGAGTCATAGGATCTCTTGTACAAGTTCTCACCCTCAACAAAGAACTTTGTTGCCATCTTCATTATGTATTTCTTGTCTGCAGGGCTACTCCCTTCGGGGAACTGCTGTTCCTCAATGTAATTCATGATATCGTAATACCATGGTTTACTGTCAGGTTCTTTGGTCACGATCATGCAATGGGCTGGTCTGGTCAGGACTTCAATCTTCAGAGGTTTTATTTCCAAACCATTGGTAACCTGTAACATGGATGACAGTGTAGCCAGTGCATCGGCAAATTGGTTATGAGACCTAGACAAATATTCAAATGAAATCACATTGAATGTTGAAACCAACTCTTCCAGATAGTCATGATAGGGTACTAATTTAGTATTCCTAGTCTTCAATTCACCCACAGTCTGGAGTATAATTAAGGCAGAATCGCCGAATACTTTTAGTTTGGCTATTTTCATGTCAATTGCTGTTTGTAAGCCGAGAATACATGCTTCATACTCGGCAATGTTGTTGGTGCAAGGAAACACCAGTTTTGCGGCTATCGGATAATACTGCCCATCTGGAGATATTAAGACTGACTCGGTGCCAGAACCAAACAGATTTACTGCTCCATCAAAAAACATGGTCCACGTGTGTTCCTCCGTTGATAAAATACGGTCATCTGGAAGATCATCTTCATGTGTTTCCCCAGGGCATTCAGCTAACATATCAGCGATCACCCGACCCTTCACCGATTTCTGTGATGATATTTGGATGTCAAATTCTAAAATCAGAATTTGCCATTTGGTTAATTTTCCCACTAACGCCAGTCGGTTAAGCAGATACCAGATAGGGTCATTTTCAGTTACCAGAAATGTCTGGTGGTGGAAGGTATATTGTCGGAGTCTATATAGCACCCATACCAGTGCGACGCAAGTTTTTCCTGATTTGGAATAATTCTGTTATGAGATGGTGAATTTCTTACTCAAATAATAGATGGCTCGTTCTTTTCCATCATCAGGGTGGCTTTGGGCCAACAGGGCTCTTAACGATTCGCTATGAATCGTTAAATAAAGAGTCAAAGGATGCCCTGGGACTGGTGGAACTAATACCGGGGGATTTATCAAATACTGCTTCAGCTTTTCAAATGCTTCTCGACAATCCTCATTTCAATTAATTTGGGCGTCTTTCTTGAGGAGTTTGAAGAAAGGCTGTGCAGTCTCAAAGAGTTGTGAGATGAATCGAGCAATGTAATTCAACCTTTCTAAATGGCTTCTGACCTCCCTTACTGTGGACGGGGGTTGCAGTTCACATATTGCTTTGACTTTTGAGGGGTCGACTTCGATCCCTTTGTTGCTCATAATGAATCCGACTAATTTGCCAGATGTCGCCCTAAACACACACTTTGCAGGATTCAAGCGTAATTTGAACTCATGCAAGCGACTGAATAGCTTTTTCAAGGTCTCAATGTGGTCTTCTCCGCATCTAGTTTTAGCGATCATGTCATCGACATAAACTTCAATTTCTTTGTGTATCAGGTCATGAAAGAGAGTGATCATAGCACGTTGATATGTTGCACCGGCATTCTTCAGACCAAAAGACATAACCCTGTAGTGAAAGGTCCCCCATGGAGTGATGAAAGCAGTTTTTTCCTTGTCTTCCTCATTCATCCTTATCTGGTTATGCCCGAAGAATCCATCCATAAAAGAAAATAATTCGAATCCAGCAGTGTTATCCACAAGGACATCTATGTGGGGGAGTGGGAAGTCATTTTTTGGACTGGCCTTATTCAAGTCACGGTAATCAATACAAACTCGAATTCGACCATCTTTTTTCTTGACTGGCACGATGTTTGCTACCCAATCAGGGTATTGCGAAACCTCGATGAATCCTACTTTCAACAGCTTCATCACTTCTTCTTCGATATTTTTTGACAGCTCAGGCTTAGTTCTTCGTAACCTTTGCTTCTTGGGAGGCATGACGGGATTGGTGGGCAAACTGTGTTCTACAATCTGGGGGTCTAGTCTTGGCATATTAGAGTAAGACCATGCGAAGACGTTTTGGTAATCCTTGAGAAGAGCAATTAGATACATAGATTTCTCTTCGGGAAGGTTGGCTCCAATCTTGACTTCTTTTGGATCTTGAGTACCGCTCAAATTGATGGTAACAGTGTCTTCGGTTGTAAGGGGCTTGAATTGTTCATATTGCTCCTAATTTCTTCGGATTTCAATGGGGTCATCACTTGAATCGTCCGAATCGCTGCTATGAGTATCTACATCATTGGGCTAGACCGCACTAATTCCCTCGCAAGTCGCAAGATCACGCTTGGAACACAGGACAAATTGGTCAGAAAAACAAATTGGGATATGGCTTTTTCATTATTCTCTTCCCTTGAAGCATTTCAAGTCGAGAAATGTCTTTGATTTTTGAAAAGTTTTACAAACAAGGAATCATGAGATAGCCCGGGCCTCAGAATACCTTCCTTTTCGTGGCTAGTTATCATCAATGAGTCGGTTTGTGATACTACCTCATGCCCTTAAAACATTATTTATTTACAACACATGGATTTACAACCTCCAAAGAGGGGGGAGTTGAAAAAGATATTTCTTCCAACAGAAATGACGATAAACAAAACAAAAAAAAACACAAGAATAGTCCCTTTTTGGGGATTCATGCAAAAAGAGGAGAGGAACTCTACTCAAGCGGGCTCGCATCCATTCCCTCCGCTGGTCCTTCATCTATTGTGCTGATGAAGAAATTTTCGAAAGTATCGTTCCAGGAATCCAGCTCCTCGGTTCCTCTCTTTAATGGTGTCAGCTTTTCCATATCATTCCATCCGCTAGAAATACTATTCTGCTGGTCTTCATAAAAACTTGATGGCAATTGGTAGTCAACATAATAGTTGAACTTACCACTGGGCTAGCCCAGGGTATCCATAATCGCCTTTCCCTTACGCGCCACATCAGAAAGCTCAGGAGCAGCGGTACAAAGGCTAGGTACAACCAAAAGATCATCTTCACCATGACACAGCCATGGGGCACAGAAAACGAATACTCTAGCATCCAGTAGGTCTTGAACTTTATTTTTCAGAGTATCGCAATCATCTAGTGAGTGCCCGAGCTCTCCTGAATGATAATTATAGGACTTGGAGGAGTCATAATTGATGAAGTACTCAGGAGTAGGGTGTTTTGGCCTCCTTGCGATTAGCCCTTTCTGCAAAAGGATAAGGAATATCACCTCCATGGATTTGGGAACTGGTGAGTATCGTTGTACATTATCCTGCCACTGTAAGAGTTGGATGTCTGTGGCCACCAGAAGTGTGCTAAAGCTTGCATCATGCCAGAATGGATATTGATTTTGAGCAGTGGGAGCAGGCGATTGATTCTTGCTTTGACATACTGTTGGCCATTCTGGTTGAGTTGGTCCCACCATGCCAAAAGCTCTTTTTTGGGAGTGAGGATGAATTAGACATCAGTTCTTCCCATCGTATATAGAATGCAATCAACGGGTGGCCTGTTAGTAAAAAATCAAATGAGTAAGTAGACTATATAATAAAATAAGAAGGGATAAAGTATATACCTTTCCTTGAACCATGTCAATCACAAACGACATGCACATGAAGAGTAAGGTTCGATTTCTATTTTAGACTGGTTGAACAAAATGAAATTAAAAGGGTGCCTGACCGTCGCAGATTCGCGTTGGTGTCAAATCTTTTTAATCTCGGCCAAATCGAAAGAAATATCTTATAATCACGTGAATAACGACTAAAGATATTTCTTTATGATTTTTAGAAATAAATTTCGGGGAAAAGAAAGGCAACCTCTACATTGTGAGCTCGCGTTCGAAGTCGTATCTTTCTTAACACCATCCTAAAATACCCTATTGCGGCCCAGGTCCGGCAGCATGGTTGTGTGTGTAATAGTATAATGCTAAATCATCAAACATGCACAACAATTTATAAACAATCAATTTGAACCTGCAAGAACAAATAACACCTTAATGTTAGGAACATACCTGGATTCCTTGCCGCCATACAAAAAATTATTTTTGAACAAGGCAAAAATTTGGCTTAAGTCCACTGTTAAGAAAAAAGTCCCTAGCAGAGTCGCCAGTTTGTCGCGACCGAAACTCCCTGGGTTTTTTTTTAATATGCTTGAAAAACGAGGGTCTCGCCTGATACGTGCTAAGTCTAAGTTTGGGACTTAATTCGGGCCCTTCCAAGCCCATACCATATCGCGACTTAGGGTTTTAGTGTTTAACATGCAAATGGTTTACATCAAGGAGTCGCTACTAATCGATTTGAGATAGGTCAATTAGAAACCCAAATAGGGTGATGGGAGAATCACCCTATTCCTATGAATCAGAAATTGATTGAGTTCGGAGATTTGGTTATACTAGTCGGATAACTAATGTCCTTTCGGTACCATTTTATCCTGTTCATTTTTTTTTAAAACATTTGTCAGGCGATTTGGATTGATTTTAGGACCTTTCTCCTAACATGTGAGGTGATCAAGCGAGTGCATAATCAGAAACAATTAGCAGTCAAAAACACAACAATACATGCAGTCTAAGATTCTAACCTTAACTAAGTCAAATGATATTCAAAAACACAATAGCTCATGCAATTGAAATTAAAAACGTACATAATAAAACACAACAATAATAACATGCAAAATAATATCACATGATCAAATTGGCTTATCTATTTAAACATGAAATTATAACAATACGCATAATAATATAAAAATAAATTAAAGCATACAGATAAACCATAAAAAAAAATTTTGAAATTTTTTTTTCGAAAAAAAAAAAAATATCTTGTGAGAAATTTTTTTAAATTTTTTTTTTTTCAAAAAAAAAAATATATATGTATATACGAAAAAAATTTTTTTAAAGTAAAATAAAATAAAAATATAATATTAAATGGGTCGGGTCAACGGATTCGGGTTGGACCGGTCCGATTGGGGTCAACGGATCCGACCCGGTCGTTGACTCAGGTCGGATCGACTGATCCGTGTCCGTCGGAACCGACTCGAGTCAACGAATCTGACCTGGGAGTTGACCGGGTCAGATCAGCTGATCCGGGTCGGTCGGAATCGACTCGAGTCAACGGATCCGACCCGGGCATTGACCTGGGTTTGATCTGCTGATTTGGGTTGAATTCGACCTGAACTGCAGACCGCGGGGAGTAGGCGCCGGCGGGGCCAAAATTGGCCGTTAGCTGGGCCGACCCAAACCGGCGCCGCCCCCGGGGCCACCACCGATGTCTCCGATCGCTTGGGTTGCCGTTCGACCATCGTTTCGCTAGCCGGCGACCAAGCCAAAATGAGCATCTCTAGGGCAATTCATCGAACACCTGGCGGGCGCAGGGAAAAACGGAGGATTCCGACCTCCTCCTGCGACATGGTCGACTCCGACGGCCACGGCTCACATTTGACGGCGACTAGGGACCAGGACCGGCGTCGGCATGGGCTGGGAATTGCGCGATTCGGCTGGCATGAGTCCCAGCCCAACCGTGCCGGAAAACAGAGCAAAACAGGGGCCGGGGGAAGCTCACCTGTCGGCGGCGCATCGGGAGGGGCTTCCGGCTGGTTTGGCGAGTGACGGCAGCGATGCAAACGGCTCCGGCGAAGTCCCGGTCTACTTCCTCTCTCTCTGCGTTCTCTTGGCTCTCTCTCTCTCTCTCTCTCTCTCTCTCTCTCTCTCTCTTTGTTTTTTTGGAAAAATGGCCGGCCCCCTTCTTTCTTTGGTTTATAGTGGCCTTGGGCCACTGTTCGGCTCCCTATCGTCAGCTGACGACGGCCTGCACTGGCCTACTGGCCCGCGAATCCCGCGGCCATAGGACGGTGCAGGGGGGGTCGGTTCTAGTCATGGCAGAGAGGCAATGGGTAGTGAGGAAAAACAGAGAGAGGGAGGCTCGGGAAATGGGGAAGACAGGACTGGCCATTAATGGCCAGTCCCGGTGGCGTGCTGCCTTGGCCCAGCTCTGGCCAGATGGGGACGGGGTGAAGCTGCTTCGTCGCTCGTCGCTTCGCATCAGCAGCAGGGGAGAATAGGGGATGGACAGCAACGCTCGGCAGGGGAGGAAGAAGGAAAAGAAGGGGCTGGGCCAGGCTAGGCCCAGCCGCGCGGGAGGAAAAAAAGAAAAAGGAAAAGCGGGCTGGGCCCGCAGGGGGGGAGGAAGGAAAAAGAAATGGTATGGGAATCTGGCTCGACTCGATTTTTCGATTTTTTTTAATTAATTCTAAAAAAACCCTATTAATGCAAATACGCCTAATTTCTATATGCAATGCACTTAATAGAAATATTTTTTGTCTTAGGAATTAAAGAAAATTAATTCCTAAATTTTGTGCAATTTAATTTTGGGCAAATTAAAAATAGGTGTCAACAGTTACCACTATCGCACGCCGCCGCGAGACCACTGACCGCCACTCCCTTTTCGCTCTGGCCGAGTTAATCTAGAGTTTGGGTAAGTTACAATCTAAATCCTATTTAGGATATTGGGTATTAACGGACTCGTTTAGACGCGGTTTATAATAGTTTAGGGGTCGATTAGGGTGCTGATTGTGGCTGTTAGTGGCTATTGCATGTTGGATTAGACATCTAGGAATGAGTTTTGTGGGTTGGAGATCCATGGGTGTGAGCTAGAACTTGAATCTTGATTGTTTAGTTCAAAATTCCGATTCGTGACTACTGTACCCATCCGATTTGCTATTTTTGTGGAGAATTTTGTGGGCTAACTTTGAGGAAGTTTTCTTCATGAAAGTTTCTCCCAACATCTTGAAGTATAACATATGTTAAATTTGGAATTTTTGAAGGCCATTTGGATTGCACGAAAACCCATTTTCAGACCTTCTTAAAACTGCCTGGAACACTTTTCATCCCGACCTTCTTGTGTTGTCGAATTTTTATAAAATTTTTCAGATCTATTTTCAATAAACTTCCTTCACAAAAGTTGTTGGAGACTTTCTTTTCTATGACATATAAAAATTTCAAAGCTTTTCAAGGTGATTTGTGTGTTGAAATAATTGTATTTTGAGGACAAAATAGTCTGTTAGAGTGAACTGATTTTGGTCTGATTTCCAGGGATGAAAAGGCATGATTGTAGATTGAACCAGATTTCATGTTCTTCATAAGAAATATTTATCAAGATGTTTTTTTATGATATATCCAAAATTTAGAATTTTTGGAGTTCGTTTACTATTTATTTTGATAGGATTTCGGTCACTGTATAAACTCCTAAGATTTACCCTGATTCTATGGATGTCCATTTTTATGAGCGGAATGGCGGGGGTGTCGAGGTTGAATAGTTGCTGCCCTCGTGACTGGAATTGATGCTTGAATGTGTGTTTGTATGTTCTAGGGGCAGAATTTGAAATGGTTGGAATTGATGTATTGGTGTGCATTTAATTGATGCCTGAGTATTTGCACGTGTGAGATTTGTGGCGTACGATGTGCGTGTGATCACTAAAAAGCCATGATGTGTGTTTACGCGGGGTACAGATAAAATACGGTATGTTGGTATGTTCGTGTGATCACTAAAATTCTTGAGGCGTGTTTACGCGGGGAATTGAACTAGCCTGAGGCGTGTTTACACGAGTTGTGATACGACTATGGGATCGGGCTGAGTATTACAAGCTCGGGTCGCGATCACGTAAGCCTGTCATATTTGGCGCGGGCTGAGGAAAGAAAGTGAGAATGAGATCGGTCCGAGACATGATCAGCTCGGGTGAGACCGGGATCGGACCAAGGCATTATAAGCTTGTGTTTCGATCATGTAGGCCTGTCGCATTTGGTGCAGATCAAGGATTGGGGTCGGACCTGAGGTGTGTTTACGTGGATTGCAATTGGTAAGTCTGAGGCGTGTTTACACGGGCTGAGGAATGTGATTGAGTATGAGATGGTATAGTGTGGCAAGTGAAAGTGAGATTGCACCTGAGGCGTGTTTATGCGGTGGTCACGATGGCAAGTTAATGAAAATGATACGATGGTGCATGAACGAGTGAGGATTGTGGAATTGTTGTGTGATTGAGGTATGTGCTTGAGTGTGAGAATGGATTAGTTTGCATGTAAAATTTGAATGTTGTAATTGTGGACTAACGTGCAGGCTGCTTATGCCAAGAGTCCAAGTTAATTCGATTGTGTGGTTGATGTTCGTGTGAATTGTTTGATTGTGCGTCTGTGTTTGTCTGGAAATACGTGGTAACCTAGGTGGGGCTTAGGTTGTGACTTATTGAGAAATGTCTTCTGGTTGTTTCAACCAAACCATTTTAGAGCACCGCCTGAGCCATGAGCCTACCGCTATCACCGCTGCAGCGTTTTGGGATTGTGATGCACGCTGATCATGACGTCGTAGAATATTCGATAGTTGAGCAAGTACCTGACGAGGATGAGGATGAGGATGATGAGGAGAGTGAGTCGGAGTGGACGCCGTCCAGAGGGCTTAGGGATTAGTTTTTGGGGTTGGTTGTGACCCATATTTGGTGTAGTACTGACCTAGTAGGCTGTTGATCCTTTTTGATATCGGTGGTATATAGTTTAGAATTCAATGTGCATGAAAAGTATATTTTGTAGTTTTAATGGTGGATATTGTAAATGTTATTGGAAGTGTAATATATATGTTTGGTGGTTCGGTGATTTCTTATTCCTGGTAGTCTCCAATTTTATTGTCCGGGATTTTATATTTGCTTCTGCCGCGAATTAACTCTGAGAAGGAAAGATGGGCCGGCAATGATTCCTGGGTCGTCGCACTATTTCCGACTGAGCTCGGGGTGTCGCGTGCTCGACAGGGATTCGGGGCGTGACATAAGACAAAGGGTATTTGAAAAACGTTTTAAAGTGTGTAGTTATGGTATAAATAACCAAGCATGACTATCATCTAAAAGCATTGATTGCAATTGAATCAAGTTAAAATTGTTTGGTTTTGAAAACTTTGAATGCATTTAATATCATGAGATTGTTAACCAGCTTTGGTAAACACTGTCAATTATCAAAAATTCTTTGGAGCAGAATTATCAACAAGATAATTTTAACTCGTTCAAAGATTTTGTTAAAAATGCCAAATGGAAGTACCTTAGTCAGAAGGGTCTTCACATAGGCTCTCAAAGAAAGGCTTTTGATCCCACACATTGATGTGGGAGATCAATCTAATTACTCAAAATATTTCACATAACCAATATCAAAGGTTATTAGAAATATTCGCTATAAATACTCTTTGATCAATCTAAAAGGTCTTTTAAGAGGACCCCAATATTGGCTTAGTCAATGGCTTAGCAAAAGGGACTGTCCAAGTCGAAGCTATGAAAAAAATATTTTGTAATCATCTCCAGGTTCCCAAGTTAAGAACCGTGTAAAATGAGAAAGAAATAATCATGTTCACACTTCTTCGAGCAATGCTCATAAACATATGAATTCTTACCTTATTTGAAGTGTCATAATTGATGAGACTTTGTGAGAGATGTAACGAAGGCCAGGTTCAGGGGTTGAGAAATTAAAGGATTCGTTAGGCTCAAAATTGTATATAAAAAGAGTGAAAGAGTTGGTGATCATCCCGACATTGTCATTAGTCTTCTTCTTCACCATCGGAGATTATCTTCATAGGTGTTCCATTCGTCCTAAGAGTTCTATACTTGACTCTTTAAGGCTTGCAGGATGACTACTGCTCCACTAGGGATAACTTTATGATTTTGACACATATCTTCCCAACATTTCTACTTCTTTTTTTAAAATATGGGCATCATCTTCACGTTTACCTGGCACATTGCTTTTTCATGCCTCCTAGTTCATCATTATTTTTTTCTTCATTTCTTTTTATATCCATGGGCGCCGGCCTTGCTTTTACCAGGTACATAGCTTTTTCAAGTCTTAGAGTTTCATTTTTTTCATTCTTTTTTTTTTTTAACTTAGGAACTAGCTTAGACAAGCTTAAGCAAAACAAAACTATTATTAGACTATCGGGATCTTCATCTTTGATCGGCACATAGGAGCATACTATTTGAACGATGGTGACCTTTGCCTTGCCCTTGTGTGGGGAATGACCAACTAGGTTTATATGAAATGAAATTGCAAGCTCAATTGAGTTATGCAAAAAATATGAGTGTGCATGATAGAGAAAGAACCCTTGTTTATCATTCTAAGGCACTTGAATCATCATTTGGGTCATCTGTAATAATAATACTTGAAGATTGATGCAAGTGAGAGCAAAAATTTTTTTTTTCATTTTTTTCATCTCATGGTACCAACTAACGTCTAGCTTACCTTGATGTGAGGTGGTTCTTCATAGGGGTAGTTTGAAATCAAACATATTCTTGGAGAAAAAACTTCGATAACTTCTTAATGTTGATCCCCCTTAAATTTCAAAATGGGTACAAGATTCTTCCAAAATATATGGTCTTTCAGGATGTTAGTGATGATATTTGACCAGTGAATTATTCCTACAACTCTTGAAGTATTGAAAATTTCTATCCCAATGCTCCCACAACCATGAGCTAATTGAAAAAGTTCGTACCCTTGAAAGGCGCCTCTCATCTCTGTTCATGTAGGTGAGCCATTGGCAATGAAATTCATGTTCATTGTCTTTTGTCCCATTTGTGATTTCCCCTATGCTTGTGTCGCGACCTACCTCACGAGGGCCGAACTCGGTAAGGCGGGTTTAGAGATATGTGTTCATGAAATGGTTCATATGTCATATCATAGAAAATGATTTTATATAAATATTTTGATCATCCATATGATCCATTGATCATGAACGTGGATCTTCCCTAAATCCATATCTTGCGTGACAGCGGATTGATTTTGTCTTTTTTAAGAGTCGCCACTAGCCTAGGTCGGAGGTCGACTAAAATACCCAACCGAAACGCGGGAATTTCGTTTCAGTTTTTACGAAAACCAGAGATCAAAGGTTCGGGGACTAGCTTACGTTAATATTTCTATTAACGCCCTTTCGGTACCGCTAAACTTAACATGGTTGTTATCTAAGTTGTCATGCATTTGTTCTTTACTATTTTCATGTTTAAAGTCTTAGTCCACTAGGTGATCATGCATCTTGTTTTTGTATTTCCATTTAAAATTCTAAACTAATCATATCTTAGTCTAGAAAAAGAAAGAAACAATCAATTATATTGAAAAAAACATTTTTGTAAAATAAAAACTCAAGATATTGAAAAGATAAACCAATTCTAAGTGCGAGAAAGTAAAAACCCGTAACTCGTCGGATGTTTATTACAACACAAATTCAAAACCCGAGACATGATCGGGGATGAATGAATTAAGTACAAATTGAAACCGGATCGGACATCGGTTTATTGCCTTCATCAAATGAATACAAATGGAGACCGGATTGGACATCGGTTGATTCGCCTTGGTTTTCACCATTTCGGATTATCTTCCATGGATCGCCTCTCGGGTGTCGGTGTTTACATTCGTAACATTTGTTCATGACAAACAATGCACAAAAGAACAACCAAAGAAAAACAAAGGTGCAAAAAATTCACTAATCAAACACGGGCCTCGGGATCGACCTTTGTTTTTTATGCATTTCGATTCACCACCCACCTAATCATCTAACATTATTTGATCAACGGTTAATGATAATGGGCTACCATTTGCATTCACAAAACGGCAACTCATATCAATTAACCCCTAAAATCGGGTTCTAAATAATCACAACGGACTACCCGCCGAACATGCACTGGGCCTAACATTCATCTAACAAACACATGCATAGCAATGAAATAAGCATGCATTCAAGCCCATAGGCCTTATTTCGAAGCTAATCAAACAATGAGAAATGGGCTTCAAAAGAAGACCACTTATTCAGTTTTATTTAATTCGGATTGCTTCTATTCAAATGTAATTAACTACCCTAATGATGTCCAAATAAAGTGATTCAGGTGTCATTAGAAAGCTTATGAAATGAGGATCAAAAGTTAAGAAGACCATTTTTTCTAATTCCTAGCCGATTTTCCCGAAAATGATAAATTTACCCTCGGTGACAGATTGGATCCGATTCTGTTTGGATTTCAAAATAATGGCAGGAAAAATAACAAACCTTATCAAAACCATGTGAGAATTTTTGAGTAGTTAGGATTCTCCGTGTGCAACAAGTTTTGTGTTTTGAGCTTTTGCTAAAAAGTCCTCCAAATTTTTATAAAATTATGTTTTTGTGAAGGACTCAATTGCAAATTACATTTTAGCCCGAGAAGACCTTTTATGAAATTTTGAGCAAATTGACCCTCCAAAAATTGTTATTTGGCCCTCAAATTCTCCAGAAAACATAATGAGACCCCAATGAACAACTTTGTAGTTTTTATTTTTCGCAAAAAAGGACTCTAACTTTATCAAATTCGGAAAAACATCTTCTGAACTCTAAAGGAATGAAAATCAGATCTGGACACAGATACTGATCAGATTGTGAAAATTCCTTTTGAAAATCCAAAATGACCTCCGATTTTGATGAAATTAGTATCAATGGAAAGATCTCGATCTCAGTGTGAACTTTCATGAAGAAAACTTTTTCAGATTTTAAACACACGAATTTATGAAAATTGAAGAACACATGAAGGTCAATCAGAATCAGTCTATCACCCGATCTACACTTAGATGACGTTGCAGATCGTACCATGCTAATATGCTTGGAATTTTATGAAAATTTTATGATGAATAGATTAAGATGTGATCTACAACTTTCATGAAGAAAGTTTTTTCAAAAAATGATCTTATAAAATCAGAAAAATCATAGAATAGCACAACATCAATCAGGACATCATCAGAACAGATCTGCATATTACATTTCAGATTCTGATCCTAACTTCCGAAATAGTTTTGACATAGCACATCAAGTCCGATCAAGGCATATGATATATCAAATCGAAGCTTAAGATGTGCTCTACGATTCTCTAGTTCATCACTTCGCAAGATTTCGACATTAACGAGCTGAAATCGGCATCACAAGCATGCTGGCTCAGTATACACGAATTTGCAGAATCATGTTCAAGTGCACTTACCTTGTTCAACAATGCTCCGGCGCAAAATCGAGCGATCCGGCCTCTGTGTTTAGATTAAAGACAGCACCAAGAAGTCTCGGAAAGCTCGGCCAACCTATGATAATAGATTGCACAAACTAAGTGAGAATCGGTCCATTTTTGTACTATCGAGCTAGTAATGAAGAATCAAATCAAAATATGCGATTCGGTGGCCGTTTAACAAGAATCCGGCTACCACAGCGACATGAAGACGCCGAGGATGCTGCTGGAGGTTCGGGATCGCCGGTGATCCGCCGGAAAATGGCCGGCGATGAAGATATGGCCGGTGGCTGAGAGAGAGAGTGAGAGAGAGAGATACGTGAGAGAGTATGAGAGAGAGAGAGAAGAGAGAGAAACCAGATTTGAATTGCACTAATTGGAGGGAAAAAACGCTATATACTCCCTCCAACATTGAATCTTAGCCCTTAGATTGATCTAATGGTTTAAAATGCATCCTTAATGATTAAGAATATTCCTTATGGGCTAAGGATTGGTGACATGGCACTATGGATGGACATGATCAATTCTACATGAATGCCATGATTGATTTGCTTATCCCTTAATTAATTTGCTTAATTCTTAAGGAAGGGCATTTTGGTAATTTTCACTTAGGGGCATTTTTGTAATTTTTGAGCTCAAAGGGATGGGGCCGGCCTTGGCTAGTCGGAATGGATCGTCGATCTCTGAATTTTTAATTGAAAAATGGCCAGTCCGATCGGACCGGTTCAATTTGAATCAAACCGAGTTAAGCCGGTTAATCCCGAATTTGGCCTGATTGAACTAGTTCAATCCTTGATTCATTTGTTCCAATTTTGTGTGATTTGATGATTAATTGAGCCCATTAATATCGAATCAAATTGGATTGAACCGATTTGAAATTTATACACAAATTGATCCAATTTAGCTTGTTTGTCTCAATTGCTCTTGAATTTGGGTAATTGCATGGCCAAGCAAAACTAACAAATTTAATCGAAGTCCAATTAACCAAATTGAGTCACAATTCATCAAATTAAATATTAGTCTAGAGTAGGTCAAGTTGAATTGCACTAATTGGACCAATTACTCTTAGACTACTTGATCATTGAATCACTAAATTGATCAAATTGACTCAAATTCATGTGAATCTTCCAAAATTGATTTTGAATTTGGATTTTGTATAAGAAATCAGGCCCAATCATATCTTAATTGCGCAAATCATGAAAAATCGATCCAAATCACTGATTATGACCAAAATTGGGGGTTTTTGTGTTTGACTTGGAATTACAAAATTGGTTCCAAAATTGAATATAAAATGACCTTTAGATCAAATGTCATGAAGAAAACTGTCCTAAAAAATGACTAGAAATGAAGTAATTTCATTTTTGGCCAATTTTGAATCAAATTCCGCAAATTGGGAAAAAGTTGATTCTAAACCAATTTTTGCAAAATTTCAAATGCCAAAGGTAAATTAAATGTGAAATCAGATGATTTTTGAATTTTTATATTTTCCGATTTTTTGGTCAAAGGTTTGACCAAAAGTCAAACCCTAGTTGACTTTTCACTAGAAGCTTGATTTTATGATCAAATCTTTGAATTTTTTTGAAATTTTCACTTCTAAAGTGAAATTAAACTTGAAAGGAATCTTTTTATGCGAAAAGCCCCAATTTGACCCGGGGTTGACTTTTGGTCAAAGGGTTGACCAAAAAGTCAACCCGAAAGTCAACTGTTTGACTTTTCGGGTTTTTGCATAAAATGAATAGGAAATTGTTTACCAAAGCCTGGCCAATAGACAGAATTTAAAAATGACATTTTTTGCTCAAGAAACGGGTTCCATCGCAATCGGAAACCATAATCTTGAATTTTTTATTTTTAATGTCGCGTCGGCTAAACATTAGATATCAACAGCTGCCCTTCTTTGAGTGGGAGTTCGAAGAGGTTCCGCTCAAAGACCAATTGACACCTGTAAATTTTTAGTCGACTCCAGTTGGGAAATAAAAGAAACTAAAGACAAAGACATTTTATCAGAGTCTTACCTGAAGCAATTACCATTGACCGTTTGGATTGTCATCAATTCATTCATGTGTTTTTCTCTTCTCTCTCTCATATGATGGAATGAAGGAAGAAAAGAAAAAGAAAGAAGGCTTTATAGGAAATCAATGGTTTAAGGATAACCAACAACCTAAGGACAAGGTTTAAGGATGACCAGGAACCGAAGGACAAAATTTAAGGATGACCTAAAATCGAAAGACAAGGTTTAAGGATTACCAGGAACCGAATGACAAGGTTTAAGGATGACCTAGAACCTAAGGACAAGGTTTAAGGATGACCTAAAACCGAAGGACAAGGTTTAAGAATGACCTAGAACCTGAGGACAAGGTTTAAGGATGACCTAGAACCTGAAATGGGGAGTATGGTTTAGGATGACCAATAACCGAAAATGGGGAGTATGGTTTAGGATGACCAAAAACCAATCCACTGGGGAAATATATTTTGAAAGAAGTTCCGAGATTGTTTAACAACAAATCAAATGGAATCATTCTTATTTTGGTAAAAGATACTGACTATCAAAATCCTTAAGAGGAAATTTTAACAAAATGATACTTTGAATAATCATCTGAAGAGGTTAGATAAAAATGCCAAATTAGAAATAACCTAATCAAAAAGGTCTTTCACACTAGCTCTCATGATGGCTTTGATTCGCATCCATTAATGTGGGTAAGTTATTCAATTCTCACTGGTAATGTCTCACGAACCTATGTCAAAGGTTTTCGGAAACGTTCACATTGAATACAAATTGATTGATCAAAAAGGTCTTTCAAAAGGACCGTAATATAGGTTTGGTCATGGGCTTACACAAAGGATATTTGCTTTGAGGCCAAGAAAAGAAATATATCATCAACATCTTCAACGGGTTTACAAGTCAAGAACCTTCAAGATAAGACAAGATAGGATTACTTCCACTCCTTCTAGCGGTAGTTTCTTTGTGAAATTTTTACGTTAACTCAAACCATCCCAATCGGAAGAGACTTCGGAGAGGGTTGTAATGTTGGTTCGGGTTAGGCTCAAAATGCTTGAAATTTTGTAAAAGGGGTTTGAAAGAGAAATGATGATTATCTTGGCATCATTACCAAATCATCCAAATTTGACATCATTTGACTCTTGAAAACCAAATTGTCTCGAGAGTCTATTTTTCTTGCAACATAAGAGCTTTGCTCTTTCTAATCATCTTTTGCAATGAGAATTTTGTTTTCATCATAAGCATGTTGCTTTTTTGCTTTTGCTTTTGATACATTTTCTTTTTCATGGGCATCGGCCTTGCTTTTACCAGGCACACTGCTTTTTCATACTCCATAATATTTATCTTTTGAGCTCTATGGACTCTCTAGACATTTTATACATATTCACCAATTTTTCCAAATTTTCTTGGTAAATCATGTGCATTGCCCCAATGTAGGGAGATAATCAACATTTTGGGCTTTAAAATGAACATGCTTAAGGCTCAATTTGGCTAAACAAGGGATAACTGTGTTTGGGTAGAGGAAAAGAATGCTCTTCTTCACTTTGGGATGTTTCGAGCGTCTATAAAGATCTATCTGAAATTACCACAAGAAAGTTGATGCAAGTGAAAGCAATACAATCTTTCGTAATCTTTTTGCTCTAAAAATGATCAACCACAACTTTTTAACTTGCCCCAATATGGGGTGGTTCTTGACATGGGTATTTTGAAAATTCTCCCTATTTGGCTCAAAGTGGCTAGCAAAGGATAAAATGAGTGTTTAGGATAGAGAAATGAAATGCCTTTTATCTCTTCAATCTATGTATTCAATGTGAACAAACCCTATGTCCTAAGACATGGTTTTTTCGCTCAATTCTCTCGAAATGTGTATAGGGACGTGTTTGATCAAATGTTTGCCTTTTATCATTCTAAGCATTCCCACTCGACATTTTTAAGAAATCCTTGTTTTTCAAAGGATCATTTGGTTAAATCTCTTATCTGTGGGGAATTTTGATAAACCAAAACATTTGAAAATCTTTTTGACTCCTCTGAGAATGTTTTTTTTAATAAGATTTCAAACTTGAAAAACATTCTAAAGAGAAGACTGATTTTTTTGATTTTTTTTATAGCTACTTTCTTGAGCTTAACTCTTTGAGGTCTGGAATAGCTTCCCTGGGGAATAATTGAGTACCTACAAAATGAACAAATATGCAAAAAATGCCATGTATGCATGATGCAAATGTCCTAAAGTGACTTGGATTCAATCCAAAAGTAACTCAAAGGCTTCTTATTCAAGGAAAATATTTCTTGATAGCATCAGCATTTACAGGTTTTGGCAACTCTCGGCCATCCATTTCTACAAGAATCAATGCTCCACCTGGCAACACTTTCTTGACAACAAACAGTCCTTCATAATTGGGGGTGAATTTCCTATGATCTGGAATGATGGGTAGGACTTTCCTCAAAACCAGGTCATTGTCTTCAAAATGCCTGGGTCAAACCTTACGGTTGAATGACTTAGCCACTCGCTTTTGGTAGCTTTGTCCATGGCATAGGGCTTTTACCCTTTTTTCATCAATCATGTTAAGCTGTTCAAATCTTTGTTGAATCCATTCTGCTTCAGAAAGCTTTATTTGCGAAAGTACCCTTAATAAAGGAATTTCCACTTCCACAAGTAAAACTGCTTCCATTCCATATACTAATGAGAATGGTGTTGCCCTAGTCGAAGTGCGAATAGAAGTTCGGTAAGCCATTAACGCGTATGGCAACTGCTCGTGCCAATCTCGGTAATTCTCTGCCGTTTTGAACAGGATCTTCTTTACATTCTTGTTTGTCGCCTCCACAGCTCCATTCATTTGTGGGCGGTAAGGAGAAGAATTCAAGTGGCGAATGTGAAACTTATTGAGTAGCTCATCCACTATTTTATTATTCAAGTTTGACCCATTATCTGTGATAATTGCTTCTGGAACCCTGTATCGAGCGATAATGTCTCGACGAATAAATTTTGTCATACTTCTCGCAATGACGTGGGCATAAGAATTGGCTTCGATCCATTTGGTGAAGTAATCGATAGCCACTAGAATGAAACGGTATCCATTTGATGCCTTAGGATTAATTGGTCCGATAATGTCAATCCCCCACATTGAAAAAGGCCATGCTTCGGACATTTGATGCAATTCATTTGGAGGAGCATTGATTTTGTCTCCATAAACCTGACAATGATGGCAACATCTAACATGTTGAATACAATCAGCTTTCATGGTTAGCCAGTAATAACCTAGCCTCATGATCTTCCTTGCTAGAAGATGGCCGTTCATATGAGGACCACATTCTCCTTCATGTATCTCTTTCATTAATAAATTGGCCTCTTTGGTGTCTACACACTTCAATAGGACCAAATCAAAAGACCTCTTGTATAAAGCACCTCTGCTAGGAAAGAATTTGGAAGCTAACTTAGTTAAGTATTTTCGAACCGTAGCTCGAGTTCCTTGGGGAAATTTTCCTTCTCGAAGGTAGTTCATAATGTCATAGTACCATGGTTGACCATCAAGTTCTTCTTCTATAATCATGCAATACGCAGGTTCTTTTAAAACATTGATTTGCAAAGGATCAATATTCAAACCATCAGTTACTTGTAACATTGAGGATAATGTTGCCAAGGCATCAGCAAATTGATTATGAGATCATGGCAAATAATCAAATGAGATATCTTCAAATTCTTCCACTAGGTCTTTAAGATACTCATGGTAAGGAATTAATTTTGAATCACAAGTTTGCCATTCACCTCCTGTTTGGAGAATGATAAGCGCGGAATCACCATAAACTTGTAATCTCTTAACCTTCATATCGATGGCTAATTGGAGACTAAGAATGCAAGCTTCATATTCTGAAATGTTATTGGTACAAGGAAATACCAACTTTGCAGCTACTGGATAATGTTGACCCACTGGGGATATTAAGACTGCTCCAGTGCCAGAACCGGAGAGGTTAATAGCTCCATCAAAATACATGGTCCACTTATCTTGTGACACCAAATGGATTCTTTCATCAATTCCATTCCAGTCGTCTAACTTTAAGGGACTTTTAGCTAACATGTCAGCTATGGCTCGCCCTTTGATGGACTTCTGAGACATGCTCTAGATATCAAATTCAGATAGCAATATTTGCCATTTGGCAAGCCTTCCAACTAGCGCAGGCTTTTCCAAAAGATATTTGATAGGATCATTTTCATTCACAAATAGGATATGATGGTGAAGAGTGTATTGTCGTAATCTGTGTAATACTCAAACTAAGGCTACACATGCTTTCTCAACTTCAGGATATCAAGCTTCACTAGTGGTAAACTTCTTGCTGAGGTAGTAAATAGCGTGTTCCATTCCATCCTTCGGTCTCTTCTGTGCTAACATAGCTCCCAAAGATTCATCATGAATGGTGAGATACAAAATCAAAGGTATACCTGAAGTAGGTAGTACTAAAACTGGTGGTTGTGAAAGATATTGCTTCAATTTTTCAAAGGATTTTTGACAATCTTCGTTCCATTCAACTTTGGCATTCTTTTTCAATAGCTTGAAGAATGGCTTGGTTGTTTCAGATAACCAGGAAATAAATCTTGCAACATAATTCAGTCTTCCCAGCAAGCTTCGAACCTCCTTGACGGTAGAAGGGGGTTTCAAACCGCAAATGGCCTTCACTTTCGAGGGATCAATCTCTATGCCCTTGTTACTAACCATAAATCCAAGGAGCTTTCCAGACTTTGCCCCAAACACGCATTTAGTGGGGTTAAGCCTTAGCTTGAACTTTCTAAGTCGATCAAATAATTTCCTCAAGACTTCAATGTGATCTTCACCTTGTCGTGATTTAGCGATCATGTCGTCGACGTAAACTTCAATCTCTTTATGCATCATGTCATGGAATAGTGTCACTATGGCTCTTTGGTAAGTTGCCCCTGCGTTCTTCAAGCCGAAGGGCATAACCTTGTAACAAAATGTTCCCCATGGGGTGATGAAAGATGTTTTAGTCTTATCTTCTTCTTTCATTCGGATTTGGTTATAACTAGAAAAACCATCCACGAAGGAAAATAATTCGAATCCTGCTGTGCTGTCGACCAAGACGTCAATATGTGGTAATGGAAAATCATCTTTGGGACTTGCTTTGTTCGAGTCGTGGTAATCGACACATACCCGAACTCGCCCATCCTTCTTCATGACTGGGACAACATTAGAAATCCAGTCAGCATAATGAGTAACTTCAATGAAATCAACTTTTAACAGTTTCATGACTTCTTCCTCAATCTTCTTGGATAATTCTGGCTTCATCCTCATAAGCTTCTGTTTCTTAGGCAGAATGGCAGGATCAAGAGGCAACGTGTGTTCTACAATGTTGGGGTCCAAACCCGACATGTCAGCATAAGACCAAGCAAAGACATCTCGATACTCCTTCAATAGTTCAATCAGTCGATCAGCATCTGTCTGAGAGAGACTTGCCCCAATGTTTGTTTCTTTGGGATTTTCAGAATCACCCAAATTTATAATGACAGTTTGTTCTTTTGTGGGAAGTTTGGATTCTTCATGTTGGATCCATTCCCTTTTAATAGCCTTGGAATCTTCTTCATTTTCAGGATCAGAATAATCATATTCCTATGAGTTTTTTGGACATGAATCCAAGCCATGTATATAACTATCATGATTATGCAGAGTGTCATGCCTGAGATGCAACAAAAAATGGTTAGTATATGAAGATAAGAAATGCAATGTATGAAGATGTGAAGAAAAAAACATTTCAAATTCCAGATTTTCGAAAATTTCATGGGGAACTCGTCCTCATATCATTGGACATCCTTGTTCCAAAGGATTATTTTGAAAACTATAGATCGTGCAAAAGCTCAGGCCTCAAAGCATCATCATAAGGCTGGTTTGGTATACTTTCGCACGTCTATTAACAAAACATGAGAATGCTTTTATTGATATGCAGTAAATGTCATATAGTGTTTTGGATCCGAAGTTCGTGATCCGAATTATTACAACATATGAAATGAACAAAACAAATGAGCAAATGGAAGTCCCTCGCAGGGGAGAATTAGATGGATTACAACTGAAAACAAAGTAGAACACGGAAACATCCCTTACACAGTGGGATCGGCAGGTAAATCATCCTCAAAGCTTTCGGAAATGGCACCCACAGAACTCTCTTCAAATAAGCCGATGATATCATAGATATCTATTTCTTCATCTTAGAGAAACTTTGGCAGTCTAGGGAAGAAATCTTTCAACGGAAGAGGGAGCAAACGTCGATAACTCTTTTCTTTGATTCCCGGGCTTTTCTGATTACCTTGATCCTGTTGATTGCCTTGGTAACCTAAGCCGTTTCGTTTCTTTCTCTTAGTCACCTCAATTGGTGTGAGAATGCCTTGGGACAGCTTTCCCAATTCTTTGCCAATAGTAAATCCATGTTCGATCAACACTTTGCTAGACATAAGGGTCACCTTTGAATAGTAAGGCTTTTTCATAACAGTGCCTGCGGGCACATGAGATACTGACACCAACTCAAATGAATGGTAGCTTGATTCTCCTTTTACTTCTGGCTCTACGTAGGGAATTGCAGTATTGTTGAAGGTTTCGGTATCCTTCTCGCAATGGACGGTTATAATCTTGCCACACACGACAAAGCGGATCATCTGATGTAGACTTGAGGGTATAACACCCGCAGCATGAATCCAAGGTCGTCCCAGCAACAAGCTGAAATTACTTGTGATATCGAGCACTTGAAATTTCTAAGTGAACACGATTGGGCCAATCATCAGCTGCAAGTCAATTTTTCCTAGAGCTTTCTTCTTCATGCCATTAAAGGCTCCGACTGGAGTTTTAGAAGAACGAACATTGTCCATACCTACACCTAGACGGTGCAAGGTTGATAACAGACAGATATTGAGAGCTGAACCGTTATCAATGAGTACTCTCGATATCCTTGTATCGAAGTGTTGAACAGAGATGTATAGTGCTTTAGAGTGCACTCGCCCTTCCGGCGGCAAATCCTTTTCGGAAAAAGAAATTTGATCCTTAAGAAGAATAACACCTACAAACTCCTCCAGTTGTACCTCTCCGATTGTCTCGGGTACATGTACTTCATTAAGAATTTTTAAGAGAGCATTCCTATGTTTCTCGGAAGACTTGAATAGTTCAAGTAACAAGATTTGAGCCGGCATTTTTCTTAACTACTCGATCACTTCTGCTTCACTAGTTTTGAGAGTTTTGAGGAGTTGCTCCGCCTCCTCTTCGGTTACAGCATTTTTCTCAACACTTTCACGAGATGGAAAACATCGGCCTGACCGAGTAACAGCATCTACTTCATTAGACTCATAATTCCAATGACATGCAATTAATGCAACCTAGTATGCGAACTATATGTCATGCAACGACGTGACCTAATTCTAATGACGGACAAATGATTTATTTTTGGTATTTTTCTAAATGAAATTCGGAATAAAAAATGCCTAAAATAACATGCAATCTAACAAGTTCTTTTTTTGGTTTTTTATTAAAATTCAAAATTAAAAATTACTCAGATTAAGAATACGGTCTATTCTAATCTATCCTAAAGTAACTCATTCTTTTTTGGGATTTTCATGGAAATTCGGAATCTAAAACTAACCTAAATAATTTATTAGGATTAGAATAATACTTAATTTAAACTAGGAAATAAATTATCTTGAGTCCCAATTTAAATTAAATAATTATCCTATCTTCTAGATACATTTAGGATTTCCTAAACACGCAAAACTCCTAATTTAAATCCTAATATATTTTTGGATTTTCTTTATTTAAAAAAAAAAGGAAAGCAATCAAACAAAGATAACAACCATGATCAAAACTAGTCCACGCAATCCACAAGATTTGTTTTACTATCTTTGAATTAAGGAAACGATATAAACCGACGATCATATCCATGTGGTTATGGATATTAATGGAAGGCAATTCGTTTGAATTTAGGAACAAAATAAAATCTGTTATCGTATCCAAATAGTTATGGATAAGATAGAGATTTTCCGTGCCACCGAGTATCGTATTACATGGTTGAGATCAGATAATTGTCCCAACACGTTATTAAGTTAGGAAAGTTTCCTAACTTTGGATGATTTTTAAATATTTGTGGATAACAATATCACCCAAATCATGTAATAAAATATTCAAAACGATATTAGATAAGATTGTTACCTAATTTGCGAATATCTTTCCAAATTTGAACTTACGGATCAGGATCACGAATCGGAACGGCAACCAACAATGGGTGACCAACAATGATGGACCGGCGGTAATGGACGGTGGCGATGGAGGCTCACCGTGGGATGGTGACGGGGTGGCCTACGGCAGGCGCTATGGCCTATTAGACTTCACGGCAAGACCAAAGCAACTATGATAAGTCTTCTCGGACGAGACACGAGGCGGTGAACGTCGAACTTGCTTAACACATGCGACGGCCATAGGAATCTAGAGTGATGGTCACAACGATAGAATGAAATCAATCCATCTTTTTATGACTTTTTGTGTGGCTCACTTTCTATGTGACCTTTTCCCTTGAAGCGGTGGTGACCTGTAACTCTCTAAACAATAAAAGATAATGGTAAAAACATGAAGTGACGAAGGTGAGGTGCCATTGTGAACGTGAAAGATAATCCTCCAAGGGCAAACAGAAATGCCCACTTCAAAGACTTCTCCTTTTACACTCTCTTCCTTTCTTGAATACGTGGCCGTGAAGATTACAGGCAGTAGGAGGATTTGCAAAAAGATGTTGGGCAAGTCATTGTACTCGTCGGAGACTTAGTGAACCCAGTTGGACAATGCGTCGATGATGGTGTAACAGCACGTCGGGTGGCCTATAGGCACGACAATGGATAAAATGCAGCAGCAGAGGCAACGCCGATTAGTGAATCAGGGGGGGCATGAAACTCTAAGAAACAACGTTGCGCCTGATGATGAACCGGGACAGCTGCACTGGTGCAGCAGCGGCAAAGCTTGAAGGAGACACGGCAGGAATACTAGGTGTAGTCGCGGTGTAGGTGGACGTCGAAAGTTAACTAGGCATGCTGGAAAAACTACTGTGGACTCGCCTGGATCGATACAAGGAGTCGGGCCAAGGAGCTTGCTGGTGATTGCTATACGTTGTTTGGATGGAGCAGCGAGAGCTCTGCGGTTTTGGAGCGTGAGAACATGGTTGTCTGTCCCTCTCTTTGAATTGTGGCCTCTCTCTTGCTCACGTGTTTCACTCTTGCTTTGAGAAATTGTCTTCTGAAAATTATGAGAGTCCCCCTCCATGCTTCTGTCCACGAACACCCTTTCATAGGTGAGGGGACGAAGGCTATCTAGGAAAGAGGCCATATTTTATTTCCTATTGTGTGCACTTTTGGAATTTCTGTCTTATTCTTTCCTTCCTTTTCATGCACAATCCACCGAATCCTCCTCTTCCCTGCAATGTTTTATTGCTTATTTTAATGTAGATGAATACAACATTGCTTTGAATATGGCTTAGAATAAGCTTTTATCACCCCACTGCAGATATCTTCGCAATATATGGCCCCAATCACTTTGCAAAATGTTATGTCTTGGAGAAGAGAATATAATCAAATATATCAAATTTGGCTGAGAATATATGTACGAGACATTGCTTTGTGACAGAAAATCTTCGCTTGAATTATCACACGTGTAACACATGTGAATTTTGGTCATGGGCTTGATTCAATTAATTTCATTTAAGCTCGAAACCATTTGCTCGGGTCCGTTTGCTGTCGGTCCGATAAATATGTAAACTATATGGGCCTAATTACTAATGCAAATGCTCGTAATCTATATGCAATTTAACTATTATTTTTGTTTAGGGGCCAAGATTGATCCCTAATTTTCTATGCAATAAACGACTAATTAGGTCGCCAAAATTTTGGTGTCAACAACTGCCCCTCTTTGAAAGTGAGCTCGTAGAGATTGCATTCAAAGGCTAAATGATACCTAAATTTCAACCATGCAGATGCAATGAATGATATCTTTGTTAGGATTATGAGTCCCATTTTAAAATGCAGTATATCATGATGCATGTAAACATGAATAAAACATACCTGGAGTTACTTACCTGACATGATTGGTAATGTAATTTGAGACATGACTCTGATTCTTGTAGTTGTTTGGCAAATGTTCGGGCTCTATCCCAAGGTATTGCCTGGACTTCGGTGACCTACAATTCTGTCAAGACACACGAAAGGTAGTTCAAATTACCTGGATATCATCTAAGGTAATTGAAGATGGCGATCAATAGACACCTGGATATCATCTGAGGTATCTAGAAATCAAAGAATGGAAGACTACTTCGAATATGTGGATATCGTCTGAGATACTCGAAATGGACCTTCCGCTGAATGCCTAGATATCGTTAGAGGCGTCCAGTAACAATCTAGCGAAACGAAATTTATCCCACCTTTTATCGAAGTACTTGGATATTGTCAGAGGTACTCGAGAAAATAATCCATTAGGAACCTGGATATCGTCAAGGCACCTAATGCGGGGCATTCTCCAAATTGCTAGAAAGGGAGCTTAATAAAGTGCTTAGTTATCATCTGAGGTACTTGAAAAGCGATTCGACAAATTAGAATACATTCCTACTTTTAATAAAATACCTAGATATCGTCAGAGGTATTCGTAAAAAGTCAACTGCTAAACACCTGGATATCGTCAGAGGTGTTCAAGAAGAAACTTTCCAAATTGTTTGAAAGGTGTGCCTAACGAAATATTTAGTTATCATCTGAGATATTTGAAAGGACTTGATCGATAAATACCTGGATATCATCAGAGGTATTTAACGAATTGGCAAACAAAGGGGTTAGCCCGAATGCTTGGAGATTCCTTAACAAAGTACCTAGATATCATCAGAGGTACCTGAAAAAGCTTGATCAATAGATGCCTAGATATCATCAGAGGCATTTGGAGATTGCAACAAAATGATCAAATATGGGACCTGACAATTGCTCGAACAGATTAGGGATACCTGGATAGTCACAAACATCCAAGGGATAGAAATATACTTACCTGATGATATCTCCGACTCTTGAGAGTGTGTCTCCTACTAAACACGGTTTTAGGCAACATGTAATATGCATTCATGGGCAATCAAGAACACATACACTCATGCACTATAAATTCAACTGGTTTTCATGCATGACGATTTTGTCAAATCGGCATTACTGAATTTCACTGGGGAAAATCATGATAGGACAATCCGAACTCACAAGTGGGTGTCTTGAAAATGTCAAATGAGGGACTTTCGGTCCAAAAGGGCTTTCACTCATTCTCATTGGAAAATGCTGATTTATGAGAATCATTCTATCTCATCATCATGTGGATAAGGGTTCGAGTATTCTCGCAAGCGGTACGACTTTACCAATTTGAGAGGTCTTTGTCAGGACTATAACGTATGCTTGTTCAATGGCTTAGCAAAAGGGGACTCTTCAAGTCGAGGCTATTGAAAGAAAATACTCCGCAATTGTCTCCAGGTTTACAAGTCAAGAATCCTGCAAAATGAGATAGAAATGGACTTGCTCGCACTTCTTCGAGCTAAGCTTATAAACATCTGAATCCTACGTCAGTTCAAGTGCCATAATCTGAAGAGACTTTGTAAGGAACGTAATGTAGGCTAAACTCATGGGTTGAGAAATGAATGGATCATTAGGCTCAAAATGTGTATAATTGGGGTGAATAAGTTGGTGGTCATCTCGGTATTGTCACCAGTCCCCTTCTTCACTAGGGATTGTCTTCTCGGTAGATGCTCCATTGGTTTCGAGAATTCATCACTTGATTCCTTTGAGACTTGTAGGACTACTATTCCATTTGTATTCATGACTTTAACATGTCATATCTTGACAGTTTTTTCTCTGAAGTTCTCTCTTTTTTCTTCATTTTTTTTTTCATTCTCTTCTTCTTCATTTTGTTTTTTTTTTCACAGGTATTGGCCTTGCTTTTACCAGGCACACTGCTTTTTCATGCCCCCTAGTTTTTTTTTTTTTTTTTTTTTTTTTTTTTTTTTTTTTTTTTTTTTTTCATTTTTGACTTTTGACACACACTGTTTACAATGCATATATCGGTCAATCACACTCTGACTGAATGACTCACCATTTGGACTCTCAAGGATTTCTGTCTCCTATCGACGCTCCGGATATGCTGCTTCGACAGTGATAGCTTTTACCCTGCCCCAGTGTGGGAGATGATTACCAACTAGGTTTAAGAAATGAATTTGCAGGCTTAATTGAGTTTTAGCAGAGGATAAAGTGTGTATAAGATAGAGAAAGAAATACTCTTCGTCATCCTAAGACACTTGAATTTCATGCGAATTCATCTGAAAAAGCAACACTTGAATATTGATGCAAGTGAGAGCAAGAAAATTTCTACTCATTTTTCACCTTATGATGCTGACTTACCTCCAGTTTGCCCCGATGTGGGGTGGTTCTTGACAGGGGTAATTTGAAAGGATTTCTCCAAGCGTTTAGGCTCAAAGTGGTGAAACAATGGACAACTTGTAGTGTTTAAGGTAGAGAAATGAAATGCCTCTTGTCATCTCGGTCACCGTACCTTTTACGAGATAACTCTTTACCTTATAGACATTGAATTTTTCCATTCAACTCACTGAGGATTAGTGCATGGGACTGTGTATAGAATAGGGCTTGCCTTTCCTCATCCCGATGTACCTCATTTAAAACATTCAATTCATTCTACATGAGTTATCAGATTGTCCAAATAGATTTCTCTTTTGAAGTCGATGATGTAGACTGACAAAATAACCATGCAGAATTTAAAGCCAATGTACACATCTTAACTTGAAATTGATTGCAACCATTTATTCATCAATGAAATGTTTGCAATTCAGAATATAAAACCAAACACTTGAAAACTTTTATTGCAAAACGTTGGATTTTATTAGGGGTAATACATCTTCACAGCATCAGAATTAACAGAAGTAGAGAACTCACGGCCATCCATTTTTGCAAGAATCAAGGCACCTCCGGGAAGCACCTTTTTAACCACATATGGACCGATGTAGTTTGGGGCAAATTTACCCCCATGAATAGGAAAGATTAGTAGTACCTTCCTTAGGACTAAATCATTTATCTCGAAATATCTTGGATGCACTTTTTGGTTGAAGGATCTAGCTATCCTCTGCTGATAGGTTTGACCGTGGCAAATGGCTTTCAATCGCTTCTCATCAATTAGGTTCAACAACTCATGCCTTTGTCGCATCCTTTCCGCCTCGGACAACTCTACCTGAGACAAGACTCGCAGGGAAGGGATCTCTACTTTGACAGGCAAGACTGCTTCCATACCATACACCAAGGAAAAAGGGGTTGCCTCGACAGAGGTTCGGATGGAAGTCCGATATGCCATTAGTGCAAATGGCAATCTTTCATGCTAGTCACGATAGTTTTCGGCCATTTTGGCCAGAATCTTCTTGATGTTTTTGTTAGCGGCTTCAACTGCTCCATTCATCTGTAGACGATAGGGAGATGAATTCAGGTGCTAGATCTCGAACTCATTGAACAACTGATCTATGAACTTGTTCAAATTTGTCCAGTTATCGGTGACAATAGCCTCGAGGACACCATAACGAGCGATTATGTCTCACTTGATGAATCTTACAACATTCCTTGCAGTGACGTTTGCATAAGATACCGCCTCAATCCACTTGGAAAAATAATCAATTGTGACTAAGATAAATTGGTGTCCATTCGATGCCTTGGGATTAATTGGGCCAATCACATCGATGCCCCACATTGAAAAGGGCCATGGCTCGGACAACTGATGTAATTCCGTCGGGGGAACATTTATTTTATCCCCGTGAACTTGACAGCGATGGCATCTTCGAACATGTTGGACGCAGTCACTTTCAAGACTGAGCCAATAATAACCCAACCTCATGATCTTCTTAGCTAACATGTAGCCATTCATGTGTGGACCACATATCTCCTCGTGTACTTCTTGCATGATTCTAGTAGCTTCAGCTGCGTCTACGCACCTTAGCAGGATCGAATTATAAGATCTTTTGTACAGCTTTTCACCACTGATAAAGAATTTTGAAGTCATTTTCATTATATACTTCCTGTCGGCCGGAGTGCTGCCCTAAGGAAATTCTTGTCTCTGGATGTAACTCATGATATCGTAATACCATGGCTTTTCGTCAGGTTCTCCGGTCACAACCATACAGTAGGCCGGTTTTGTTAGAACTTCGATCTTCAAGGGTTCTACCTCCATTCCACCAGTCACTTGAAGCATAGATAATAACGTAGCTAGCGCATCAGCAAACTGATTATGGGACCTCGACAAGTACTCAAAGGAGATGTCTTCAAATTCCTCTATGATTTCTTCGAGGTATTCATGGTATGGCACTAGTTTGGTGTCTCTTGTCTTTCACTCTCCTATAGTTTGGAGAATAATCATAGCGGAATCACCAAACACTTTCAACTTGGTTATCCCTATTTCCACTGCGGCTTGGAGTCTGAGGATGTAAGCTTCGTACTCAGCTATGTTGTTGGTACATGGGAACACCAACTTTACTGCTACTGGATAATGTTGCCCATCTGGGGATATTAAAATTGCCTTAGTGCCGGAACCATCCATGTTTACGGCTCCATCAAAAAACATGGCCCATGTGTCTTCCTTTATTACCAAAATGCGATCTTCCAGAGAATATCTATCATCATATGAGATTCCAGGATTTTCGGCTAATACATCAGCAATTACTTAGCCTTTAACTGATTTCTGTGGCATAGTCTGGATATCAAACTCTGAAATTAAAATCTGCCAGGCTAACTTCCCTATCAAAGCAGGTTGATCAAGTAAATACTTGATGGGATTATTCTTAGTCACAAGCAAAGTTTGGTGATGCAGTGTATATTATTGCAGCCTATGGAGCACCCATACTAGTGCAGCGCAAGTCCTCTCAACTTCAGAATAATTCAACTCTGAGACAGTAAACTTCTTACTTAAGTAATAAATGGCTCGCTCTTTTCCATCTTCAGGATTTTTCTGGGCTAGCATTGTACCTAGAGACTCGCTATGAATTGTGAGATAAAGGATCAAAGGCTGGCTCGGCATTGGTGGGACTAGCACTAGTGGTTTCATCAAGTACCGCTTTAGTTCGTTAAACGTTTTCTGACAATCATCGTCCCATTCCACTTGAGCATTCTTCTTTAGAAGTTTAAAGAATGGCTTAGCAGTTTCAGAGAGCTGGGAAATAAAATGGGTTATGTAGTTCAATCTACCCAGAAGGCTTCGCACTTCTTTCAAGGTCAATGGGGATTGTAACTCACATATAGCCTTCACTTTGGAGGGATTAACTTCAATGCCTTTACTGCTCACTATGAACCCAAGTAATTTACCCAAGGTTGCTCCAAATATGCACTTTGCTCGGTTGAGATGGAGTTTAAACTCACGGAGTCTGTCGAATAATTTCTTTAAGGTATCGACGTGACTCTTCTCAGGTCGAGACTTGGCGATCATGTCATCGACATAGACCTCGATCTCCTTATGCATCATGTCATGGAAAAGTGTCACCATTGCCCGTTGATATGTTGCCCCGGCATTTTTAAGGCCGAAAGGCATGACCTTATAGTGGAATGTCCCCAAAGGAGTGATGAACGCCGTTTTTTCCTTATCGCTGTCTTTCATTCTTATCTGATTATAGACTGAGAAACTATCCATAAAGGAAAATAGCTCGAATCCAGCAGTATTGTCTACTAGAACATCTATGTGCGGTAATGGGAAGTCGTCTTTAGGGCTAGTCTTGTTCAGGTCGCAATAATCGATGCAAATCCGAACTCGGCCATCATTCTTTATGACTGGCACGATGTTGGCCACCCAGCTGGGGTATTGGGTGACTTCGATGAATCCTACTTTCAAGAGCTTCATGACCTCCTCTTCTATTTTCTTCAAAAGCTCAGGCTTAGTTCTCCGTAGCCTCTGTTTCTTGGGTGTCATGCCAGGATTAGTAGGCAAGCCATGTTCCACAATAGAAGGGTCTAATCTTAGCATATCGGCGTATGACCAGGCAAAGATATCTTGGTAATCCTTCAGCAATCGGACTAGGCGTTTCACTTCACCTTTGGGAAGGGTTGCCCCTATCTTCACCTCTTTGGGTTCTCCGGAATTACTTAGGTTAACAATAATAGTTTGGTCTGATGTAAGGACTTTGGGCCTTTCATGCCGCTCTAGATTGCGCTGAATATCTGAGAAATCGTCGAGTTGGTCTGTGTCATTGGGATCAAGCTTGGCTGCACATAATTCATGAGATTGGACCATTCCCATACCTTCACATGCTACAAGATTGGCCCTGAAACATAAAGTAAGTGCTTTAGAAGGACAAACAGGGGTAAACATTGCATTTTTTTTCTAATTTTTGAATTTTCTGACTCTTTTTTTTCGTAATTCTTTTCAAAAAAAAGTTTTAACACGAGGAAACATGAAGAAGTCCAGGCCTCAAAATCCTCCTTGGACTATATCTTTCTTTTATCAGTTGGATATCATCATCGGGTTGGTTTGATGTACCTCAACATGCCCTCAAAAAATGAAAATAATTTGTAATTTCATTGATTATCACCAAATGAATTACATTTATTGAATGGAAATTGCAACATTGAGTCCTAGAAATGAAAAATCCTAAAAAGCAGCTCCCGAGACGGGGCAAGTCCTAGAAAGCAGTAAAAATTCCCACGCAAGGGAGTGTGCGAAAAAAGTAAAGGTGTTACTCTTGCAAGCCAGTGCCCATTCTCTCCAACGATCCTTCCTCGATAGCTCCAATGAGCATGTTATCGAACAGGGTAGTGATTCCCTCCATCGCATCATTAGAATTTTCTGTCACTGGAGGTGTTAGATCATTCATACCTCCCCATCCATCGGGGACGATATTGATATAAATACTCTAATAGTTCTCATCTTCATATTCGAGTTTAGATCTGGCCTAAAATTATGGCGTGAAGATATATTGATCGGAAGACAAATAAGGAATATAAAACACTCTCATCATTTTTAGTTAGAAGATCCCCTATCCGATTCAAAATTAGTGCGAGATAAAGGTTTTGAGGATACTTAATGTCTTCGAATTGGTGGATGTGCGCATGAGGACATGCATGATCGATCGGAGGATTGGATTTGATCATTCATGAGATGCACGATGGCAACGATGCATCAGGCCGGCGCCGGACTAATGTACACTGAATTTTGCCTTGTCCGGCAATTTGGTGGATACATTCTTGCTGGATCTTGTTGCACCGTGGTTTGTGCGGCCGCCAATGCATTATTCATTCTCTCCCAGTGGCTCCTCCAGATGATCGAGTTGTTCATGCCGACGTCCTCCTCTTCTATAGATATCCCTACTTCGATAGCCAAGCTATGCCAGTAACGGAGTTATTGCAAGGCAACAAGGGTTGTGTAAGGAGACGAGGCTATCTGACTTCTGGTTCCCTCCTCAAAAGTGATAGACGTATGTAGTTGACAAAATAGAGTTGAGAGAGAGAGAGAGAGAGAGAATCAGACCGGTCTATATATCTGTGTAATTCATTGCATTTGGAATCTTCATTCATCTTGTCTTGTTATATCATTCAAATATCAAACAATAAATTCATTTAATTCATTTTAAATTTTTATAATACTTAATTAAATTATATAAAATTTTACATGGCATTTGAATAGAAAGTTCCGAGTTTAAAATTGTTGCCAAGATTGCAAAAGTGTGAATAAAGACAAACGGTTCGCTGCGAGAATTTAAGTGCAAGAAATTAATAATACGTCATGGTTTGCGTGGTGATTTGACTAGGTATGCCTACTCTACAGAGAGAAATCGATGAGATGTTCCACTTTAAACAAGCAAAATATTGTAAGTGCTCTAGCCTCTCAATCACTCGAATATTTCTCATGCCCAATCCACCCAAAATCCTAAAAGAAAAATTTTAAATTAGAGTTTCTGTCTCAAATATCTCCCTTTGACAGCTCTCTAATGCTCTATTGTGAGTTGGCCTAAGTCAAAATAAAAAAAGTAGGTTTTTTACCCCGGCACAACAAAATACAAATCCAATTACTGTACATTTTGCATACAATAATCTCGAGAAAAGTATCAAAAAAGTTCTAAACATTTTGTATTTGTGCCAATCTAATGCTAAACCTTTTTTTGGTACCAATTCAGTCCTAAACCTTTTGAATTGGTGCCAATTTAGTTCTAAACTTTTTTTTATGCCAATTTAGTTCTAAACATTTTGCATTGGTACCAATTCGGTCATAAACATTTTTTTTTGTGTCAATTCAGTCCTAAACCTTTTGTATTGATGCCAATTTAATCTTAAACCTTTTGCATTTGTGCCAATTCAATCATTCCGACTAATAGCTATTCATGTGTCGAAGGACTGAATTGGTACAAATGCAAAAGGTTTAAGACTGAATTGAAACAAAAAAAAAAGGTTTAGGACTAAATTGTCGTAAATGTAAAAGGTTTAGGATTGAATTGGCACCAAAAAAAGATTTAGGACTAAATTAGCACACATAGAAAATGCTTAGGACTAAATTGGCATCAACGCAAAAGATTTAGGACTTTTTTGGCACTTTTCCCTAATAATCTCGACTTTTTGGTTGATTAGTCGACACCAAAACACGTATGTTGTTGGATTGCGGAAGCATATTGGTGATAACACGAGATACACTTATATTAAAATGCCGTCCGAGTAGATCACTCAAATGAAATATAATCGCTAATTTAAAATTTTTCTTTGAGACAGAAACTCTAATTTAAAATTTTTCTTTTAGGATTTTGGGTGGATTGGGCATGAGAAATATTCGAGTGATTGAGAGGCTAGAGCACTTACAATATTTTGCTTGTTTAAAGTGGAACATCTCATCGATTTCTCTCTGTAGAGTAGGCATACCTAGTCAAATCACCATGCAAACCATGACGTATTATTAATTTCTTGCACTTAAATTCTCACAGCGAACCGTTTGTCTTTATTCACACTTTCGCAATCTTGGCAACAATTTTAAACTCGGAACTTTCTATTCAAATGCCATGTAAAATTTTATATAATTTAATTAAGTATTATAAAAATTTAAAATGAATTAAATGAATTTATTGTTTGATATTTGAATGATATAACAAGACAAGATGAATGAAGATTCCAAATGCAATGAATTACACAGATATATAGACCGGTCTGATTCTCTCTCTCTCTCTCTCTCAACTCTATTTTGTCAACTACATACGTCTATTACTTTTGGGGAGGGAACCAGAAGTCAGATAGCCTCGTCTCCTTACACAACCCTTGTTGCCTTGCAATAACTCCGTTACTGGCGTAGCTTGGCTATCGAAGTAGGGATATCTGTAGAAGAGGAGGACGTCGGCATGAACAACTCGATCATCTGGAGGAGCCACTGGGAGAGAATGAATAATGCATTGGCGGCCGCACAAACCACGGTGCAACAAGATCCAGCAAGAATGTATGCAATTGCTTGAAGACTGGCGAATGTCATCAAAGGCGCTGATGTTGAAAAGTTCATTTTCGAGATCAAAAGGTGTTGGAAGTGTACTACATGTCGCGACCTAAAAAATTTTCATTTTTCGGGCTAATGGATTATTAAGACTAATTTAACTCGGGCCCTTCCAAGCCCTACCAATTCGCAACTTATGGTTTAAATCTTTAACATGCAAATGTTTTCATACTTGGAGTCGCCACTAATCAATTTGTGGTAGATCGATTAGAAACCTAAATAAAACATAGGGAGATATGTTTTATTCATACGAACCAGAGATTCTAAGCTCGGGGACTTGATTACGTTAGATCTAATCTAACGCCCATTCGGTACCTTTTCTTTTCAAAAAATGTTTATGCATGCAGTCTGGATCCATTTTATTGCCTAATCACTTACATGTGAGGTGTTCATGCGGGTGCGCAAACCACCAATTTAACATCCAAGAAAGCAGTAAATAAATAGCAGAATAACATACCTTAAAGCCACGCAAGCATCTGCATTATTAGTTAAAAAATCACATTAACATCCTAATATGATTTCTAATTAACAAGCAATTCACTCAATTTCTCTTTTGATTTTCACTTATTTAAATGAAATCTAATATATATGCAATGACGTGCAAAAATGACATGCAATTAATGCAACCTAGCATGCAAACTATATGTCATGCGACGACGTGACCTAATTCTAATGACAGGCAAATGATTTATTTTTGGTATTTTTCTCTAATGAAATTCGGAATAAAAATATGCCTAAAATAACATGCAATCTATGATGATTTAACATATCCTAACATGATTGATTTTTGGAATTTTTTTGTTAAAATTCGAAATTAAAAATAACCCAAATCATGAATGCAATCTATCCTAATTTAATCTATCCTAAGATGACTCTTTTTGGGTTTTTTATGAAAATTCGAAATTAAAAAAAAATGACCTAAATAATCTATTAAGATTAGAATATTACTTAATTTAAACTAGGAAATAGATTATCTCAAGTCCTAATTTAAATTAAATAATTACTCTATCTTCTAGATATATTTAGGATTCCCTAAACATGCAAAAATCTAATTCAAATCCAACTGATATTTTTTTTCTTTTAAAAGGAAAGCAATTAAACAAACAAAGATAGCAATCACATTCAAACCGTCCACACGATCCGCCAGATTTGTTTCAAATTCGGATTAGGCACAAAAATCGAACTATCGGTCATATCTATAGGGTTATAGATATTGACGGAAAGTTGATCATTTAAATTTGGAAAGCAGATAAAATTCATTATCATATCCAAGTGATTATGGATAGGATAATGATTTTCCCTATCGCCGCATATCGTACCTTAGGGATAAGGTCGGATAGTCGTCCAGATACGTTGCTAAATTAGGAAATTTTCCTAATTTTGAATATTCAAAAATATTGTGGATATGTCGAACATTATCCTAAGATATCTAAATATCCACATGATAATCACGAAATATTCAAAGCATGCAAATTAGGAAATTAAATATTTCGGAAAAACATTCGGATAATAATCTTACCTAATTTGCAGATAATTTCCAAATTTGGATTCGACTCGGGATTGGGCTTGCGGATCGGATCGAGCAACACGGCAGCGATGGGACCGACGATGCACGGCAACACCGGCAAGGCTATTCGGTGGGTTCACCGGCGGTAGCGGGCAAAGGCAGCGTCGAGAACGGCAAAGTGGCATGGCGGGGAGGCTACGGTAAGGCGTGACGCGGCTCCGGCGACGTCACGGTGGGGTAGCAGCTTGACTCGATGTCACGCGTGAAGGTGCTGGAGTCTTCGGGATTTGCTTGGATGAGGAATTTTGATTCAATCAAGACCAGACCAACCTTAAGTGATCCGGTTTAGTAGGCGACATCCAAGGCAGGAGCAAGTCGCAGCACAAGCAAGAACACAGCAGTGTCCTCGTTGGTGATCTCGTTTCCAAGCTGAGAACAAGATGACCATGCAACAACGACAGTAACGGATCAGAGAAGCAGGAGAAGTCTTCGTTGACGTCAGGTGAAGTGGGGGTCAACAAAGGCTGGCCATCTCGGTGAAGAAGCGTTGACAGTGCAGGGGCAGCTCTTCTGTTGACTGGGGAAGTCAGACTATGCAGGGGCTTTTTCTGGAAGCGTTGCAAGATACCGTCGGGGCGTGAAGGGCTGATCTGCTGGGCTTCAACGTGAACGACTTTCAACTGGGCAGGGGACGAGTCGCTAAGTCTTGACGTCGGGGAGTGCTGCGTGGATTGCTTGGGATTAGCTAGAAGTGGCACAGGACTTGCTGATGGCAGGATAGTGGCGTTGCTTGGTCAAACGAAGAAATTTTCATGCACACTGGGGAGACCTTCGCGGCTGTAAGCGGTGCGGTGAGGTGCGGCGCACAGTGATGGCGCGCGAAGGGGTGGCGAAGCGGCAGTGCGAGGCACGGCGTGCGGCGACGTGATTCGTTGGTCTCTCCTCTCTCTCACGTGTGTCCCTCTCTAAAATTCAGATCTGAAAATCTGTCGTCCCCCACAAAATTCTGACCTAAACATGTTTATATAATACTGACCTAGGTCAATTAGATGGGCTCTCTAGTCCTAATGGGCTTAAACTTGGGCTTAGGCTTTAATCTAATTTCTGATTTTATTTAATTCATAAGCGGGCTGAATTAACTTGGGTTTTAATTTAATTGAACATAATGGGCTGAATTAAGCTCAAATTAAAACGACCAAACCTATTTGACTCGTGATTTCCGACCCTTGCCTTTCCGAGCGAACCGAGTCCCATTCGATGAAATTTAAGCTCGTTCGCCATCACCGGTTCGATACAAAATGCGATTAAGTTAAAATGAACCTAAACTATATGTTATGCAATTTAAATATTTTTGTTTAGGGGTTAAAAATTAATCCCTAATTTTTATGCAAATTACAACTAAATGGTGAGTTGAAATTTAGGTGTCAACACTACAGAAACCCAATACCCTCACCTAAGGAAATCACCAAAGGAGAGTATAATTCAGATTTATCAACATATTCAGTTGGATTCACATTCACTCAAAAACCTCTATGTTCAAGATATACGTGCGCGCGCGCACGTATATATACATATAAAATGACAATACGTATTATAAAATTTTATAAAATTCGAGACAATTATAAATATCAAACAACAATGTATTTTATATAATAAGATATATCGTTTATGGATTAGTTAAATAGATCAAATAAATTGTTGGGTATGACAATGACATGCATGACGTGATGTTCTAGGAGTATATAAATGTTGTTCTTGCTATCAGATTCAAGCTCCGAAACTCCAATATATTGGCAAACCAATCTCGTTCGCTCTTTTGATAAATATAATTTATCGTACAAATCGCTGAATTAATGTGTAGCGTTATTATGATTTCAAGTGTGTAAAAGTGGTTTTGGTCTAATAGATCAAACGAACATATTACGTCAACTCAGATAGACACCTTTCGGTTGTTCACTCTTCCTAGATAAAAATCCCCTTGAAAACCAAATGTCCGATGATCCTCGGTACTTGAGACTCCAAAGTTTACTCAGCAAAGGTTCAACAAGTCAGGTTTTGGAAGAATCATCAGGAATATTACCGGTCGGAACCGGTCAAATGAGAGGTGGCTAGCCAAGGATCACCTAGGGGGTGAATATATGATTTAAAAAATTCTTGACATATTTAAAGTGGAAATAAGAGATCAAGAACAAAGTTTGAATAACGTTCAGATTTAGAATAGTTTTTTCTAGCAATTGTGCATATGTGCAATGTAATAAATGAATAGTGGTTTGACTTAGATTAAATCTGCACACAAGACGTATAGTGGTTCGGTTTAAATTGTGCAATGCACACAATAAATAAAAAATTATTGGATGTAGGCTTGATCTATACTACATCCATGCATTGCATGGATGAGAAATGCAATGTATACTACATCCAATGACATATTGTGCAATGCAATGTAATAAATAAAAAATTCTCATCCAATGAATTGTGCATAGATGACTTTCTCATCCCTTAAGGGATGAGAAAGTCTACACACAAGATGTATAGTGGTTCGGCTTAGATTAAGCCTACATCCACTCTTTCACGCTGACAACCTACTTGTTGGATTCTACTAGATTATCAATGCAGAGATTACAGATTTTGAGTAATAACATTCTGTGAATGATAAGTCATTCTATCTCACTCAATCACTCTTTACTGTATATCTATCAAGATCATAAATTTTAGCTCACGAAGGACAAGTAGTAAAAGTCAGAATATGCTGAGACTTTGGAATTATTGATTCTAGATATGGTCTCTCTTTCTGCTCCTTAATACTTGGTCTCCTTTTGTACTCCTTCACTTCCAATCTAGCCGTTAGACAGTCTTAAGAGAATCATCTTCCAATCTTCATTTTGGACAGATTTGTATAAAGAGAATTGAGTAGCCATTGAGTGACAAAGTCTGAATTTCGCTGAATCTGGTTACCCATACTACAAAAATCTTGATTTTCATAAGTAGAGCTTGTCCATTTGATAGGAAACTTGCCTCGAAGTTGATTGTCAATCAATTTTAGATATTCTACATTATTAATTTCCCTTGCAAAATAACTTTTGAGATTGAGTCAATCAAGACTTTTGATTTGTGAAATCCAGGCCAAATTACTAGCCGTTGTATATATTCTGAGTTTGCGTCAAAGTTTGGATATAATTCGGCTCTATATAATCTGGTCTTGCATTCATAACTTATGTTAGGATGGGTTGTTCTTTAAAATCCGAATCTTTCAATTCCTTTATAAAGTTTGAAGTTCTTCATATGTCATGTAAAGTTCGAACTTTATCTTTTGCAGTTTAAATTATGAACTTCTCCTTCTGCCATATATAAAGTCCGAACTTCTTGAAGTAATAGGTTTGTCATCTTCAAAGTATAACTTCATGAATCAAAATACTTCAAAATAGTTATCAGACTTATAAAACTCTTACGAACAGTTTTGTTAACTTCAAAATCTATTAAGAGGTTTTCCCAACAAAATGGGGTCCTCTGTAAAGTTAACCACGGTGCTAAAGTTGCATTTGATGAATGAATTGTTCCCAACAGAAATTCTTTAGAGCATCTATTAACAAGACAATCTCAAAATTTATCGTCAAATAAAGCACCAAGGCCAAAAAAGGAATTGATTACGATGATTTTTGGACAGAAGAGGGAAAAAAGCTTGCTTGAGAGCTAATTGTGTGATGGAGAAAGTTCAAACTTTGGGATGGACAATTTCGTGGCTAATAAGCGCGCATGATAACCATTATGTATATCTGATTTTCTATTTTTTTATTGTCGGGAATAAATTTGAAACAAAAATCCGTTTGGTAAAGCAATTTCAATTTTCTATTTCTAGAATAAATTTTTAGCTCAAAAATAGGTTTGGAACAGAAGTGATAAGTAAAAATTTTCTACTTTTCTATTTTTAGAACAAAAAGAAAAATAAACACTCTTTTCATCATTTGTCTTTGCCTCCCATCGCCAGTCACAAGCGGCCGCTGACCCCCACTTCCTGCCAACCCCCTTCTCCCCCACCCGTCACCCCCATTGATCGCCACCGTCCATTGCCACTTTCGCCAGCCATTAGTCGCCGCCATCCCCCGCCAGTCGCCACCCGTCGAAGAATGGAAAAGGGTATAAGAGGGAGAAATTTTGTATCATTATTGAACTAATTTTTGTTTTAGAAAGAGAAATTTTGTTTTGTTATCAAATGCGTGTTTCTGTTCAGAACACTCATCCTGGGAATTATTTCTAGCTAGAAATCTATTTCAGAAATATAATGGTTATTATTCGCATCCTAATAGAAACTAGAAAAGGTTTTGGCCACTCCCACGCATGCCAAGTCTTTTCTCATGTGTACGTAGACCCTAGTCTATGTCTCGGCCTCTCAAATCTCTCCCTCTTGTTCTTCAATCTCCATTTCCTATCTCACATTAATACCATCTTACTCGCTAACATGAAGTCATCAAGGGAAAAATATCAGAAAAGTCATAAACTTATTGTAATGGTGCTAATTTAGTCATAAACCTTTTTGTTGTTCAAATTTAGTCCTAAATATGTTGTCTTTGTGCCAATTCAGTTCTTTCGTCTAATTTTGGATGGAATTTGCTGACATGGATGCTGATTGGCTTCTGTGGCACGATCGACACTGACATGGACAAATTTTAATAATATTTTAATATTTTTTTTCTAATTTTTGTATTTATTCTTTTCTTTTCTTTTTTCCTTCCCTTTCTTTTTTGTTTGGCCGGTTGCTGGCCTTTGGTAAGCCTCGCCGGATGGTCATGAGGGTGGCCTCGCGCTAGGCTAGTAAGGGTTGAGCCCTGCTAGCCAAGAGAGAGGCTTGCCCTAGCTAGCCCAATGCAAGGTCGCCCTCACGGCCATCCAGCGAGGGCAAGCCTTGCCAGTGAATGGTAAGGAAAAAGAAAGGGAAAGAGAAAAAGAAGAAAAGAAAAGAAAAGATAAATAAATAAATATATAAATTTGAAAAAATATTAAAAATTATCCACGTCAGTACCGACCTTGCCACATAGGCCGGCCAGTGTTCACGTTAGTAAAATTTGGCTAAAATTAGCAATAAAGACAGAATTAACACTAGAACAAACGGTTTATGACTAAATTGAGACAAAAAAAGGTTTATGACTAAAATGGCACTAATGCAATAGGTTTATAACTTTTCTAACACTTTCCCAAGTCATTAACATTCGATTTGAACCCTAAAAAGAGAAATCAACACTTATCGTATGAATTGGAAGCATATACTCCTAGAAATGGAACAAGTGTCACATGAGGTCGACCATATTTAATAATGCCTTTTGTATTATCCGCATACATTATGTGAGAGTAAAGTGTAATTATACTATCACATTTTTGGTAATTCACCTCTTTCATCCGAAATTAATGTTGATGTTGCCCTTAAAAAATCGAAACATGACAACCTCCTAAGTTGATAGACATATGACAACAGTCGATGAAAAAGACAACATCTAAGTTCACAACATGGGAAGATTAATGTTTGTGAATGAGGATATCGACTTATTATGTGGCAGAATCTTTCCAAAATCTTATGATTAGCTCTCAAGCAAGCTTTTTTGCCTTTTGTTTTTCAAGAAACAAACCATCACAAGTTTTTAAAGATAGACCAAGGGTCCATTTATTTGAGGGGAAACTGTTTACGAAAATTTTTCTAACTTTTCATTGTTTGGATGATGAAAAAGTAGTCAATCTATTAAAAGCTTTTTCTGTGAATTGAAAACAACAAGTTTATACTTTAACAAAAAGACTTCTACTGATGGTAAGAAATCATTGTTCCTAATTTCTTGCTAATTCTTATCGATTAAATTAGCCTAAATTAGACTTTATTAATGCATTTTAGTGGATTCAGTTGTTATAAAATATTATAAAATTAATTTTTTTCAACATGTTTTGGCACAAATAAATACCAGAAAATTATTTACTTTGTCTGAAATTAAATCTTCAGAAAACATTTTTCATCGATAAATTTTCAATAAAACAAATTCATCCACGTGACATTTTTATTAGCCCGTTCTCTCTTGTCACTTTCTCTCTCTGCTGCTGCTGCTGCTCTTTCTTCACCAGCTGTACAAACGCCAAAAAATAATTGAGTTTCACCGGCCTTTGTGCGCCTAAAGTAGCTTCATCGTATAGTTTGATGATAAGGAGCAACCCATCTTTGTTGACTTCACTCCAATAATTGTTGGCGAAATAGGTATACTCGCTTCAAGTCCTTTGTCTCTCGGACCTTCCACTCCAGAGCATCAAAGCGTCAGCGTCAGCATCGTCCTTCACTCCCAACACAATATTTTTCTTCTCAAGTCCCGCCCTTCTTTTTTCTTCAGGTTTTGTTCTTTGATCACTCCACTCATTGCTTCTGTTCTTTGATGTTCTTCGTGAGTTACCATCTTCTGTTAGATCTGGGTTTTGGCGATGGTTTTCTTGTCTTCTGGGATTGATCTCTTTTGAGGATCCTCGACCAATATAGTTCGTTGCTTGCTCGACGATGCATGCACATTCAAGTATACAAATTGCCTGCTCGCAATCACATGTTCTTTTTGCAAATACAATTAGCTTCATAAACATTCTTTTTGTGAACTTCCAATTATTTGGGTTAGCTAATTTTGATATGCTTTTAGTTACTGCTAATTCTGCCTTACATTTGGACAGCGAAAATTCTTAAAATCAATAAAAAGTGATGATTTGCAAATTATCAAGATATATTTAGTAATTTCATAAAAATGCTACTGAGTTACCAACATGTAACTTAAGAATTAGGTATTTGGAAATCAGGTAACTTGCAGTTTTCTTTACCAACAACTTGTTAACACTGACCAACTCTTACAGAAATCTGCTAGCATGCAAAAAATTCGTTTCTTTTACAACGGAATTGTGAAATCGTCCCTCTAAAGTATGATAGTTACTTAATTGTCTTTTAAATATTTGTGTCTAGGTGGCCTCCGTGCTAAAGAAGAGGTTGTCATGTAATTGATGTAATTATTAGAGGTGATCGGTTCTAGGGTGAATCGGTTTCTACCCTAGAAGTTAAAACCAAATTGGGCAAAGTTGGTTCCTAGTTTGTGGAACCATGAATCGGCCCACCTGGTCTGAGAACTAGACTAGACCGACCAATCCGAGCTAGTTCCCAGGTGGTTCGAAGAACTTACCGATATTTCTTTTATCTTTTTTTTATCTTTTATTTCCTACAAGGCTGCAAGTGTGTCTCGACTCTCTCTGCAAATATGAACGTTGCTTTTGTCTGGGTGCTCCATAAACACATCTTTGCAATTGGCTATCCTTTTTCATTTGAAAAAGGTTCTGAGCACCATGTGCTTCAGCTGAGCCAAAGGCAAATCTCATTCCACAAGCCATTTTCGTCCAACAAAGGATCAATTGTCTTGGAATTTTTTAGAATTATATTTTCTATTGGTTTCCTTGGTTGGTCGAAAAGGGAGTAAAGTTGGGAGAAAGATATCAATAAGTGGATTCACCCAATGATAGATGGGATATTTTAGCTACTGATCATGGACATAAATGGTTTGGCTAATTAAGAGGTTATTAGGCATTTGAAGCTTCTGGCCTCAATTATCTTTACTCTTTAAGAGAGAAAGAATAGTAAAAAAGAATAAATTGGTTTGGTCCCGTCTGTCCAAGCAATTTGGTTCCGCACCTGGAACCGAGAACTAGACCGATTATTGCCAATTTCAAGTTTTTGGAACTGGGAACTAGACCGGTTTCTGCGGGACCAATCAGTTCAATCCAGCACCCTAGTTGGAACTGGACCAATGCTCACCGTTAGTAATTATGACTGGGTGTCGAAATGTCATGATCATAATTATTTTTTACCAACATCATATGTTCTATAGTCCAATTCTAAATACATTTCTTAGGCCTAAATATGGAACTACAAGGGGGTGAACTGATTTTTGAAGAAAATAAAGCATAAATTTGTAAAGCCTACCCCAATAAAAGTCGTGCTTCTATTGCAAACTACACTAGTTACATAAATAGGAAAAATAAGAAAAGTTTAGAGAAACAGAAATTTCAAACGAGATTTATAGAGGTTCGGTTTGGGTATGTCTACTCCTCTTTCCAGCTCTAGCAGCTCAAATAAACCTAATTCCATTGGTTATGCTAAGAGCACAAATACAGTCTTGGTACAAGTATAGAACCATTGCCATGCGGAATTCCTTCTACAGCAACATCACTGTGCACTAAGTAACCAATGGACCCTCCAATAGTCGCGCTCATGCAAATGTATACCCAATACAGCAGATCCTTGCCCGTAACTATAAACCACACTTCTATATATTTACAAAGACTTCATTATACACTTTGTTTCTAACCTAGACAAATGTCTATACTCTTAAAACGTACAACCACTTCTTTCATATGTTTACCAGTTGGTTTGTCACTCTTGCTAATACTTAGGAACAACTCTAGAATGGGTATTACTAGCTTACAAAAGAGCGAACTGAAAAACCTCCGAACAATACTTCAATTCTCTTGTAGTTGTTATACCTATCTAATCCTCTGAAAAAATTAAAAAAAAAATCGCGGCAGAATTCCTTGCAAAACACGTACAAAACCTTGTTACAATCTGGGCTACCAATCAGATATTTTATTAATGCAGGTTTTGGTCACATCGTCTCGCCAATCTCCCCAGCAAACTAGTTCTTCATTTTTTACATAAATAATCTTGTAATATTACATTTTTTTTGCTATGAACTGGGTCTTTGATTTGTAGGAACTCTAATAGTCGTCAAATCTATCTATGGAAAGTGCCCGTTAACAAAATCTGACTGTTTGCAGAATCTAGTTTGGTTCTACACCCATTCTTCAGCGATTTTTATGACATCATAAAATCTGACTCACATACATGTAGAACCTAAACCTAGCTTCTGCATGTTTTATATATGAACCTCTGCACACTAAAATGAACTCGTTAAAAAACTTATATTAAGTTTTGTTATTATCAAAATACTAGAGGGATATTTTTCGACAGTTTTCCCTTATTTGACAATGACAAACCATACCTTTCAATAAGAGTGAGTTATGCATAATCTCAGAACTAGTAAACTGTAGAACCAAAGATGATGCATGCATGCTTCTACATGGGACATGTCAATATATCATCTAAAATTTTTCAGCAAAACGCAATGAACTCCCCTAGATTATGTGCAAATAGTGTGATGCTCCCCTGAATATTCTCCCCCTTGAGTCACAGAAAAAAATCTAACTTATAAACACACTCAGATTGTTACGTGTTCCAATAGAGTGAAAATCATTTTTGATTTCTATCCGTGAACTTTTACATCACGTTACAACGGTCTCCAACATGCATTTACATTACCAAATTTAACAACCTTTTTGGATGACCTTTGGACTATATATGTCGATTACATAATTATGTTATGATTCAATGACATCATGCCCTATAGCTATGACCATAACTACTGGGCGATTTTAGTTTTTATTTGAATCTAAGTTACCCTTATTGCACATGATTTAAACTTTAATAATATTCTCACATGACATTTTTGGCTTGTCAATTATGTAGCTATAACTAAGTTGTAAAGCAACTCAATTACATGGAAAAAGTTCGGATCGATATTTGACACAAATAGAAGTTGTGGACCGAAACCATATAACATTAGATTGGATGAGCAAAATCTAAATTTCAAGAGATTGATAACATAGCTAAGGTGGCTAGTAAGGATTACCTAGAGGGGAGTGAATAGATGATTTAAAATAAATATTGACCAATTCAAAGTGGAATTTAAAGATAAAGAACAAAGTCTAAATAATGTTTAGATTTTAAACAGTCTTTGATAACAATTGTGCAAGTGTGCAATATAATAAATAAAAGGAGCTTCAAGGGATAAGAAAATTTGCACATAAAACGTATAGTGGTTCGTTTTAAATTAAGCTTACATCTACTCTCATGCTAATAGTCTACTGGTTGGATTATACTAATTAAATCAATGAGATGTTACAATAAGTTGTGCCGCTTAAACCCAAGCGCTTCTCCTTGAAGCTGGTGTGCTTTTACCAAGCTGATAGATCACACAATCTCACACCTAAGTACACATTTATGACATTGTCTATACCTATCAAAAGATTACACTTTAAAGCCCACAAAAGACAAGTATATAGATTGAATATCACTCAGACTTTCGAATTCTAGATTTTGGACCTTCTCTCTTACTTCTACTCCTCGGCACTTGGTCCCCTTTTATATTCCTCCACTTTCAATCTAACCATTGGACAATCTCTAGAGGATCGTCTTCTAGTTTACACAATGGGGGACAAAATCTGAAGATTGCATAACCGTTGAGGGACAAAATCTAAATCTCCACTGAATCCGGTGTTTAGAAGTAAAATCTAAATCTGTTGAGGGACAACCAAAGTCTTGGTTTCTAGAAGTAAAGCTTCTTCGCTTGGAAAGTGACTTGTCTCGAGATTGATTTATCAATCAATTAAGATGTTTTTCATATCAAACTGTTGCAAAACAATCTTCAAGATTGAGTCAATCAATTTATTTTAAGTGTGAAATCCAATCCAGATTACTAACGTGTTACAATCTAGACTTGTGTCACGTTCTGGACTTACGTCAGAATGGGAACATAGGCTATTCTCTGAGTCTAAAACTTCTTCATATAAAGTCCGAAGTTCTTCATTTGAGTCTAAAGTCGGAGCCTCTTTTTCTTGACGTAATTTCCATAAACTGAACTTAAACAATGTTGAGATTGCCATATACTTTTCTTCCAAGAATAACTTCATAAATCAAAATACTTCACGGAATTTATCAGACTTACAAGATACACATGAATAGTTTTGTCAACTTCAAATTCTATTATGAGGTTTTTCAACAATCTCTCCTTTTTTGTGGTAACAAAACTTTCCATGTATGTCATGTCTCGAATCCCAATGAGCTCGCGACATCCCTCTCTTCGGTCAAATTAGTGCGACGTCCCAGGAAATGTTGTCGACCCAAAAGATCCCATCAGAGTTAATCGTGGTGGAGGCAAACATATAATCCTGGACAATAAAATTTTGGAGAACCAGGGAGAAATAAATTACTAAACCACCAAACCGAATATTACACTTCCAAAATATTTACAATATCTACCATTAAAACCACAAAATATAATTTACACGCACACTAAATTTCTAAACTATACATCACTGATATAAAAAAGGATCAGCAGCCTATTGGGTCAATACTACACAAAAAATGGGACACAACCAACTTCAAGAACTAACCCCTACGCCCTCTAAATGGCGTCCACTCTGACTCACTCTCATCAGAATCCTTATCAGGCACATGCTCATTTGAACACTCTGAGTCGACCTCAATCTCTATGGGGTTATCCTCATCCCCCGACTCTATAGGGACCTCAATCCACTCCTTTTCATTTGACTCCTCCCTGTCCTCCTCAGGCTCAACTACTGGTTCGTCCTCCTCATCCGCCTCTGGTTCCTCCTTAGGGGCCTTCCCATACTCCTCTTCCGGCTCTACCTTGGGTATCACGCCTAGATCCACATCCATTGAATCATAACATGCCTGGGATTCTTCCAGCTTGGGCTCGAGTTCTGCTACCGTCGGCTCTGGTGCTGTAGGGACGTGCTGGTGTCCTGACTGAGTTAAACTAGTCTCCAAATTAGTCATCTCCCCATCTGAAGGTGGTATAGCCAACGGATCCCAGTCCCCTACTCCGTCAAAGGGCACGTCAAATTCTTGAACAGGTCCGAACTCGTCTACCCCATCCTGGAACATACAGGCCGTATACGTATGAGCTTGCTAGAGGGGTAGCCCTTTATTTGCCCACACTACTGAAGTGTGCTTAACCCAGGTATAATTCTTATCTATCTGATATTCTACAACATTATGATCAGTGTGCATAATAATCCAAAAACGCTGCGGCGGCAGCGGTAGGTTCATGGCTCATGCGGGTACTCTAAAATGGTTTGGTTGAAACAACCATGTGACACTTCTCAATAAGTTCACAACTTAAGCCCCACCCAGGCTACCACATATTCCAGACAAATTTAGACATGCAAACAAGCAATACACACAAACATCATTCACACAATCACACTTACCTGGACTCTTGGCATACCCAGCTTGAACATTAGTTCGCAATCACAACATTCAAGCCTCACACACATTCCAATCCATTCTCATGTTCAAAAACATATATCGATCACACCAAATTGTCGAACTCCACACATCACACTCGTTCACGCACCATCACATCATTTTCATTTAACTTGCCATTGCGATCCACGTAAACATGCCTTAGGTCCGATCTCACTTTTACTTGCCACATCGTACCATCTTATGCTCAATCACTTTTCTCAGCCCGCGTAAACACACCTTAAAGCTTACTGATCGCGACCTACGTAAACTCGCATCAGGTTCGATCCCATTCTTACTTTCTTTTCTTAGCCTGCGCCAAATGCGACAGGCCTATATGATCGCGATCTGAGCTTAAAACGCCTTGGCCCGATCCCACAATCGTATCATGACCTGCGTAAACACATCTTAGTCTGGTTCAATTCCCAGCGTAAACACGTCTCAGGGATTTAGTGATTACACAAACATACCAACACGCTAAATTTTATCTGTACCCCATGTAAACACACATCATGGCCTTTTAGTAATCACACACACATCGTACGCCACAATTCTCACACATGCACAATCCCGAGCATAATTTAAATGCACATAATCGCACCTAATTCAACCATTTCAATTCAGCCATCTCACAAACATACAGCCAACACACAATTTGCCATTTTTCACATCAAAAATTATGGCACATCAATCCTGACACTTCACAACACTTTCACGCAATCACGAGCCGAATCAAATAACCCATTCTACACACCAAACAGCACATTCCAACATCTAAATCTGCCAAATCCAGCCCTCAATCGATCTTTAAAAATCCACCAAACCTCTCAATTCTGCCCCTAAGGCCCATTAATCAAAATCAGCCCCTAAACTATACAAAATCGTGTCTAAACAGGTCCGATAATACTCGATATACTAGGCGATGGTTAGATTGTGACTTGGTATTTCTAAACAAGATCAACCTATCCAAGGTTGATTCGGTGGTCGGGGCGTGGCAGCTACGGCGGTAACCTTGCGGCGGCGACGATCAGTAACGGCAACGATGGCTCGGCTTGGGCCGGCTTGTCCATGGCCAAGAGAGAGGGAGTGAGTGAGCCAAGAGGGAGAGGGGGACAGCAGCGGTGGCTTGAGGGTGGAGGGGGTTCGGCTTGGTGGCGGGAGCGGCGGTAATGGGTGGACGATAGACCGAACGGTGGCGGCACGGCAAGGGGGAGAGAGACGGTCGGTCGGTGGGGGAGAGGGGAGAGAGAGAGTTGCCGTGAGGGGGGAGGAAATAGGGAGAGAGAGAGAAATTTGATCTTAAAAACCAAACAATTGAGCCCATTTGAGTGAAATGACCATCTTGCCCCTCTCTTTAATTTTCAATAACGGCCGAGATTCGTTCTTATCCTGAGATCAACGGCCACGATCTAATCTTTTTCAAAAATATCCAAGGGCAATTTGAGAATTTCATAAAAATCCAAGGGCAAAATTGTCCAAAAATTATCATTTCTAAACTTAGGGTGAAATGACCAAAATGCCTGTCGCGACCGACCTCCCAATTTTTTTTTTCGAACATATGCAAAAAAAAGGGGAGCTCGCCTGGTACGTGCTAAGTCTAGGTTCGGAACTTAATTCAGGCTCTCCCAAGCCTAATCCATATCACGATTTAGGGTTTAGATTTTTAACCTGCGAGTGGTTTATATCAAAAAGTCGCTACTAATCGATTTAGGGTGGGCCAATTAGAAACCCAAATAAGGTGATGGGAGAATCATCCTATTCCTACGAACCAGAGATTAAATGAGTTCAGGAACTTAGTTACACTAGTTGGATAACTAATGCCCTTTCGGTACCTTTTTACTCTGTTCATTTCTGAAAACATTTGTCAGGCAATTTGAATTGATTTTAGGACCTTTCTCCTAACATGTGAGGTGATCAAGCGAGTGCATAATAAAAAATGATTAATAGTCAAAGTAGATATGCAGCATAAGGTTCTAGCCCTAACTAAGGCAACCAACATTTAAAACGCAACAAATCATGCAATTAAAGTATAAATTAAAAACATGCATGACGATAATAATAAAACAGTAGTGACAACATACAAAATATTACCTCACAACCCTATAGACTAGTCTAATTAAAAATGGCGATTTATGCAATTAAATCAATATGCATAATAACACAACAAAAAATTAACACACTTAGACATACCACATAATTTTATTTTTTAAAAAAATAATAAATAAAATAAAAAAACGGAGAAAGATTTTTTTTAAATAAAATAAGAATAATAAAGATAATAAAATAAAAAGCGAAAAAAGATTTTTTTAAAATAAATTTAATTCATTTTTTTAAAAGTAATATAATATTAAAACCAGGTCAGGTTGCCGGATTCGGGTCGGTTGGTACCGAACCGGGTCAACGGATCCGACCCAGGGCATTGACTCGAGTCGAATCGGCTGATCTGGGTCGGTCGGAACCTACCCGGGTCAACGGATCCGACCTAGGGTGTTGACCCGGGTCGGATCGACTGATTCAGGTTAGGTCTGATCCGTACGCACAAACCCGCAGGGAAGACGCCGGCGGAGCCAAAATTGGCATTCTGCTAGCCGACCCAGACCGGCGCCCCCCCTAAATTGGCATCCGAAGATTGTCCCCGAGCCTTCACCGCCGTTCACCTATCGTCCAACGTACCAGTCGCCGGCCAGCGGCCAAAAAACAAATCAGCCTCATTGAGGCATTTCATTGAGCAAGTGGGGAGCGTGACCAAAATCGAGGAATTTCAACCTCCTCCGGTGACCCGATCGACTCCAGCGGTTGCGATTCGGTCCCGACGGAGAGTGGGAGCCGGGAACAAAGACGGTATGGGCTGGGACTCGCGTGAAACGGCCAGCGCGAGTCCCGGCCAAACCGTGCAAAAAAAAAAACAGGGAAAAATAGAGGCGTGTCTTGGCCGGGGGAAGCTCACCTGTGACAACGCGTCTGGTCGGCTTTCTGGCTACTCCACAGGCGATGGCGATGCTACTGGTCCTCCTCTCGCTCTGGCGTGGCCTCGGTATACTCTCTCTCACTTCTCTCTCTCAGCCGACCCCTCTTCTCTCTCTTCGGCTTTTATAGTGACCGAGGGCCACTGCTTCTGCTCCATTACGCGTGCTGACGACGGCTTGCACCGGCCTACTCTATGCCGCGACTTTCGTGGCCATTAAGTCGATGCAGGGGGGCCAGTACATAGGGAGAGCAAAGAGATAGGGAAGAGAGGAAGAAAGGGGAGAGATGGTCAGGTTTTGGGGGAGACGGGACTGGCTATCAATGCCAGTCCTGATGGCGTGCTCCTCTGGCCATTCTGTGGCCTGATGGGGATAGGGTGGCCATGCTCTGCCGCTTGTCGCAGTACAGCCAGCACAGGGGAAAACAGGGGAAGGAAAGGGACAGCCAGCCGGAGGGGGAAGAAGGAAGAGGAAGGGGTTGGGCTAGGCCAGACCCAGCCCGCACGGAGGGAGAGAAAAAAGAAAGAGCGGGCTGGGCCTGCGGAGAAGGAAAAGGAAAAAGGGGAGGCGGGCTGGGCCCGCATGGAGGGGGCAAAAAGAAAAGGAAAGGGCCGGGTCGGCCCGGCTCTCACTAGGCCCAGCGCAGAATTTTTTTTTAATTTTAAATTTAATAGACCCTATTAATAGATAGGTGCCTAATTTCTATATGCAATGCATTTAAATAGAAATATTTTTTTGTTCTAGGAATTAAAGAAAAATTTTCTTTAATTCCTAAATTTTGTGTTATTAATATTGGGCAAATTAAAAATAGATGTCAACAATGCCCTTCCCTAATAACACTTGGCCTTAACAAAACTCTAAGGGTAAAAGGGTCATTTTTCCATCCTTCGCTGAATTTCAATTTTTCTGAAGGATTCGGACAATTCCAAGGCTGAACATTCCAATAGCAACGTTGTCCAAATGTTCTATCGTGATTTCCTAATTTCCGATGCCTAAATTGGTCTCTAATTAATAGCTGAATTTTATATAACGCAACTTGAGTGTGTCTTAGACTAACGGACGGCTTTTGAGGAAATTCGCATATTCGACCCGTGACTGATATTAAATTAAGTCATGTGTAAGTTCATTCGGATCGTGATGACCTCGATTGTCATGTAATCGCGAGGATCGATCGCTAGTTCCGTCGGGCACAATCGTTCGGTATAGGTTCTGGATCGTTCGTCAACTCACCTCGTGGTCAAACGGAATCACCCATGATCCACTCGTACGACAGTGACGAATCGGCCCATAACTATCCTAAGATCAGCCTACATTAGCTCAAAATGTCACTTCGACAATTCTATGATCGAAAGTCAGTTTACGATTGAATTTTTCTTATCGTACGAATTTAAATCCCTAATTAGCCTTTCCTTAATGATTAGTATCCCAGGAATGATTAGTTTCGGGCGAAAACTAACTATAAGTACTTTCATAAAACTATTCATTTCATAAATCCCAAATGGGCAAATTTCGGAATATCACAACTTTTCCCCCCTTATAAAAATTTCATCCTCAAAATTTACAATCCAACCAACTATTCAAACAAATGGGGGTATTGACGTTGCATTAATTCTTCACTTTCCCAAGTCGCGCCTTCTGTCCCATGATATTCCCACACAACCTTAACCATCGGGATCGTCTTGTTCCTTAGAACTCTTTCTTTCCGATCTTCGATCCTTATTAGTCTTTCGACGTACGACACCCTGTCGTCAACTTCTATCTCCTCATAATTCAGTACATGGGTTGAGTCCAGTTTATATTTTCTTAACATTGATACGTGGAACACATTATGCACTTGCGATAAATTTGTCGGTAACGCAAGGTGATACGCTAATTCTCCAATCCTTTCCAACACCTCAAAGGGTCCCACGTACCTCGGACTCAACTTCCATTTTTTGCCAAATCGGGAGAATCCTCTCGTGGGCGATACTTTAAGGAATACGTGATCCCCTACTTGGAATTCCAAATGTCTTCGTCTTCTATCTGCATAACTCTTTTGATGGTTTTGCGCTGTTTTTAGCTTTCACAGATGATCTTAAACGCCTCAATTCACTGCTGAACCAACTCTGGCCCGGTTATACTCCTTTCTCCCACTTCATCTCAACATACGGGCATCCTACAGGCCCTGCCATACAACGCTTCAAATGGCACAATTCCAATACTCTGCTGAAAACTGTTATTGTACGCAAATTCTTTTAAGGGCAATTGTTCCTCCCACTTGCCTTGAAAATCCAGCACACATGCTCGAAGCATATCCTCTAATGTCTGAATCGTCCTCTCAAACTTGCCATCCGTTTGCGGATGATAAGCAGTACTAAACTGCAGCTTCGATCCTAATGCCGTTTGCAGACTTTTCCAAAAATTGGCGGTAAACCTGCGATCACGGTCCGACGTAATCGTCACTGGTACGCCGTGCAAATGAATGATCTGTTGCACATACAAATTAGCATATTGATCTAATGCGAAATCCTTTCGTACTGCCAAGAAATGCGCCGATTTTGTCAATTGATCGACAATCACCCAAATGAAATCATGGCCTCTTTGGCTCATTGGCAATCCCATCACAAAATCCATAATGATATGCTCACATTTTCATTTTGGGATTTCCAAAGATCGCAACAATCCTCCATGCTTACAGTGTTGTGCTTTTACTTGCTGGCACGTCAGACATTTATCCACATGTCTGGCTATGTCTACCTTCATGTCATTCCACCAATAGTACTGCCTCAGATTCTGATACATTTTTGTACTACCAGGGTAGATACTATAACTACTACGATGCGCTTCCGATAAAATCTCCCCCTCAATTTCCGTATCGTCAGGCACATATAATCGTCCTTGGAACTTCAAGATCCCATCTTTGGATACTTGGAAGTCCGGTTTTCTCTTAATATCATCCATCTCCATAATCTTCTAAATCTCTTGGTCCGTAGATTGCAAAGCCTTAATCTTAGATTGAATTTCCGGTTCAACCCTTAGCGTGGCTAGCAAACTCGAGACTTGACTTACTTCAATTCTAAATTCCGAGTCTCATACTTTTTCCAACAAGATCCATTCTTTGACCATCAAGTGCTCGATGCTTGACTTCCTATTCAATGCATCTGTTACCTGGTTTGCCTTTGCGGGGTGATATAAAATATCACAGTCGTAATCCTCCAATAATTCCATCCAACGACGCTGTCTCATATTTAATTTATTTTGAGAAAATAAATACTTGAGACTTTGATGGTCAGTATAAATATGAAATTTCTCTCCGCATAGATAATGTTGTCAAATTTTAAGGGCGAACACTATTGTGGCTAATTTCAAGTCATGCGTCGGATAATTTAACTCATGCGGTCTTAACTGTCTTGACGCATAGGCCACTACTCATCCATTTTGCATGAGTACACACCCCAATCCTTTCAATGATGCATCACTATAAATTTCATATCCTCCGTGTTCTGCTGGAATAGTCAACACCGGTGCCGTCGTCAATCTATGCTTTCATTCTTGAAAACTCCTTTCACATTTGTCGGTCCATTCAAATCTCGTTTCCTTTTTCAACAAATATGTCAACGGTGTTGCTATTGCCGAAAACCCTTCTACGAAGCGTTAGTAATATCCGGCCAAACCTAAAAAGCTTTGAACCTCCGTCTCGGTCGTTGGCCTCGGCCACTTCATTACTGCCTCAATCTTCATTGGATCTACTGAGATTCCTTCCCCAAAGATCACGTGTTCAAGAAATGCTACTCGATTGAGCCAGAATTTGCACTTGCTAAACTTAACATACAGTGCGTGTTCCCTCAAGATTTGTAAAACCTTACTCAAATGAAACTCATGCTCCTCTAGGCTCTTCAAGTACACCAATATGTCGTCTATGAAAACTATGACGAATTGGTCTAAAAACTCCTTGACCACTCGGTTCATTAAGTCCATAAATGCAGCAGGGGCATTTGTCTATCCAAACAGCATTATTATAAACTCATAATGCCCGTATCTTGTCTTGATTGCCGTTTTCGGTATATTCTCATTTCTAATCCTCAACTGGTGATATTCTGTCCTCAAATCAATATTAGAAAATACCGAACCCCCTTGCAATTGATCAAATAAATCATCAATTCTCGGCAGGGGGTATTTATTCTTAATCGTCACCTGATTCAACTGTCGGTAATCATTACATAACCTCAACGACCCATCCTTTTTCTTTACAAATAAAACTGGCGCTTCCCATGGAGACGCACTTGGACGAATAAATCCTTTGTCCAATAACTCTTGCATTTGCACCTTTAATTCTTTTAACTCTGACAACGACATTCTATAAGGTGTCTTCGAGATTGGCTCACTCCCAACTACCAACTCGACCATAAACTCTACATCTCTTTCTGGTGGCAATTCCGGCAATTCTTGAGGAAAGACATTGGGATAATCGCACACCACGGTTATGTCCTTTAGCCTCGGCTCCTCAGCCGTTGAATCGATCATAGTCACTAGAAATCCTTCATATCCTTAATCCAACAACTTAGTCATTTTTAGCGACGAAATCCATGGGATTGAGGTTCCTCATTGATTTCCTACAAATTCGAATCTATGATGTCCAACTGAATTAAATTGGATCACCCTGCTACTACAATCCATTACCGCCTCTGTTTAATCAACCAATCTATGCCTACCATCACATTAAAATCGTTCATTGCTAGAACCGCTAAATTAATTCTCTATTCCCTATCACCAATTACAATCTTGCAATTCGGGCACTCCAATGAGACTAAAATCTTGTCATTCAATGGGGTAGTAACACACAACATAATATCAAGCAATCGCGGTTCCATACTAGTCAACCTAACAAACTGTTCAGATACAAACGAATACAATGCCCCCTAGATCAAATAAAGCATATGCAACATGATCACAGAGAGAAATCGTACATGTGACCACACCTGGTGCATTCTCAGCTTCCCTTCTAGCCATTGCATACACTTATCCTTATGTCGGTGGCCTATTTTGGTTCGTGGGTAAAGGTGGCCCAACTTGATTTCTAACTCGGGGCGGTGGCGGCAGCACAAACGGCCTAGCTTGTTTGTTATTGGGACAGTTCCTTACTTGGTGGCCCACTCTGCCACATCTATAGCATATAATACTCCTACTTGGACAAGATCCAGTCCCATGTCTTTCTCCACGTATCCAACATAGACTATTTTGAAAACGGGCTGGTTTCCCTATATTCTTTCTAGCAGGTGGGACGAAATGTCGATTACCCATCATTGGTCTCTTTCCTAAGTGACGGTCATCCCTACCTTGGGCAAATCTCGCCAGAAGCAGCGACCCTATTCGCTAAGTCACGCTTAATTACTTGAGCCCGCTCGTAGATCTCATTACAATCCCTTAAATTCAAAGAAATCATTTGGCTGCGAAAGTTCGGCTTCAAACCATCTCGGAACCTCCGAGCTCTATCCAATAGGTCCTCTACCATCCTTGGGGCAAACTTAGCTAATTGAGTGAATTCAGCCTCGTACTGATCCACTATCCTCTGCCCCTGACAAAGTCTCATAAATTCCGCCAACTTCTGTTCCCTAACACTATCAAAAAAATACTTACTATTAAAGGTTTCCATAAACATTGCCCAAGTCTGGGCGGTACTAGCCGGAAACACCCTACCTCTGGTGGCCTTCCACCAATTACTTGCATTTCCTTGCAATTGATGCACCGCTAACGTCACTTTCTTCTCATTTGTACACCTCAGTACCTCAAAAGTTTTTTCCAACTCCTCTACTCAAAGCGATGCAGCCTCCAAATCACCTTTACCGTCAAACTTAGGGGGCTTTAACTTCAAAAACTGCTCGACTAGCTAATGCATTAGTCGATTCGCATTCACCTGCCTCTATCCTTAATTTCCATTGTTGCCATTAATGGCAATAGTTGTAGCAGCCTCAATTGCTTGGGCAATAGTGGCATCTCGCTCTTGAGTCAGTCTGCCTATCAAAGTCCCAACCTCCTTGAGGGTCCTTAAAATTCTATCAACTCGGGGATCTATTGCAACTCTAGTATCAACTCCAAGGTTCTCTACAGGTCTAGCATCAATTATGGGGTCCTCCACAGGTCTAGCTTAAGCACCACCTCAACCTCATGCTCCTCTTCTCGCACCTCTTCTCGGACCTCTTCCTACACCTATTTCTTCGCTGCTCATTGCCCAAATTCTATCACTCTCCTACCTACTATAATTCCATATAGGAATTAGAGACCTAGGCCAACTAAACCAGTCTAGTCCTAGACAGTGAATTAACATAATAATTCACTTAGTAGACAATCAATCACCATCACAACACAAAATCACAGACAATAAGGTTCGAGCACATACCTCAAGTCTTGACGCACCTGCACTCCAATAATTAGAACATCATTGCAATCAACAATCATAACAAACAGTCTGGAAATACGCGTAGCGCTAGGCACACCTATGGCTCACTAAGGTCTCCCTAGCCATCTACAGCTATCTTGGGATCTCCACTCCTTATTACTTCCGACTTCGATTGACTTAGATCGACCTGTCCTTGCTATGATACCAATCCGAACAGGATGTCACGCCTCGAACCCCAATGAGCTCGCGACATCCCTCTCTTCGGTCAAATTAGTGCAACGTCCCAGGAAACGTCGCCGACCCAAATGATCCCATCAGAGTTAATCGCGGCCAAAGTAAACATATAATCTTGGACAATAAAATTTTGGAGAATCAGGGAGAAATAAATTACCAAACCACCAAACCGAATATTACACTTCCAAAACATTTACAATATCCACCATCAAAACCACAAAATATAATTTACACGCACACTGAATTTCTAAACTATACACCACCAATATAAAAAAGATCAGCAGCCTACTGGGTCAGCACTATACCAAAAATAGGACACAACCAACTCCAAGAACTAACCCCTACAACCTCTGGATGGCATCCACTTTGACTCACTCTCATCAGAATCTTCATTAGGCACACGCTCATCCGAAGACTCCGAGTCGGCCTCAATTTCTATGAGGTTGTCCTCATCCCCTGACTCTATAGAGACCTCAATCCACTCCTCTTCATCTGACTCCTAGCTATCCTCCTTTAGCTCGGCTACTGGTTCGTCCTCCTCATCCATCTCTAGTTCCTCCTCAGGGGCCTCCTCATACTCCTCTTCCGGTTCTACCTCGGGTATCACGCCTAGATCCACATCAATTGGATCATAACCTGCTTGGGATTCTTCCGGCTTGGGCTCGGGTTCTACTATTGTCGGCTTTGGTGTTGTAGGGACGTGCTGGTGTCCTGACTGAGCTAGACTAGTTTCTAAACTAGTCATCTCCCCATCTGGAGGTGGTATGGCCGACTGATCCCAGTCCCCTACTCCGTTAAAGGGCACGTCAAATTCTCGGACAGGTCCGAACTCGTTTACCCCATCCTTGAACATCCAAACCGTATACGTATGAGCCTACCAGATAGGTAGCGTTATATCTACCCATACTACTGAAGTGTGCTTAACTCAAGTATAATTCCTATCTATCTGGTATTCTACAACATCATGTTCAGTGTGCATAACAATCCTAAAACGTTGCGGCGGCTGCGACGGCAGTAGGTTCATGACTCCGGCGGGTTCTCTGAAATAGTTTGGTTGAAACAACCACGAGACACTTCTTAATAAGTTCACAACCTAAGCCTCACCTAGGATCCAACGTATTCCAGACAAATTGAGACACGCGAACAAGCAATACACACAAACATCATCCACACAATCACACTTACCTGGACTCTTGGCATACTTAGCCTGCACATTAGTTCACAATCATAACATTCAAACTTCACACACATTCCAATCCATTCTCACATTCAAAAACATATATCGATCATACCACATTTCCGAACTCTACACATCACACTCGTTCACGCACCACCATATCATTTTCATTTAACTTGCCATTGTAACCCGTGTAAACATGCCTCAGGTCCCATTTCACTTTCACTTGCCATATCGTACCATCTCATGCTCAATCACTTTCCTCAGCCCACGTAAACACACCTCAGGTTTGCTAATTGCGATCTGCGTAAACACGCCTCAGGTCCGATTCTATTCTCACTTTCTTTCCTTAGCCCGCGCCAAATGCAACAGGCCTACATGATCGCGACCCGAGCTTAAAACGTCTCGGCCCGATCCCACAATCGTATCACAATCCACGTAAACATGCCTCAGGCCAGTTTAATTCCCCGCATAAACACTCCTCAGGGATTTAGTGATCACATGAACATACCAACACGTCGTATTTTATTTGTACCCCGTGTAAACACGTCTCATGGCCTTTTAGTGATCACACACACATTGTACGTCACAAATCTCACACGTGCACAATTCCGGGCATAATTTAAATGCACATAATCGTACCCAATTCAACCACTTCAATTCAACCACCTCACAAACATACAGCCAACATACAATTTACCATTTTTCACATAAAAAACTATGGCACATTAATCCTGACACTTCACGACACTTTCACGCAATCACGAGTCGAATCAAATAACTCATTCTACACATCAAACAGCACATTTCAGCATCTAAATCAGCCAAATCCGGCCCTCAATCGGCCTCTAAAAATCCACAAAAATCTCTCAATTTCTCCCCTAAGGCCCAATAATCAAAATCAGCCCCTAAACTACATCAAACCGCATCTAAACGGGTTCGATAATACCCGATATAATAGGTGAGGTTTAGATTGTGACTTACTTGGTATTTCTAAGCAAGATCAACCTATCCAAGGTTGATTCGGCGGTCGGGGTGCGGTGGCTATGGCGGTGACCTTATGGCGGCGACGATTGATAACAGCGGTGGTGGCTCGGCTTGGGCTAGCTTATCCACTACCAAGAGAGAGAGTGAACCGAGAGGGAGAGGGGGACGGCAGCGGTGGCTTGAGGGTGGAGGGGGTTCATCTTGGTGGCGAGAGCGGCGGTGATAGGTGGACGGCGAATTAGATGGCGGTGGCGCGTCAAGGGGGAGAGAGATGGTCGGTCAATAGGGGAGAGGGGAGAGAGAGAGTTGTCGTGAGGAGGGAGGAAATGGGGAGAGAGAAATTTGGTCTTAAAAACCAAATAATTGTGCCCTTTGAGTGAAATGACCATCTTGCCCCTCTCTTTAATTTTCAATCAATGGTTGAGATTCGTTCTTATCCTGAGATCGACGACCATGATCTAATCTTTTCCAAAAATATCTAAGGACAATTTGGGAATTTTATAAAAATCTAAGGGCAAAATTGTCCAAAAATTGTCATTTCTAAACTTAAGGTGAAATGACCAAAATGCCCTTCCCTAATAACACTTGGCTTAACAAAGCTCGAGGGGTAAAACGGTCATTTTTCCATCCTTCGTCGAATTTCAGTTTTCCTGAAGGATTCGGACAATTCTAAGGCTGAACATTCCAATAATAACGTCATCCAAATGTCTTATCATGACTTCTTACTTTCCGATGCCCAAATTGGTCTCTAATTAATAACTAAATTTTATATAACGCAACATGAGCGTGTCTTAAACTAACATGCGGCTTTTGGGGACATTCGCATATTCGACCTATGACTGATATTAAATTAAGTCACGTGCAAGTTTATTCGAATCGTGACGACTTCGGTTGTCATATAATCGCGAGGATTGATCGCTAGTTCTGTCGGGCACGATCGTTCGGTATAGGTTCTGAATCATTTGTCAACTTACCTTGTGGTCAAACGAAATCACCCGTGATCCACTCGTATGACAGTGACGAATTGGCCCATAACTATCCTAAAATCGGCCTACATTGGCTTAAAATGTGACCTCGACAATTCTATGATCGAAAGTCGGTTCACGATCGAATTTCTCTTGTCGTACGAATTTAAATCCCTAATTAGCATTTCCCTAATGGTTAATATTCGATGAATGATCAGTTCCAAACGAGAACTATCCACAAGTACGTTTATAAAATCATTCATTTCATAAATCTCAAATAGGCAAATTTCGAAATAAAAATGCAAATATATAGATTTTGAGTAATAAGATTAAACATATATTTGAGCAGATATTCAATATATCATGTATGATCAGAGTAATTTTATATGAGATTTTTATATTATGTTTTTGAATAAGATAAGGCACAGAATATGAATTGCATTTAAGCGAAGCGCAAAATTTGAACTATATAAAAATCTGAATCACAGTCTGTCTTCTTTAATATGCATATCAAACCAAATCATATCTACATATATGTGTTGCATATAATAACCTACATGTTAGACCATATCTACATATTTGACCATATCAAAGCATATCATAACTGCATATTTCTCCCCATTTTTGTCAACATCACAAAAAGATACATGCATATTTATATTCTCACCCCCTTTATGTCATAATCAAAAAGCGATAATAAAGGAAAGGGAATCACGTAGAGAATATACAATTTAGCTCATGTTTATGTACTATCTTCAAAACATATTTGGCATGAAACACAATCTCCAGAAACATCAGTGAACAATATATATATTCAATATAACTCATGTTCAGTAGAATCAAATATCAAATATATAAGTAAATGTCTATTTCGGAACACATGTATTATGAAAATTTCACCACCTTTTTTGTCATAATAAAACGATAATATAAATAAGAAATTTGTTAATGACAAAAAGTAAGGGAAATATAAGAAATACTAACCTGAGAATATAAGAACTACTAACCCATATTATGTACAACTTAGCAAGTTCTAACATACATTGCCTTTTTCTTCCATCGTAATCAAGAGCGGGATTAAATTAATTCAACTTTATTAGGGATTTCCCATACTTGATCTATGCTTTCCCTCAATTTGATGCCATTTGAGATAATAATGATTCTCCCCATTTCTTTTGCATTTTTCCACTTTTTGCTTTTCGCCTATTTGTTTTTCTCCCAATGTCGTCAAGACAGCTTTTGCAAATAACTTTCATTGCAGCTTGTTCATGTTGAACATAATGTTGTTCCTCTATTTTCTCTGTAGCAACAACATCCACCACATTCGTTTGCAATAAATTCGAGAAAGAAATTTGTTTTCTTCATTCAAGCTTGTCTCGAATTTAATTTGCATAAACTCAACATACTTTTGCACAAATTTGCTATTAAAGATATAATATCTCACATAATATGTAATGCCCTTCTTTCGAATAAATAAATTTAATAGAATATCAAATATTTCAACCCAAAGTTACTTATCCTTTCGTACAATGCATTAAGCGTTTGCTCAGGATATTTTGATATGCCTTCAATAATTTGTGAGAATTTTGTACAGAGAGGAAAGTTGCAATCCTTCAAAAATAATGCAGAATCTTTCTCCAATATTAGGAACAAACTTTCCAAACTTCATATGGAAAGTCTCTTTTAGTGCCTGCAATATCTTGTAGAAGAGAGAATAATATTTGCAAAAATAAGGAGTATCTCACATACATACCTTCCTTTGATTTGCGGATCATGCTTGCCAATTAATATGTTCTTCTAAGAATTGCAAGTGTTTCCAAAAATATAAAAATATGCAACAATATCTTTCAAGATTGTAGGAATTTTCCCTAAGTATGAATCTCATACGCATAAAGATAATATAACTTTAACGAATTTCACAAAAGGAATGTAGATAATTTAAGCATTAAATCTAAGCAATATCTTACACACATGGCAACAAATATTACCAATTCGTATCCCAACATGCATGTTCAAAATATACCTTTTCTCTTCAGAAAGAATTCATCACTTGAAATTCTTCTTTGATTGTATCATGATTTGCATGGGTTTGCAATCACGATTTCTTTGTATAATAACCTAGCATAAACTCATTTGCTTTTTGTTATCCATGTATTTAGATCCTTTCCTTTTGTTAGGTGCAAAACAAGAAGCTTTCATAGAAGCCCAATGATACTTTCCCAACTTATCTCAGTTGAGTATTAAAGGGAAATATATCATGCATAACAAAATAATATTTCATAAAAAAAATTCCATTCTTTGTAAGGCATGATAGGATCGAAGAGCACATAATGAGTCCATAAATCCAAATTATTTCTTTCCCAAAATGAAATAAGATATCAATCAATCTCTTTTATAAAATTTCATCTCAAAAATCCATCAAAATCAACTTGACTTCTATTTCAAAAAGATATTTCCAACACAACCAACGATGTAAAATTATAGAACATGCCCAAAGAATATTGAATACAATGGGAATTTGTAGATAAGTAAAGTATGTTCCCAAAACAAATTAAAAATATAATAACATACCTTTACTTACCCATTTTCCTTTCTCTTTTCCTATTCCCTACAAGAAGAGCAATCTCATCTATTCTTTGGTGCCCAAATTTGCTTGGGTCTTTGGGAGTTAGCAGAATAAGTTGTTATTATCTAGTTTCTCTGAATTGGTCTCTAGACTTTAGGACATTCATTCTCAAAGTGTTTTGGATCTCCACAATTTGAGCACTTGAGGACATTTCGGCCAATAGGTTTTACAAAATTCTCTTGAAAGTGATTTTTATAAGCATGTCTAGGAGGTCTTTGCTTAATTCTCTCCTTAACTTTCGGAAAATTAATTAAAATATCACTTTCCTGAACAAAACCAAGTCCTGACTTGTCATAGTAAGTAACTTGTATGGAAAGTATATGTTCCAAAGTTTTTGAACCATTTGAAAATTTTAAAATAATATCCGAAAATTTCTTTTCCAAAATAATGTTTTCTTCAGCAAGTAAATCTCGATTTTCTTTTATTTGAAGAAATTCCTTTTGTAAGAAATCGATTTTATCCTTTTGAGAAACATTCTATTGCCTCAACCTTGAATTTTCCTTTTTCAATTTGGAGATCCTCTTAAGAGCAAATTTAAATTCAGAACACAACTCATAATTGTAATTTGATACTTTAATTGGAATTTATGGATACTTTACCTCAATATCCACTTATGTTTCTGAATCTGAGTCTGAATTTGAGTCACAATCTAAGTCTGCGTTTGGCTGTGTCTTTAAGCAAATGTTTGCATATTCTTCATTGCTATCTTCACATTCCGTGTCGGTCCACATTTATGCTTTTAAAGCTTTCTTTGCCTTTTCGAATTTCTGTTTCTTTTTCTTCAAGAGTGGACAATTTGGTTTGATATGTCAACATTTCTTGCAATGAAAACAGATTACATCCTTTGTTGATTCTACCTTATCAAAAGTCTTCCTCTGCTCAGCTAGCTTTTTCCCTTTAAGCTTTCTCCCCTTTTGGGCCTTTTTTCTTAACTTCTTTACCATTTGAGCAAGTTCCTCATCATTCCCTTCATTGTCTTTAGAATTTGTCTCATAACGTTAGATTTTAAAGCAATTAACTTTTTATCTTCTAATTCATTCTCCTCATTGATTTGTTCTAATTCATATGACTGAAGAGTTCTAATGAGTTCATCAACAGATAATGGCATAATTCTTTGGGTTTCTCGAAGTGAAGTTTTGTTGTTGTTCCAATCCTTCGAGGGTCATCTCAACAATTTGTTTACTTTCATAGGTCCTGAAACTGGATTCCCTTGGTATGCAAGACCATTCACAATTTCTGTGAATCTGTCATACATTTCAGCAATAGATTCTCCAGGCTTCATCTTGAAGAATTCATATTGTCCAAGCAATATATTTATCTGAGTCTTTGCTTGATCTATTCCTTCATAGGTGGTGTAAAGCCTGTCCCAGATTTCTTTTGTTGTTTCACAAGAAGCAATTGTTTTATATTCAACAGGTGCTCAAGCACAATAGAATGAATAGATTGCTTTTGAATCAAAAGCCTCTCTTTTGGCTATCTCAGTTTGAGATAGTGGAGCTGCTGAAGGTGTGTTGCCATCTTGTTGATTATTTGCAGCAGTTGTAGGAGTTGTTGGATTGATTCCTCTGATGATAACGTCCCACTGTAAATGATCAATGGATTAGATAAATGCCTTCATCTTGTTCTTTTAGACACTATATTCTTTGCCATCAAAGTATGGTGAACTGGTATCACTTTGTCCTTCCATAAGACCTGGAGCACTTATACTAGCCATAAAGATCGTTAACTCAGAAGTATAGCACTTCAATAAACGAGTAACCCGCTCTTATATCAATTAAGATAGCTAGTAAGGATTATTTAGAAGGAGATGAATATGTGATTTAAAATAAATCTTGACCAATTTAAAGCGGAATTGAAAGATCAATGTGACATCCCGAATTTTGACCCATTTTTGGGGTTTATAAAACGTGTAATTCGTCAGTATGATTGTAGTAAAATCTCGTCCGGGAACTGATCACTCTCGATTATCGTTTTTAAATTTTGAGATTTCGTTAGAATCGCACTCGATCGAATTTGGCCGTTATTTATAGCCCAAACTTCGGTGCCGAATTTCTCGGGTTTCGGTAAGAAATAAATTGGACGATGTCAATATTATCATGGCCAACGTCGAGATTATCAGGAATAGTAGAAAAGTGAAATTTCGACCGGATACGAATTTGGACTAGTAGACCTCCCTCGGATTAGTTGCTTTAACTTTCGTGGCCATTGTCTCTTATTATATTCTAGAAATTATTTGGACCGTAGGATCATTTTCGGATTTGTGCGAGGATCGTCGGATCGCACTCAAGTGCGTTTGACTTTCTCTCTCTCTCCTCTCCTCCTTCCCTGCCGAACGCCCCATGCTGCCCCACGTTATTTCTGCTTTTGTTTCTGCTTCTGTTTCTGCTGTTGCTTCTGCTGACCTCTGCTGCTTCTGCCCCTTCACTGCTGCTTTTGCTGACTTCCTCTCCACCCCCCCACCTTGCTGCTGACCATCTCCACCCACTCCCCATCATTTCCCCCTCCTCCTTCTCTTCCTTTCTTCATCTTTTTCTTCTTTTCTTAGGGGCTGCTGCTGATCACGTGGCTGCTGCTTCTGCCCCTTCACTGCTGCTGCTGTCACTTCTTCTATCTTTTGCTTTCACTCGGTTTCTTCCTCTCTTAGCCGAGACCAGCTCCACCACTCGGCCATCACCACCACCCACGATCACCCTCACACCGTCACCATCACCGACCAGAGCGGCCATCCACTGTCCGCCCTCGCTGTTGCCGTGCCAAGGCTCTTGCTTGCTCCCGTTGCTCGGTTTTCTTGCTTAGGTTAAGAGTTAGTGGCATCTTAACTCTTGACTAGGCTAAGGGGTGACTAATAGACATGTTTAGAGGTGGATTAGGGCTGTGGATAGTTGTTTTAATGGTTATATAAGCTTGATTTGCTTAATGGTGCAAGTTTAATGATTCTCGGATTTCTGATTGTTACTGTGCCTCTGAGCTTTGTTATTTTTTTGGTGATCATTGTGGGCCGAATCTGAGGAGGTGTTCTTCATGGAATTTGTTCCCAACATCTTTATGTATAACATACTTTAAATTCAGAATTTTTGGAAGTGGTTTGGGGTCATTCGGAAGTCGGTTTTCAGACCGTCACAAAACTGTCCGATTTACTGTTCACACGACCTTCTTGTCTTTCCGAATTTTTATAAAATTTTTCAGACCTATTTTCAAAATACTTCCTTCACAAAACTTATTGGGGATATTTGAGACTATGACATATAAAAATTTCAGAGCTATCCAAAGTTATTTGGGTATTGAATGAGTTGTATTTTTATGGTCTGAGGGGGTGTCCGAGCGAACCGGGTTCTGTCCGGTTTTGAGTGTCCAAACGTGGTGCTTATGGTTAGAACTGGGTTTCGAGTTCTTCACAGAAAATGTTCATCAAGATGTTTTATACAACATATCCAAATTTCAGAATTTTTGGAGTTGATTTACTATTTATTTTAAATAGATTTCTGTCAATGCGCAACTGTCCAGTTTGGACCCGATTTTGTATATTCTCGGTTTTCTCTCTCTCGAGAATCATTCGGCGTTGTTGTGGCATTCGTGGGTGGACTTGATGTTCATATGTGGTCGGCTTGAACGATGGATTTGTGGGCCCATGTGATGGGCTGTGATGTGAATTGGATTTGTACGACTCTTTGATTGGTGAACTGTGACGTGGTGGACATGTTCTGAGTTTGATTGGTATGACTTGTGAGAATGGCGAATTGTGAATTGGACTGAGTTGGGAATATAGCTTGTTTGATGCAATTGACGTGAAATCGATCAAATTGAATGGCGTGTGCTTGCTTGTCGATCTTAGGCCCGGATTGATCGGAGAGCTACGGACTTGGGACGTGTTGACGGCGGTCCGTGTGAAGGCATGAATGGCCGATGTGCCAATTGGATGCAAGCTTGAGACGTGTTGACGGTGGCCCATTAAAGGTGTGTTGGACCGGGACGTGTTTACGTCAGTCATAGGAATTGCTTGAATAGTGTGGCTTGAGACGTGTTGACGGCGGTCCGTGTGAAGGCATGAATGGCCGATATGCCAATTGGATGCGGGCTTGAGACGTATTGACGGTGGCCCATTAAAGGTGTGTTGGACCGGGATGTGTTTATGTCAGTCATAGGAATTGTTTGAATAGTGTGGCTTGGGATGTATTGACGGCGGCCACTGGAATTGATTGAATGCTATAGCTTGGGACGTGTTGACGGCGGCCATTGGAATTGATTGAATTATGTGGCTTGTGCGCCTGTGAGACTGAACTTGAGACGTGTTGACGGTGGTCCATGAGAGGAAAGTCGATGGGACATGTGTATGCGATGTGACTGTTTGGATTGGCTAAATGTACGTGTGGTTGCTTAGTTAGATTGATTGAATGCGAGTGGGAGTGTGTGTGTTGGGTAATTGTGATATGGTGGTGAACTATTCTTGCATTAGCTCATTTGAACTAATATGCAGAGTTGACACGTGATTCGAGGAGGTAAGCTTGTTGTGTGAAATTGATCGTGTCGTCTGGTGATTCGCATGTTAGACTTGTCTGGGTACGCATCAGCCTAGGTAAGGTTTAGGGTGTTACTTATTGAGATTCGTTTTCACGGTTATTATATAACCATTTCAGATCTGCAACTGTGAGTGAGTGGAGATGCTGCAAGGGTATCTCGGAGATCGAGGATGGGTCAATTACACTGCACTTGAGTTTCCCCTTTTGTAGAGGAGTTAAGTTTACGACCCACTATTCTTTTTTTATGAACGTGGTTCTGTTGTTGTGGCCTAGCTTAGGGTTTGTCTTTTTGTGAGTGTTGTCCGTATCAGCTTATTATAGGAATCATAGTTATTGATTTGTACTATTGCTACCCCCCTTCATCATATTTAATTGTTTGGGTTGTTTCATTTTGTTTTCGCGCGTACCTAATCTCTGATGTTCGGGTTAGGTCGGCGACGTGTCTGGGATGTTGCATTCAATGATCGACCATCGAGGGATGTCGTGAACTCGGCGGGGTCCGGGGCTTGACAATCAAGAACAAAGTCTAAACAACGTTCAGATTTTAAATAGACTTTGATAACAATTGTGCAATTGTGCAATATAATAAATAAAAGGAGTTTTAAGGGATAATAAAATTTGCACACAAGATGTGTAGTGGTTCGGTTTAAATTAAGCTTACGTCTACTCTCTCATGCTAACAGCCTATTGGTTGAATTTCACTAATTAAATCAATGAGAAACTACAACAAATTATGTCGCTTAAACCCAAGCACTTCTCCTCGAAACTGGTGCTACTTTGCCAAGCCAATACATCACACTATCTCACACCTAAGCATATACTTATGACATTGTTTGTACCTCTCAAGTGATTACACTTTAAAGCTCATGGCAGACAAGTATATAGATTGAAGATCCTCAGACTTTCGAATTTTAGATTCTGGACCTTGTCTCTTACTTCTGCTCCTCGGCACTTGGTCTCTATATATACTCCTCCACTTCTAATTTAGCCATTAGACAGTCTCTAGAGGATCGTCTTCTAATCTACCCATTGGATAGAACTGTATCAAGAAGATTGCATAACCGTTGAGGGACAAAATCTGAATCTCCGCTGAATCCGATCACCCATACAACCAAAGTCTTGATTTCCATAAGTAGAGCTTCTTCGCTTGGAAAGTGACTTGTCTCGAGATTGATTTATCAATCAATTAAGATGCTTTACATATTAAACCGTTGCAAAACAATCTTTAAGATTGAGTTAATCAATTTATTTTAAGTGTGAAATCAAATCCAGACCACTAGCTTTTATATCCATTCTGAATATGTGTCACAATCTGGACTTGTGTCACGTTCTAGACTTACGTTAGAATGGGAACATAGGCTATTCTCTGAGTCTAAAACTTCTTCATATAAAGTCTAAACTTCTTCATTTGAGTCTAAAGTTTGAGTCTCTTTTTCTTGATGTAATTTCCACAATCTAAACTTGAACAATGTTGAGATTGCCATATGCTTTTCTTCTAATAATAACTTCCTGAATCAAAATACTTCAAGGCATTTATCAGACTTATAAGACACACATGAATAGTTTTGTCAATTTTAAAATCTATTAAGAGATTTTCCTAACAATAACTACAGTGAATATCGAACTTTAGGTCCGTGAATATAACTTTCCATGTTAGGAATGATCTTCATCTTTTAGCTGCCCCCACTAAGCTATGAGATCCCTTGCTAGTTTGCAAGATTGTAGAGTTGTTTTGGGGAAAACGTGTGCTGACTAATTAGCCAATGCAGCATTGTTATTCATTTAAGTTTACCGGGAGAAAATACCAAAAAAATCCTATATCTATTGCATCGGTACCAATTCAGTCCTAAAAATTAGACCAATTCAATTATAAACCTTTTTTTTATTGGTACTGATTCAGTCCATCTGGCCGATTTAAATTAAAAATCGTTGACGTGAACGTCAGTGGTCCTACGTGGCACGGCCGGCACTGATGTTGACAAATTTTATAATTTTTTCACATTTTTAAATTTTTTTTCGTTTTTTCTCTATTCTTTTCTTTCTTTTTTCTTTTTGTACACACTATTCACTAGCCATCACCAACCATGGCCCGATCTGGGCGAGGGCCACCGTGCCCTTACTGGCCACGGGTGAGGGCCACTGCGCCCTTGCTGGCCACGGGTGAGGGCCACCTTGCCCTCACCTAGATCCAGGTGAAGGTTGCGATGCCCTTGCCCAAATCTAGGCGAAGGCATTGTGGCCCTTGCCCACCACGAGTGAAGGCATTCGCCTGTGCTCAGCGAATGCATCATGGCCCTCGCCTGTGGCTGGCAAGGGCATTGTGGCCCTCGCCCGCCATGAGCGAGTGCCTCCACGCCCTCGCCTGAACCTATCTTTGGCTAGTGATGATCAGCAAGTGACCTCACTGGCCAACAATGTATAGAAAAAGAAAATAGAAAGAAACTAGTAGAAAAAAAATTATTAAATTTGTCCACATTAGCGATTTGCGACTTAAATTGGCCGGATGGACTGAATTGGTACCAATGAAAAACTGTTTATGATTAAATTGATCCAATTGAAAGGTTTAGGACTAAATTGATATCAATGCAATAGGTTTGTGATTTTTTTGTACTTTTCCCTAAGTTCACCTATGGGGTTTCAATTTCTGTCTTTAGGAGATAAAGTGGGTGATTGAGCCGTTCAAGTAATCACAATTTTCTGTTCTGATGCGATATAAAATTTTGTAGGACAAAATGTAAACTATAATAACAATTTGAATAAGAATGTGTTATTTAAAATTTAAATGATATAATGTCTCCTTACACAACCCATGTTCCCTTGCAATAACTACATTACTTGCATAGCTTAGACTAGATGGATGTGAAGCTATCTATAGCAACAACCACTTCTCTTGTATGTTTACAGATGGGTTTGTCATTCTTGCTAACTCCTAGAAACAGCACTAAAATGGGTATTACAAGCTTAAAAAAGAGATGAAGTCAAAAATCTCTCAATCATGCTTGAATTCTCTTGTAGCTGTTATATCCATCTAATCCTCTGCGAAAAATATCAACAAAATTCCTTGAAAAACACATGCAGAATCTTGCTTCAACTTGGGCTGTTAATCAAATCTTCTATTAGTGCAGGCTTTGATCACATGATTTCACCAATCTCCTCAGCTACTTAGTCGGTCATCTTTTGCATAAATAATCTTTGAATATCATATTTTATTGCTATGAGTGGGGTCTTTGATTTAGAATTAATATACTTGACTTACATAACAAAAGTATCTAACTTGCAAACACACTCATATTGTTATATGTTCAGATAGAGATACAATTAATCATAGATTTCTATCCTTAAACTTCTCCATCATGTTACAACGGTCTCTAACATGCATTTGCATTGCAAATTTAACAATCTTTTTGGATGATTTCTGGACTATCTATGTCGATTACATAATTATGTCGTGATTCAGTCCAATCATGCACAATAGCTATGACTAGAACTATTGGGCAGTTTTAGTTTTGTCGCATTTATTTGAATATAAGTCACCCTTATTGCACATGATTTAAACTTCAATAATATTCTTACTGGACATTTTTGGCTTGTCAATTATGTAAGTATAAAGTAACTCAATTGCATGTAAAAAGTTCAGATCGATGTTCAACACAAATAGGAGTTGTGGACCGAAACCACATAACATTGGATTGGATTAGCAAAATCTAAATCTCAAGAGATTGATAGCATAACTGCTGTGAATATCAGACTTAAGGGCCGTGAATAAAATTTCTCCGGGTTAAAAATGATCTTCATTTTCTCGTTGCCCCGACTGGGAAAATCTCCGAGCTCCACTAATAGAAAAAAGCATGATTATCTGAATCGCATGACCGCCAGAGCACCTTGATCTACTAGTTTACAAGATTCTAGAGCTTTTGAGGGGAGAACGGGTGCCGACCGATTGGCCAATGCAGCATTCTTTGAAGGACCAGACTTTGTTATCCACTTGAGTTTAACCATGAGGCTTCAATTTCTGTTTTTAGCACAGTGGGTGTTAGGGAGGCCGAGAGTTGTATATGAGATGTGGCCTGCGTTTGCCGCCGCACCACCACCAGCGTTTGCCAGGCAGCTCTCTCTCTCTCAAAGAGACTTTTTTGATGGCGAACCTCTAATTTACCCTTCGATTCTTTTTTTTTTTTTTGAAGATTCTTGGTGCGAGCACTTATAGTCTTCTGTTTGTTTAAAGTGGAACACCTTATCCATCTCTCTTTATAGAGTAGGTACATCCGGTCGAACCGCCAAGCAAATTCATGGCGTATTATTAATTTCTTGCACTTAATAGTCGCAGCGAATCATTTATATCCGCGATCTTGTGCAATAGCTTTTAAAGTCAAGACTTTATGTTCGGATTCATATAAACTTTTGTAGGGCCACTAGTAAATATTATGAAAGTTTAAATGCTTTGCTTAATATTTAAATTGATATAGCTGTCTCCTTACACAGCCCTTGTTCCCTGCAATAACTCCATTACTTGCATAGCATAGGCTAGAATGGAAGTAAAGCTACCCATAGTGGAAGAGGTCGTTGGCATGAGCAACCCGATCGAGGAGGGGGTCAAGAAGGATGAAATGGATCTTTTGAAGGAAGAAGATATCTGGATGAGTCGACGGGAGAGAATGAATAATGCTCTGGCGGCTACAAGAACAGCGGAGCGACCAGAACGAGAAAATTTGTATGTAGCTGCTAGCAGATTGGTGATTGTTATCAAAGGCGCCAATGTGGAACAGTTCATTTCCGAGATTGAAAGTCTTGCCCGTCAAACAGATCTGTCTGCCATTTTCAATTTCCAGGGCCTATCGAGGGGTTCACTACTTCACATTGCAGCCGGGACAGGCAAGGACGACATCCTAAGGCTTCTGCTTGAATATACAGGTGACCACCTCATAGCCGCCCAAAATGATTGGGGAGATACCCCTCTCCATATGGCCGCTAAGGCCGGGGGATCTGGAGCTGCCGCAATGTTGATTCGCCGGGCAAGAGACAAGAACCTGATCCTGAGGATGAAGAACAAACAAGGAAACACTGCTTTGCACGAGTCTGTGCTTAATTGTGATGTCAAAATGGTGAGCTTTTTGTTGAACGAAGATATGGAGCCCGTGTACTTGAAGAACGCGGATGAGAAATCTCCTTTGTACCTAGCCACCGATACTCAGAACCCCGAGATACACGAGGTTTTATTTTCTCCCTCGCTTGAACCATCCAAGATACAAGGCTTGCCGCCGATTCATGGTGCCGCTGTGCATGATAACTGTGGTACGTACCTACATATGCTTATTGGAAATATCTGTTTAGATTGATCTGTGCAACCACTTTTTGCGCTTACTCAAATCCATTTCATATTTTTTACCTAAAATTTCAAACCCCACCCACTTACTAAAGTAGGTGGATATCCATCGGGTACTTGCAACCAGCCATACAATTCTTTTGGTGAACAAATTATCTCACATTAGCACATAATATTTCAGCTTAAATATACAATCAGAACCAATATACTAAAACTCATGTACAGTTGATCATCGATTGAAGAATTACAAAGTGCAAATATTAAAGATTGGCAATCATAAAAATCTAGAATTTAACAATGACAAAAGGAGAAATATGCATTTGAAGTGATGATTGTTGATGATACTATTAGATTGCACTTAATCTTGTTTAAGGGTTCACAATCTTTAGTTTTGTAACAGCGCAACTTTAGTTTGGTAAATGATTTATCATTTTCCAGGTTTCGGATTTACCTGATAGGTTAATCTCAAAACCATCTCAAGTCCTGGTAGAGTTAGAATATTCATACTTACTAATTAAATTACCTAAGAAATATCAAGGAAATATGAGCATTTAGTAATTAATACATATTAGGTTCGGTTATCGGATTTTATAGCTAATAAAATCTTAAATACATCCCTAACTCAAGCATTTTCCTCACCTTCAACGATAATACGTTCCTTCCCACAACGATCAGACTGCTCCCATGCCAAGCCCTCACCAACCCCTCGCTAGCCGCTCCGTGGCCGCGATGGCCCGATGAAGAAAAGTAAAGAAGGAAAAGAGAATAAGAGAAAAAGGAAAACAAAAAGAAAAAGAATAAATATATAATAAAAATTCAAAAAAATATTAAAATATTATTAAAAATTCTCCACGTCAGTGGCGACTATGCCACATAGGATGGCCGTGGTCGGCATCCACGTTAGCGATTTCCAGTCAAAATTGGACGGATAGACTCAATTAACAAAACGTGAAAAGGTTTAGAATTCAATTAGTACAATTAAAGGGTTTAAAACTGAATTGACAAAAGTGCAATAAATTGATGACTTTTTTTGTAATTTTCCCAGATTATGCATATATCTTCTTTGATTATACATATTCCCGATTGATTATATCTGGTATTATGTTTATCTTATTACCATAAATAGTCATTCAATAAAGCTTACGAATAAGCTCATGTATTATTTATCGATATAGTGAAATATATACAAATTTCATATTTCTCTCTTCCGCATTTTATTTCTTAACTCTAGTAGTGAATAAGGTTACGTCGAAGATATTCTCATCCCAAAATGGGTTAAAATACATCAAAACCAATTAAGCCCCAACCGCCGTAAAATGTTTATGCAGATGTGGTACTAACTTGGAGCTCCTTATCTCAGGATTAGTCACCAAGATACTTGAAAAGAGCATGGAGCTATTTGCCATGACTGACTCCAGAGGCGGTAATGTATTCCATTTAGCTGCTTACTTGAAGCGGCCCCGAGTATTCGAACACTTGCGACGAGAAACTGAATATTTAGCTCGAGAACTAGACGAGGATGGGGATCTTCCCATTCATATCGCGAGCAAGATGGGTCATGTTGAACTAATCACGAAGCTGTTTCCGGTATCACATTTGCTAAACAAGCGAGGACAAACCATTCTCCATGTCGCAGCAAAATATGGGAGAGCTTTAGTGGTGAGATATATACTCAGCCATCCAGAACTGGGGGAGCTGATAAATGAAAGAGATCCTGCGGGAAATACACCTTTGCACTTGGCCGCCATGTATTCACAACCCGCCGCTTTGATTACTCTTGTGCTGGATAAAAGAATTAAACCACTCCTTCAGAACCACAAATGCTTGACTGCTCTTGACATTGCTTTAGATCACATCAGGAAGGAGTATACATTACGGAAGGTAGGTAACATGAACAATTACTATTTTTATTTATCAACTTACTGAAAATTTCATAGACTAATAATACATTAAGCATATCATGTATACGAATCATTATGTCTCCCAGCCGGATTGTTGAAGTATCGATCAGCTTCTTAGAAGAGCCGAGACTCCCTCTAGAATTATGTGCCACAAGTCTCTAGTTTAGTTTTAATAGGAGGTAGTTAAAGTTTCTGCCCAGGAGTATGTCCGCGGTGAGAAACAAGTAAAATTTCTCTGACAAATGACACAGATAAATACGGTAATGTATAAAAGGCGGGGGTTGTCAATGTTTCGTTCTTTTTTTCTGAAAAAGCCAGGGGTCAATGTGGCAAATTTTTACCCCTCTAAATATGGCATAATCTCGTAACATTATCATAAAGTCAACCTATGACAACGATAAACCAACATTCATGCCTCTTTTCTCATCTAAAATGAACATTTACTCTAGTGTTAATTCTTTAAATTGTGCAGACATTGCATCTGTAGAAGTAAATGTTTCCAGAGTTCATTCCCGTTATCATAAGGTGACAATTTGTTCTACTTTTCCTTTTTATATGCTTCCGATCTCAGCGATTGGCAGTCATGGCGTTGGGATCCACGTCATTTGGGGAAGGCGCAGCTATAAGCCTAGACTTACTCGTACTTAAGCCGGACGCTCGAGATGAAGTGTTTTCAATATTCAACGTGGGCAAAAAGAAGCCAAACATGGTCCACGTGAAGGATGTGATTGAATCCCGTCTGCTGGTGGCAACACTTGTGACCAATATGACTTTCACAGCTGGTTTCGCTGTTCCTGGAGGATTTAATGGCTCAGACACGACCTCCAAATATGACCGGGGCATGGCTACGATGCTTGACGAGGGAATGTTCCAGGCCTTCACGATTTGCAACACCATCGCAATGTTCTGCTCAATGATCGTGGTCGTCATCCTCATCTTGACGCAGCAAAGCGATATCCGCATGGCGATAACTGCATACCGGTACACAATATTGCCGCTAACAATTGCACTCCCAGCGATGTCGGTGGCTTTCTTAACTGGTGTCACCTTGACCGTTGACAAACTTCCGTGGCTTTCTAACACCATATTTTATTTGGGATTCGTTTTCCTTCTCATTATCTCAGTTCCTAAATTGTTAGAGTACCCTCCCGTCGCTCGGAGCCACCGTCGTCCTATCCGTCTTCTAATATCCTGGTTTGTTCTCACATACATTTATTTCTGGGGAGTTGAGACGTATCTTTTGGATGACTCGGAAGACAACGGAACAACTAGCGGGACCTCTGCTAGTCAGCCCCCGGATGGTGCTGGTGAACAAATGACTTGTTAGATATGTTTAGATTTTTTTGATATCTATAATATTCTAGATATCCTCATGATATCTTGGATATCAATAATATTCTGAATATCTTTGTGATTGATTGTGTAATATTTTGTTACAGTAGATAGTCAACTTGTAAAACCTATAAATAGGCTCATGTGTTCCTTGTTATTTCATCAAATATACAGCAATTCTTCTCTTCTGCTTTACATTTAATTGAGTATAAGAGCCTCTTCTTGAGAAGCTCTAGGCCACGTCGCTCTCTTTTCTATGCCAAGACCGCAACTTCAGTTGTTGTTAAAGCGTCTTCAGTTGCTTGTTTCAGCAGACCACCGATATCACCAGACTCGTCACCGAACACCATCACCACGCACCGCCATCTCAGACTCACCGAGGCCGTCCACTGTAAATCAGTTTTACATACACAAAAGTGGATATTTTTATAATACTCCATAGAAAGGTTCTTCGTCACTCAAACAATCCAACAAGCAAAACCTCGCCACCAAAAGACGCTTCACACGCCTACACGTGCCACCTTGACATTCTGTGCGTGAGATCCATGTGCCCACGTGTGCCACATGTGACCAGAATGCCGGCCAAGTATTGTTGACGTCGTCTTCACCTCATCCTGACTGTTGAGTCACGTGATCTTATTTGACCATGTTTATCTATCATATTATAGTCAGTTGTTGGTTGTCCTAGTTGTTAGGAGCCTGTTTTATAGTAATGCTGAACATGGGTTAGTATTTTACCGAGTTAGTAGAAGGTTTCTGCACGTTACTATTTTTTAAGAGTTAATGGATGCTTTCTTTCTTAACCGTCATGTATTAGCTCTTTAAAGGAGCATCCGTTGTGAGCATTCTGTTTTTTCTTTTTAAGACCTAAGAAATAGGTGTACTTCATTGCATATTGTTAGTTTTTCTTTCTCTCTAATACTGTAACAGCGGTATCAGAGCCTGATTGTGAGAAGGTAATAGCAATTTTTCAATGCCACTGATAATTTCGTTCAACTAGCTATCCCTCGCCTTGATGGTCACTAAGATCATTGGAGCATGTTGATGGAGAATTTCCTACGGTCCAAACAGTACTGGCATGCCGTTGATTCTGGAGTAGCAAAACCAACGGCTAGAGTGGTATTGACTAATACTCAAAAAGCTGACTTAGATGCATTGAAACTAAAGGATCTCAAAGCCAAGAACTACCTTTTTCAAGCTATCAATCGATCAACCTTGGAGACAATTCTTTGCACTGACACCTCCAAGCATATTTGGGATGCAATGAAGAAACAATATCAAGGGAACGCGAGGGCAAAGCGTGTGCAACTTCAAGGGCTTTGAACGGAATTTGAGAACCTACGCATGAAGACCGGCGAATCCATTACTGATTACTTATCAAGAACAATGATGATTGCTAACAAGATGCGGATCCATAGCGAGAAGATGGATGACGTCACCATCATTGAGAAGATTCTTCAATCAATGACACCGAAATTTAATTTCGTTGTTTGTTCTATAGAAGAATCTAAAGATATTGATGAACTTTCAATTGATGAGTTGCAAAGTTCTTTGCTAGTTCATGAGCAAAAATTTGTCCAACAAGATAAAGAGGAACAAGCATTAAAGGTAGTAGCCAATCTAAGAGGTCCTGACCATGGGGAAAGGAGATGGAAGGACAAAGATTCACACCAAAAATCAAATGAGGATCATGCTACTGATTCCAAATGGAAAGCAAAATGCCGTGACAACAACTATTCAACTGGTAACAAATTGAAGTTTGTAGACAAGTCAAATGTTGAATGTTATAGTTGTCACAGGTATGGCTACTATAAGTTTGAATGTAGAACCAATCTCAACAAAAATTGTGGCGTAAAATCAAATTTTGCAGAGAAAGTAGAAGAAGTGTCGTTGTTGATGGCCTGTCATGCAAAAGAAGAGGTTCATCACAATTTGTGGTATTTAGATACCGGCTGCAACAATCACATGTGTAGAGATAAATCTGCATTTTCAGACTTAGATGAATCATTCCGTAACACTGTGACGTTTGGTGACAAATCTTCAGTTTCTATCATGGGCAAAGGCAACATTAAGATCCACACCAAGAAGAACTCTACTTTGATTATTTATAACGTTTACTTTGTTCTAGATTTGAAAACCAACTTGCTTAGCATTGGTCAGTTACAAGAGAAGGGATATGAAATCTCTATCAAAGGTGGAGTTTGTCGCATTCAAGATGAAATGTTGGACTTAATTGCTCAAGTCAACATGACAACAAACCGAATAATTCCACTATATCTCGATAACACCACCCAATGGTGCTTCTCTGCGAGATTGAAGGACAACGCCTGGTTGTGGCATTTTCACTATGGACATCTGAATTTTGGTAGTCTAAAAGTGCTGCAGCAAAAGAATATGGTGACGGGTCTTCCGCAAATTCAAAGTCCTTCTCAAGTTTGTGAAGAGTGTGTTGTTGGCAAACAACATCGAGACCCGTCTCCGAAAGGAAAAACATGTAGAGCGAAGAAGGTGTTGGAACTGATTCATTTAGACTTATGCACACCCATTAATCCGATATCAAATGGTGGTAAACATTATTTTATAACGTTCATTGATGATTATTGTCACGCCCCAAACCCTAACGGGCTTGTGATACCCCTCGATGGTCGATCATTGAATGCAACATTCCAAGCACGTCGCTGACCCAACCCAAATATCAGAGATTAGGCACGCGCAGAAACAAATAGAAGCAACGCTGGCAATTAATAACAAAAAGGGGTGGCAATAGCACGAAACAATAATCGTAACTTTTACACTTGGCAGATACATACAACATTCACAAAAACATAATCCCCAAGTTAGGTCACAACAACAAAACCACATTCATCAAAAGGGATAGTGGTTCGTAAACTTAACTCCTCTACAAAAAGGGGGAAACTCAAAGTACAAGGTACTTGACCCGTCTTCGATTTCCGAGATACCCTTGCAGCGTCTCCAATCACTCACGGTCGCGGATCTGAAATGGTTATATAATAACCGTGAGAATGAGTCTCAATAAGCAACACCCTAAACCCCACTTAAGCCAATGCGTACCCAGACAAGTTATATATGCGATCTAACCGATAACATATATAGTTCACCTCAATGGACTTACCTCGCCATCCAGTCACAAGCCCACACTGCACATTAGTCAAATCATGATAATAAAATAATATCCCGAAAATATAACACAATCATTTGAGTGCCATCCACACTCGCATCCAACCAACCCAACCAATAATCTACACATATCACCAATTAATCCAACTAATTCGATGACACATTCAACCAGCCAATTCAATCATATTCAATTCGCATGTGTAGTCGAACATCTTTCTCACGACCCGCGCCACTGCACCTCAAGTCCATTCTCACTGCCCGCGCTACTGCGCCTCAGGTTCAGCTCTTAAATCAAGCTGAGCTCGGTCCCGCGTAACCACGCCTCATGACATTTTTCCCCTTCCAATGACCCGCGTAACTATGCCTCAGGCCTAGTCATGCCTTTCTCGCCACACCCGCGTAACCACGCCTCAAGTTGGCAACCCTCCGATCGATCTGAGCTTTTCTCATGCACATGCATCACAACGCAATTCGCCAATCAACTAGTCGTACAAATCCAATTCACATCATACCGCATCACACTGGCCTACAAATCCGACATTCAAGTCGGCCACATACGAACATCAAGTCCACTCACGAATGCCACGACAAGCCAATCATTGACCCACCTACATTAGCCATTAATATGCACCCAAAACCATCCCAATTCCAAATCACGAGCTCGCAAATCTGACATTCAAGCCGGCCACAATCAAACGTCAACTTCCCCCACACATGCCACAACAATATGATCATTTAGCCCACCATAATTAGCTACTAACTAAGCCCCACAATTAACACAATTTAATCTAACCATTACGCACATACAAATATTGACCCTAATCCACATTTAGCCCTTAGACCGGTATTAATCACATCCTAAACAAGTCCAAAAATACCCATTATACTAGGTAAGGTTTAGGGAGTCACTTACAAGATTTTGGCCCTGGAAAAAAATCGGCTCGGGCTTAAAATGGCTCGGGTGAACAGTGTTGGTTCGGCACGGGTGAGGGCGCGACAGGCGCGGGACTCAGCCATGACTCGGCGCACGACTCGGCGACTCGGCGCAGCGCTTGGCCATAGCTTAAGACACTAGGCCATGACAAGGGCAGCAACTGGGCAAGGGCTAGGTGACGGGCAGCGGCCTAGGCTGAGCGGGCAACGGCTCGGCCACGGCTTGGGCGACTTGGCCACGGCCCGAGCACGCTCGGTCGGCGAGCTAGCTGGCCGAATGGTTGGCCGGTAAGCTAGGCTGGTCGGGACGACGGTCGAACGGCGACAAAAGCGAGCTACGGCGGCGAGCTGGGTGAGCTCAGGTAGGCTGGCCAGCTAGCTAGCCGACATGGCGGCGATGATGTGCGACGGCGGCAACGAGTGATGGGCTCGGCGACGGTGACGCGGCGGTGACGAGTCGAAGGGAAGCAGAGGCAATGGAGGTGAGAAAGAGGGGGAGCTGAGGGTGGTGGTGGTGAGCTGAGGGGAGGGGCGACGGCGTCGGGGACAGCGGCGCGTGGTGGCGATGAGCTCGGCGACGGGCTCGGCTAGAGAAGAGAGAGGCCAAGGAAGAAGAAAAACAGGGGGAGAGGAGGTCGCGTAGTGGCCGGAGGCGGCACGGTGGCGTCGCAGGCGGCCGAGCAACGAAGGACGAGCCAATGAGCAGCTAGGCGACGCCGGACTGCGGCGGGCGCGGCGGTGACTTGCTGCTGCGCATGACAGGGAGGAAAAGAACAGTCAAGCTAGAGGAGGAGGAAATGGCTGGATGGGTAGCGCTACGCGGCGGTCAGGCTGGCTGGCATTGGTGGTAACACGCGGCATTAGACAATGACGAGCAGTGGTTAGGCGGCAGAAGAAGAAGTAAAAGCAGAAGCCATGGCATCGAGGAAGGGAAAGAAGAGAAGAAGAAGAAGAAGAGGAAGAGGAGAAGAAGGAAGACAGAGAGAGAGAGAGAGGGACGGGTTTGTGCATGTAGGGGGAGGGGACGTATACATAGAGGGAAGACCTGCACGAGTAGGTGGGGGAAAGAGAGAGAGAGAGAGAGAGAGAGAGAGAGAGAGAGAGAGATGACAGATGGGATAGGGAAGCGTGAGCAGGAAAAGAGGAGAGGAGAGAGAGAAAAAGAGGACAACTACATGGGGGAAAAATGTGCACGGCAAAGAGGAGAGAGAGAGAAAGTCACGTACTCGATCGCGATCCAACGGTTACGGTTCAAACTCAAAATCGATCTAACGGTCCCTAAAAATCCTAAATAATAATTAGGAGAAAAGGACCAAAAGAAAATAACTAAAACACACTACGAGAGATGTTTACCAGTCTAACTCCACACCCGGTCAAAAATTCACTTTTCCACTATTCCTGGCAAACTCGAGGCTGGCCACAATAATATCGACACCGTCTAATTTAATTTGTCCCGAAACTTCGAGAAATTCGATAAAAAAGTTTGGACTCGAAATAACGGTCAAATTTGATCGATTGCGATTATAGAGAAATCTCAATTTTAAAAACAATATCGAGAGTGATCAGTTCCCGGGTGAGATTTCACTATAAACACAATGACAAATTACACGTTTTATAAATCCCAAAAATGAGTCGAAATTTGGGATGTCACAACTCTTCCCCCTTACAAAAATTTCGTCCTTGAAGTTTACAATTCAATCCAACTATTCAAACAAATAGGGGTATTGGTGTTGCATCAACTCTTCGCTTTCCCATGTCGCACTTTCAGTCCTATGATGCTCCCAAATCACCTTGACCATCGGAATTGTCGTATCCCGCAACACTCGTTCCATTCTGTCATCGATCCTTACTGGCTTTTTCTCGTACAATACTCTATCGTCCACGTCTATTTATTTCTTCATAATTTAGCACGTGGGTTAGGTTGGGTTTATACTTCCTTAGCATAGACATGTAGAATACATTATGAACATGAGATAAATTTGGTGGTAGCGCGAAACGATAGGCCAAAATACCAATTCTCTCTAAGACCTTGAATGGACCCACATACCTCGGGTTCAACTTTCCTTTCTTGCCAAACCGTGACAATCCTCTCTTCGGTAGCACTTTGAGGAAAACGTGATCCCCTACTTGAAATTCTAAAGGCCTTTGTCTCTGTCCGCATAATTCTTTTGGCGGCTCTAAGCAGTTTTAAGTCTGTCTCAGATAACCTGGACCGTCTCGACTGACTACTGAACCAACTCTGGACTCGTGATGCTCTTCTTACCAACTTCATCCCAACAAACCGGTGTTTTGCAAGCTCTGCCATATAATGCTTCAAACGACGCCATTCTGATACTCTGCTGGTAGCTATTGTTGTAGGTAAACTTGACCAAATGCAGCTGCCCTTCCCAACCGCTCTTAAAATCCAACACACACGCTCGTAACATGTCTTCCAAAGTCTGAATTGTCCTTTCAGACTGGCTATCCATTTGCAGATGATAGGGTGTGCTAACTGTAACTTTGTTCCTAATGCGATGTGAATACTTTTTCTCAAAAAGCGGTAATAAACTTGGGATTACGGTCTGAGGTGATCGTCACTAGCACTTCATGTAGACGAACTATCTGTTATCCGTACAGCTCTACACACCTTTCTAATGCGAAGTCCTTTCGTACTACCAGAAAATATGCCGATTTTGTCAACCGATCCACCATAACCCAAATTGAATCATGGCCCCTCAGGCTTCTCGGTAATCTCATAACAAAGTCTATCATGATATGCTCTTATTTTCCATTTGGGGATTTTCCAATGGTTGCAATAATCCATTCGACTTACAATGTTGCGCCTTCACTTGTTGGCATGTTAGACATTTAGCCACGTGTTTGACCACATCTACTTTCATGTCGTTCCACCAATAATACTACCGTAGGTTCTGACACATTTTCGTACTACGTTGGTGAATATTATAATTGCTACTATGAGCTTCTGTCAAAGTTTCCTCTTTTAGTTTGGCATCATTGGGCACACACAACCATTCGCATAACTTCATAATCCCATCCTCGGATACCTGAAATTCCGATTTCCTTTTTGTGACAGCCAATTCCAGAGTTTTCTGGATCTCCAGGTCCATCGACTGTAAAGTCTTAATCTTAGTCCAGATTTCCGATTCAATCCTCAATGAGGTAAGCAGACTCCAGACATGACCAGCTTCAAACTTAAACCCCAAATCCCAAACTCCTTCCAATAGGGTCCATTCCTTGACCATCATATGTGCAATGCTTGATTTCCAACTCAGTGCATTTGCTACCTTGTTAGCCTCTCCGAGGTGATATAGAATACCACAGTCATAGTCCTCACGGAGTTCCATCTAACGACGCTGTCTCATGTTAAGTTCTTTTTGGGAAAAAAAGTACCTTAGACTACGGTGGTCCATATAAATCTAAAACTTCTCTCTACACATATAATGCTTCCAAATCTTAAGGGCAAAAATGATCGCGGCGAATTCCAGGTCGTGTGTTGAGAAATTCGACTCATGTGGTCTCAATTATCGCCATGCATATGCCACCACTCTCCCATATTGCATCAACATGCATCTGAGTCCTCTTAGCGATGCGTCACTATAGATCTCATAACCTCCCGGTCCTGATGGGATTGTTAATACTGGCGCGGTCATTAGCCTCTGTTTTATCTCTTGGAAACTCCTTTCGCACTTATCCGTCCATTCAAATCTCGTTTCTTTCTTGAGTAACCACGTCAACGGCGTCGCGAATGCCGAAAACCTTTCCACGTAATATTTGTAATAACTTGCCAGACCCAAGAAACTCCGAACCTTGGTTACCTGTTGTTAGTCTCGGCCAATTCAGGTCGGCTTCAATCTTTGCCAGATCCACCGCAATTCCTTCACCAGATACTACATGTCCTAAAAATGCCACTCGGTGAAGCCAAAATTCACACGTACTGAACTTAGCGTAAAGTGCATGTAGATCGACAACAGTAATCGTAGAACATTTTTCCAAATGCAACTCATGTTCGGCGGGACTATTTGAGTATACCAAGATATCGTCTATGAAGACTATGACGAATTAATCCAAAAATTCCTTAAATACCTAATTCCTTAAATCTATAAGGAAATAGGGGCGTTAGTTAATCTAAACGGTATCACCGTAAACTCATAATGCCCATATCTCATCCTAAATGCCGTCTTCGGCACATCCTCTTTCTTAATCATTAATTGATGGTAGCCAGTCCTCTAATCGATCCTTGAAAATATCGACGCCCTGTGTAACTGATCAAATAAGTCATCTATCCTTAGCAACTAGTACTTAGTCTTAATGGTCACTTGATTCAGCTATCTGTAAGCGATACACAATCTTAACGATCCGTTCTTTTTCCTCATGAACAACACTGGCGCTCCCCCTGGAGACACACTCGGACGAATAAAACCTTTATCTAATAACTTCTGCATTTGAACCTTCCGTTCCTTCAATTCTGACAGCAACATCCTATAGGACGCTTTCGAAATTGGTTTCGTCCCTAGGGCCAACTCAACCACAATCTCTACTTCATCATCGGGTGGCAATCTCGGCAATTCCTAAAGAAAAACATCGGGAAGGTTACACACCTCGACTATGTCCTTTAGCCTTGGTTCCTCAACCAACTCGTCAACCATAAAATAATTATCTTTCTATACCTCAAAGACAAAATTCAATCCATCCAATTTCAATCCACAGTCTCCCAAAACAATTTACCCCAGTTCTTTACAAAATCTGAAATTTCTAAACAATATGCATCCTTCCCAACCCGTCCAAGAATGTCATTAGTAATTCAGAAATCCTCAAACCGATTGCATTTATTCACCATAAGTAATTATAAGTCTTACATGACCATTAAAGTTATAATTTCAGAATTCTCTCTTATCGCACCCATGATCATCAAATGACGCATCTAGACTTTCAAGACAAATCCTCTGATTCCTTCCCAACCACTGTGTACATCTTTCTTTATGCCTGCGGATAATCTGGTTATTCTGCTGGGCAGCTCTCGCTTAACGTCCTACTTGCGGTTGTTGTTGTCGTATTAACAGTCTAACTTATCAGTTCGGGCAATTTCTCACTTGGTGATCCTGTTGGTCACATCCAAAATGCGCTCCGGATCCACCTAGGTGGGGGCTATGCCCCGTGCCCCCTTTTTTTTTTTCCACAAGATCAACATGCGGCATTAGAGTAGTAATTCGGCTTTCCAAAGTTTTTTTTTTTACTAGAGGGACCAATCTCCGATTCCCTGTTATAGGCTTCTTTTCAATGTTTCTATTATCCTTAGCCGGCGCGTACCATGATCCATAAGTGGCAGCCCTTTCACTCGTATTCGTGTCAACCATCGAGCTCTCTCATACAACTCATTGTAATCCCTTAAGATTCAAAAGTATTAACTGATTGCGGAATTCTGGTTCCAATCCATCCCGAAACCTCTTTGTCCTATCCACATGGTCCTTGACCATCCTTGGTGCGTACTTAGGCCACCTTACAAACTCGACCTCGTACTGATCGACTGACATTCGATTTTAGCGAAGCCGAAGAATCTACGTCATTTTTGGTCCTCGCGCACTCTCTGAATGTACTTCTCATTGAAGACCTCGACAACGACACCCCAGCTTGGAATTATGCCATTCGAAATATCCTACTTTGGGGGGTCCTCCTACCAATCACTTGTATTTTCCTTAGAGTTGATATATAACCAGGGTCACTTTCTCCTCATTGATACACTCGAATACCTCAAAAGCCTTTTTCTAAGTCCTATATCCAAAGTAATATAGCCTCAGGGTAACCTCTTCCCATCAAACCTTGCAGGTTTAAATTTCAAAAATTTTCCAACCAACTAAGTCATTTGTTTGATTACATTAACTTGCTCTTGACCTTGATTCCCAACATTTCCATTATACCCATGATTCTCGTTATTTCCATTGGCGGCGGCAATGGTGGCCTCAGCATCAGTAGCAACAGTAGCATTTTGCTCCTCCGTCTGCCTTCCTATTAAAATTCCAACTTCCTCGAGTGCTCTCAAAATTTCATCGTATCTGGGATTCTCTGCAACTTTAGCTTACGGACTTACTTGACCTCAACCTCGACCTCGACCTCAGCTACTCATACTCACAGGATTCTCACACTCGCCTACCTGTTATAATTCCATCCAGGAATTAGAGACTTAGGTCGACTATACAAGTCTAAAGCCCTAGGCAGTAAATCGCAATAATTCATTTAGCAGATAATCAATCACAAACAACACACGATCACAACCAATAGGGTTCGTGCACTTACCTCAAGTCCTGATGCACTTGCACCCCACATATTATTGCATAAAATCACTTAACAAATTACAATCACACAGTCCGGGGTACGCATGGCACACAAGTCTCCTTAACTAACTACCCCAAAGTCATCGCTCCTTATCACTCCAAGCTTCGACCATCTTGGATCGAGCTGACCTTGCTCTGATGCCAAATCAACAGAGATGTCACGCCTCAAACGCTAATGGGCTTGCGACACCCCTCGATGGTCGATCATTGAATGTGACGTCCCAGGCACGTCGCCGATTCAACCCAAACATCAGAGATTAGGCACACGCGAAAACAAATAAAAGCAACCCTGGCAATTAATAACGACAAGGGGTGGCAATAGCATGAAACAATAACTGTAACTCTTACACTTGGCAGATACATACAACGTTCACAAAAACACAATCCCCAAGCTAGGTCACAACAACAAAACCGCATTTATCAAAAGGGATAGTGGTTTGTAAACTTAACTCCTCTACAAAAAGGGGGAACTCAAAGTACAGGGTACTTGACTCGTCTTCGATCTCTAAGATACCCTTACAACGTCTCCAATCATTCACGGTTGCGGATTTGAAATGGTTATATAACAACCATAAGAACGAGTTTCAATAAGCGACATCCTAAACCCCACTTAGGCCAATGCATACCCAGACAAGTTATATATGCAATCTTACCAATAACATATATAGTTCACCTCAATGGACGTACCTCGCCATCATGCCACAAACCCACACTGCAGATTAGTCAAATCATGATAAGGAAATAATATCCCGAAAATATAACACAATCATTCGAGTGCCATCCACACTCGCATCCAACCAACCCAACCAATAATCTATACATACCAATAATCAATCCAACCAATTCGATCACACATTTAACTAGCCAATTCAATCACACTCAATTCGTATGCGTGGTTGAACATCTTTCTCACAACTTGCGCCACTGCACCTCAGGTCCATTCTCACTGCCTGCGCTATTGCGTCTCAGGCTCAGCCCTCAGATCAAGCCGGACTCGGTCCTACGTAACCACGCCTTAGGACATTTTTCCCCTTCTAATGACCCGCGTAACTACGCCTCAGGTTTAGTCATGCCTTTCTCGACACACTCGCGTAACCACACCTCAGGTTGGCAGCCTTCCGATCGATCCGGGCTTTTCTCATGCACATGCACCACAACGCAATTCGCCAATCAATGTGTCGTACAAATCCAATTCACATCACAGCCCATCACACTGGCCCACAAATCCGACATTCAAGCCGACCACATACGAACATCAAGTCCACCCACGAATACCACAACAAACCAATCATTGACCCACCTACATTAGCCATTAATATGCACCCAAAACCATCCTAATTCCAAATCACGAGCTCACAAATCCGACATTCAAGCTGGCCACAATCAAACGTCAACTTCCCCCACACTTGCCACAACAATACGATCATTTAGCCCACCATAATTAGCCACTAATTAAGCCCCACAATTAACACAATTTAATCTAACCATTATACACATACAAATATTGACGCTAATCCAAGTTTAGCCCTTAGACCGGTACTAATCACATCCCAAACAAGTCCAAAAATACCCATTATACTACGTAAGGTTTAAGGAGTCACTTACAAGGTTTTGGCCCTGGAAAAAAATCGGATCGGGCCTAAAATGGCCTGGGTGAACGGTGCTGGTTCGGCATGGGCGAGGGCGCGACAGGCATGGGGATCGGCCATGACTCGGTGCACGGCCCGACGACTTGGCGCAGCTCTTGACCACAGCCTAGGACACTCGGCCATGACAAGGGCAGCGACTGGGCACGCACGGGCATAAGGTAGGTGACAGGTAGCGGCTTGGGCTGAGCGGGCAACAGCCCGGGCACACTCGGCTAACCAGCTAGCTAGCCGGTAAGCTAGGCTGGTCGGGACGACGGTCAAATGGCTACGAAGGTGAGCTACGGCGGCGGGCAGCGGCAGCAGTTGGTCGGCGGGCTGGGCGAGCTCAGGCAGGTTGGCCAGCTGGCTAGCCGGCCGGCTAGGCGACATGGCAGTGACAACGTGCGATAGGCTCAGCGACGGTGACACGACGGTGACAAGCCGAAAGGAAACAGGGGCGATGGAGGCGAGAAAGAGAGGAAGCTGAGGGTGGTGGTGGCGAGCTGAGGAGAGGGGCAACGGCGTTAGGAACGGCGGCGATGAGCTCGGTGACGAGCTTGGCCAGAGAAGGGAGAGGCCGGGGAAGAAGAAAAATAAGGGGAAAGGGAGGTCATGCGGTGGCCGGAGGCGGCACGGCAGAGTCGCGGGCGGCCGAGCAATGGAGGACGAGCCAACGAGCGGCTGGGCGACGCCAGACTGCGGTGGGCATGGTGGCGACTTGCTGTTGCACGCGACAGGGAGGAAAAGAACAGTCAAACCGAAGGAGGAGGAAATGGCCAAATGGGTGGTGCAGTGCGGTGGTCAAGTTGGCTAGCATTAGTGGCAACGCGTGGCGCTGGGCAACGACGAGTATTGGTCGATTGGCAGAAGAAGAAGAAGAAGCAGAAGCCATAAAGTCGCTAAAGGGAAAAAAGAGAAGAAGAGGAAGAAGAAGGAAGAGAGAGAGAGAGGGATAAGTCTGTGCATGCAGGGGGAGGGGACATGTGCATGGGGGGAAGACGTATGCGGGTAGGTGGGGGAAAGAGAGAGAGAGAGAGAGAGAGAAGACAGACGGGACAAGGGAGCGTGAACGGGAAAAGAGGAGAGGAGAGAGAGAAAAAGAGGACAGCCGCACGAAGGAAAAACGTGCACGGCAGAGTGGAGAGAGAGAGAAAGTCACGTATTTGATCACGATCCAATAGTCACGGTTCAAACTCGAAATTGATCTAACGGTCCTCAAAAATCCTAAATAATAATTAAGAGGAGAGGACCAAAGGAAAATAACTAAAACACGCTACGAGGGAGGTCTACCAGTCTGACTCCGCTCCTAGTAAAAAATTCACTTTTCCACTATTCCTGGCAAACTCGAGGCTGGTCACAATAATATCGACACCGTACAATTTAATTTGTCCCAAAACTTCGAGAAATTCGACACCAAAGTTTGAGCTCTAAATAACGGTCAAATTTGATCGAATGCGATTCTAGTGAAATCTCAATTTTAAAAACAATACTAAGAGTGATCAGTTCCCGGGCGAGATTTCACTATAAGCACACTGACAAATTACACGTTTTATAAATCCCAAAAATGGGTCGAAATTCGGGATGTCATAATTATAGTAAGAAAACCTGGGTTTATTTTCTATAGGAGAAGTCTGAAGCTTTTTTAGCTTTCAAAAACTTCAAAGTACTAGTCAAAAGAGAAGTAGGCACACTTATAAAGACTCTTCGCAATGATCGTGGTGGAGAATATATCTCACAAGAATTTGTAAATTTTTGTGAGACTCATGGAATTCAAAAATAACTTACAATAGCTTAGACGCCGCAGCAGAATGGCGTTGTAGAGAGGAAGAATCGCACGATCGTGAACATGGTACGAACCATTTTGGCAAGAAGTGGTGTCTCAAGACGTTTTTGGCCTGAAGTTATCAATTCGAGCATTCATGTATTGAATAGAAGCCCTACACTTACTGTTCAAAACCTAACACCTGAAGAAGCATGGAGTGGACGCAGACCAAGTGTTGAGCATTTCAAAATCTTCGGTTGCATAGCATTTGCCCACATTCCAGATCAGAAGAGGAGCAAGCTTGATGACAAAAGTGAAAAATGCATTTTTCTTGGTGTTAGTGAGCAGTCAAAAGCATACAAATTGTACAATCCTATCACCAAGAAAATTGTCATCAATCGTGACGTGATTTTTTATGAAGAGCAGTTCTGGATTTGGGATGAAAACAATGTTGAACAACAAATACAAGCTAATTTTGATGGAGAAAGTGGAGAAAAAATGCAGCAGCCTTTGGAGAATGCACAATTTGTAGAAAATGAGCAACAACCAGCAATCAATGAATGCATTTTAGCCTCCGAAACAGTAGATGAACAACGACCTCGACGTGTTAGAAGAAGGCCTGCGTGGATGACTAATTATGAGGTAATCGAGATTTACCAAACTAAAGATCCCCTTACTCATTTTGCTTTATTCTCAGATTGTAATCCAATAGCTTTCGAAGATGCTGTTAAAGAACCAAAATGGTGGAAGGCGATGGATGCAAAAATTTTAGCCATTGAAAGAAATAATACTTGGGAGTTGACAGAGTTTTCTAAAGGGCAAAAGACCATTGGTGTGAAGTGGGTGTACAAGATGAAGCTGAAGGAGAATGGTAAAGTTGATAAGTACAAAGCTCACTTAGTTGCAAAAGGCTACAAGCAAGAGTTCGGCGTTGACTACAAAGAAATGTTTGTTCCAGTTGCTCGACATGACACAATCAAGTTGGTGATCGCACTAGCGGCGCAAAACTCATGGCCTATCTTCCAGTTGGAGGTGAAATCGGCATTTTTACATGACAACTTGGAAGAGCAGGTATTTATTGACCAACCTCCTAGTTATGTAAAGTTTGGAAGTGAGCACAAGGTGTGTAAACTAAACAAGGCTTTATATGGACTAAAACAAGCTCCAAGGGCTTGGTATAGTCGTATAGAGGCCTATTTTCTAAGGAAGGTCTTCAAAAGTGTCCATAAGAGCATACACTTTTTATTAAAACTAGAGATGAAGGGAAGATGCTTATTGTTTGCTTATATGTGGATGATTTGATTTATACTGGAAATGATAGAGCCATGTTTGACAAATTTAAGCAGTCTATGATGCTTGAATTTGATATGTCTGATCTTGGAAAGATGCATTATTTTCTTGGGATAGAGATTGTTTAATTCACTGGTGGAATTTTCATTTCACAAAGAAAACATGTGCAAGACATTTTAGATAGGTTCCAAATGAAAAATTGTAATCCTTCTAGCACACCAATTGAGGTAGGTTTGAAGTTAGTGAAAGATTCTAAAGGAAAGAGAGTTGACAGCACTATGTAAAAGCAAATTGTGGGAAGCTTAATGTATTTGACCGCAACAAGGCCATATATAATGTATAATGTGAGTCTTATAAGCAAATACATGGAGAATCCTACTGAGATGCATCTCTTTGCTGCCAAGAGAATTTTTCGTTACTTGCAAGGTATGACTGGTTTTGGATTGCTCTACAAGAAGGGAGAAAACTCAAGCTTGTTGGGCTTCACTGATAGTGATTATGCTAGAGATCAATATGATAGAAAGAGCACTTCTGGATATGTATTTATGTTGGGTTCAGGAGCTATTTCATGGTCATCAAAGAAGAAGCCGATTGTCACTTTATCAACCACTGAAGCTGAATTTGTTGCTGCAACTTCATGTGCTTGTTAAGCTATTTGGTTGAGGAAAATTCTTGAAGAACTTCATTTCAAGAGAAGGACCTACTGCAATTTATTGTGACAATAGTTCAACAATAAAGCTCTCCAAAAATCATGTTTTACATGGAAGAAGCAAACATATAGATGTGAAGTTTCACTTCTTAAGGGATCTCACGAAGGAAGGGGCCATTGATCTCATCTACCGCAGAAGTGAAGATCAAGTTGCTGATATTTTTACTAAATCCCTCAAGTTGGCTGCATTTCAAAAGCTGAGAAACTTGCTTGGTGTTGACAAATTGTATTAAACTGAATGTTGGAAACCTTTCAGTTTAAGGGAGGGATTGTTGAGTCACGTGATCTTATTTGACCATGTTTATCTATCCTTTTTTTTTTCTGGTCGAAATTATCTATCCTATTATAGTCAGTGGTTTATTGTCCTAGTTTTTAGGAGTCTGTTTTGTAGTGGTGCTGAACATGGGTTAGTGTTTTACCAAGTCAGTAGGTAGTTTCTGCACGTTGCTCTTTTTTAGGAGTTAGTGGATGCACTTTCTTTCTTAACTGTCATGTATTAGCTCTTTAAAAGAGCATCCATTGTAAGCATTTTGTTTTTTTTTTTTAAGAAGTAAGAAATAGACATACTTCATTGCATATTGTTAGTATTTCTCTCTCTAATACTGTAACACTAACATCATCTGCCATGTCACTAGACACTTCACTGGCCATGTCACTGCCACGTCATCTGCCACGTCTTTCGCCACGTCACCATTGACCGATGACTATCAACTATTGACTATGGACCATTGACCGATGTATTTCGACTTGATGATTCCATTTTTTGGCGTTATTTTCTCCATATTTGCACTCCCCAAATAATAGTTCTTGGTGTTTATTACATAAATTAGTGTTTTTCAAAGGATAAAATGGACGTGTCAATACCCATTCAAACTGTCTTGAATGGATTGAATTATATTTTATGGGCTCAAGAAATGTCAAGTTTCTTGAGAGGACACAAACTTTAGCATTATGTCACCGGTGAAATTCGTGTGCCTACAAGGATTGCTAAAGAAATTGGAGAAAAATTTATTGAGCATTTGGAAGAGTGGGACAACAATAACCATCAAATTTGAACGTCGTTTCGAAGTACTTCGATTCATTCTATCCGGGTTCAGTTTGGTCGCCTAAATATAGCTAAGGAAGCGTAGGATTTGCTTGCTGACTATTACTCCACCTTAGATATTGCTCATTAGTATTAGTCGTTGGGTATTTTGCATCACATGTATCAAGAGACAGGTCAGTCTATTAATGAATTTTAGTTCTCAATGCATACTGTTTGGGATCAATTGGCTTTATCAGAGCTATGATGGGAAGCTGCTGCTAATGCTCGCTGTCGTGACCGACCTCCCGGATTTTTTTTTTATCAAACATGTAAAAAAACAAGGGTCTGCCTAGTATATGCTAAGTCTAAATTTGGAACTTAACTCAGGCCCTCCCAAGCCCATATCATATCGCGACTTAGGGTTTAGATTTTTTAACCTGCAAGTGGTTTATAACGAGGAGTCGCCACTAATCGATTTAGGGTTGGTCGATTAGAAACCCAAATAAGGTGATGGGAGAATCACCCTATTCCTACGAACTAGAGATTAACTGAATTCGGGGACTTGATTACACTAGTTGGATAACTAATGCCCTTTCGGTACCTTTTTATTCTGTTCATTTCTGAAAACATTTGCCAGGCAGTTTAGATTGATTTTAGGACCTTTCTCCTAACATGTGAGGTGATCAAGTAAGTGCATAATCAAAAGCGATTAACGGTCAAAGTAGATATGCGGCCTAAGATTCTAGCCCTAACTAAGTCAAATGACATCAAAACACAACAATTCATGCAATTAAAATTTAACTAAAGACATGCATGATTACAACAGTACACTAACCTATAGACTTATCTAATTAAAATATGGCGACTTATGCGATTATAACAACATGCATAATAATACAACAATAAATTAAAACATTCAGACATATTACTTAATTTAAAAAAATTTAATTTTTTTTAAAAAATAAATAAATACGGAAAAAATTTAATCTTTTTTAAAAAAATTATTATATTTTAAAAAAATAATAAAATAATATTAAAACGGGTCGGGTCATTGGATTCGACCCAAGCGTTGACCCGGGTCGGGTCTCCGAATTCGAACTAGGTCAAGGGGTCAACCTGGGTTGTTGACCCGGGTATGGAATGGATCGGGCCCGATTAGGGCCTAGTCCGATAGATAAAGACAAAATTGGGCCGGTTCGACCGAGTTGAACCGGCCCAATCCACTTGCAGATTGGTCGAACCGGTCTGCGAGCCAGTCCATAGATGGCTCCCGTGTGTCTGGGCACGCGGGAGTTTTGCTGGCGAAATCCAGCAACTTCGCTGGTCAACCCAAGCCACCCATGGCCTGGATTTCCACTCCACAAGTCCCCCTTACCTTTTCCAACGGCTGGGCCTGTCGTCCGACTGCACGGTCGCCGGCTGGGGACAAAAAACAAACTCAGCTCTTGGAGGCATTTCATCGAACACTGGGTGTGCACGAGGGAAAATAGAGGATTTCGACCTCTTCTGGTGACCTAATCGGTTCCGACGGCCGTAGTTCGGTCCCGACGGAGAGTAGGAGCCGGGAATGGCGACAGCATGGGCCAAGAATAGCGCGACATGGCCAGCGCGAGTCCTAGCCAGGCCACACCCAAAAAAACAAAGCAAAACATGGGGGTTTCTTAGCTGGGGGGAGCTCATCGGTCGACGGCGCGTCAGGACAGCTTTCTGGCTACTTCGTGGGTGACGACGACATTGCTGGTTGTCTTTCTTGCTCTAGCGTGGCCTTGGTTTAATCTCGCTCTCGCTCTCTATTCTCTCTCGGTTCTCTGTTTCTTTGTTTCTCTCTCTCGGCTAACTGGGCCTCTCTCTGTGTGTCAACACCCCCTGGCTTGACGACGAGGGTTGGCAGCTGAGGCTGAGACACGGTGGCCGCCGAAAGCTACCTTTCTCTCTCGGTTTCTCTCTGTTTTCTTCTCTTCCCCCAAAACCGAACTAGTTGCCTCCTCCTTTCTCTCTCTCGTCTCACTGGTCTGTATAGCCAACGACGATGATGCCACTCTCTGCTCCATTAAACGCTATGTACCGGCCTACCGCTCCTATTGAAGACTTTCGTGGCCATTTTGCACGGTGAAGTGGGTAATCCGCGTTGTCCCAGGCGTGGTTGGGACAAAGGAGAGCAGAGGAGCAGGGGGAGAGAGGGACAGTCGGGCTGGAGGGAAAAGATGAGAAGGAAGATGGGCTGGGCCAGGCCCAGCCCGCTTGAAGGGAAAGGAAAAAAATGGGAGCGGGCTGGGCTCGCGCAAGGGAAAGAAAAGGTAAAAGAAAAGGGTCGGGTCAACCCGGTCCCGACCTGGTCCAACCTGCATTTTTCCGATTTTTTTTAAAGAACACTCTAATAGACCCTATTAATAAAAATATGCCTAATTTCTATATTCAATGCATTTAAATAGAAATATTTTTTTATTTTAGGAATTAAAGAAAATTAATTCCTAAATTTTGTGCAATTAATTTTTGGGCAAATTAAAAATATGTGGCAACAGCTGCCCCTCTTTAAAGGTGAGCTCGTAGATGTTATGTTCAAAGACAAAATGACACTTAAATTTAACCCATACATGCTCAATGAATGTTTTTTTTGGCAAAATTGTGAGTCTCATTTTTTATGCGATAAGATAATGCGTGTTACAGCAAATAAAAACATACCTATAGCTACTTACCTTGCCAAAGAGTAAAGTAATTCCAAATAGTTGGTATCATGTGTCGAGCACTCAAACCTATCTTCGGTCGCCTCGACTGAATTTTCTTCGTTCGGGGCTTAAACCTATTTTCGATCGCTTCGATGAGAGAAATAGTTTGTCTAGGACCCGAACCTTTCTTCGGCCGCCTTAACTGGGGGAAATCGCTTGCCTAGGACCCGAACCTATCTTCGGTTGCCTTGATTGGATTTCGTTTGTCGAGGACCTGAACCTTTCTTCGGTTGCCTCAACTGGGAGAAATCGCTTGCACAGGACCCGAATTTATCTTCAGTTGCCCTGACTGAATTTCATTTGTCTCAGACCCAAACCTACCTTCGGTTGCCATGACTGGGGAAATTGTTTGCACATAACCCAAACTTATCTTCGGTCGCCAGCTGGATTTCATTTGTCAAGGACTCGAACCTTTCTTTGGTTGCCTTGACTGGAGGAAATCGCTTGCACATGACCCGATCTTATCTTCGGTTGCCTTGACTGGATTTTATTTGTCTCGGACCCGAACCTACCTTCGGTTGCTGTGACTAGGAGAAATCGCTTGCATAGGACCCGAACTTATCTTCAGTCGCCAGCTGGATTTCGTTTGTCCAGGACCCGAACCTTTCTTCGGTCATCTTGACTGGGGTGCCTAACAGCTTTGGTGAATAAAGGATCGATCCAATGTTCAAAGGGCACTTAGGGGTCCTCGCTCGAGGATTTAACGATTTGCCTGATGGGTTCTCACCAGCAGGTCTTGGAAAGACTCAAACAATAAGCACCTGGGGGTCCTTGCCTGAGGATTTGATGTTTTGCCTGGTGGGTCCTCACCAGCAGGTCTTGGGAAGACTCAAACAATGAGCACTTGGGGGTCCTTGCCCAAGGATTTAATATTTTGCCTGGTGGGTCCTTGCCAGCAGGTCTTGGGAAGACTCAAACAATGAGCACTTGGGGGTCCTCGCCGAGGATTTGATGTTTTGCCTGGTGGGTCCTTGCCAGCAAGTCTTGGAAAGACTCAAACGATGAGCACCTGGGTACGTTTCTGCCTTTTAAGGGCATGTCTCCTGTCAAACAAGTTAGTTTTGTGCAAAGACATATGTATTCATCGGAGAAATAGACAATTAAGGCTATTCTAGAATATCATATGAAATATCTTGACTGCAAGTCAAAATGTATTTCATTTTCAAAGCAACACCTGATTTATTCTCTGGGTAGTTTGAAAAGAATTCATAATCTTGGAATCGAGCAAAGGTAGAATGTACTTTACCTGGGCACGATCCTGTACACATATACGCATTCATCAAAGAAATAGACAACCGAGGCTATTCTAGAATATCGTATGAAATATCTTGACCGCAAGTCAAGATGCTTTTCTTTTTCAAAGGAACACCTGGTTTACCTTCCAGGTAGTTTAAAAAGAAATATGATGAAATACCTGATGTTTTTTACCTAGAGGGTTGATGCATCATCTGTTGAATAACCAACCTTTTTCAGAGCATCTCTCTTAGGGTGACAATGAGGGCTTCTTCAGTGCCAGAATTTTCATGTTCTATCACTGGGGATTAAAGCTCTAAACTGTCAAAAACGATTACCACAAATATGCATGCCTTCATCAGGGATAGACAAACTAGGCTATTCTAGAATGTGTATTTATGCAAGGTGATTTTGCCATGTTTGCGTCACCAAACATCCACCGAGGGTCAATCAAGACAATTTTTACTCCCAAGGTGGACTTCTTAAAATGCTGAACGAGAAACCTTCAGTCGGAAATGACTTTACACTCACTCTCATTGAAAAGGGCTGTTTGTCCCATCCATTGAGATGGGAACATAAAAAACACTCAACTTGACCGTTATCACATCAACAAAAGTCTAAGTTTTCTCGCGAACGGTACGACGCTGCCAATCTGAGAGGTCTTTTTCAGGGTCGTAATGCTGACTTGGTCAATGGCTTAACAAATGTGACTATTCAAGTCAAGGCCATGAAAGAAAATATTCTGCAATCATCTCCAAGTTTACAAGTCAAGAACCCTGCAAAACGAAATAGAAGTAATCTTGCTCGCACTTCCTCGAGCGTTATTTATAAACATTTGAAATTCCACGTTAATCCAAGTGCCCTAGTCAGAAGAAACTTTACGAGGGATGTAACGTGAGCTTGGTTCACGGGTTGAGGAACAAAATGATCCTTGGGCTCAAAAATGTGTGTACGGGTGAGAATTGGTGATCATCTTGGCATTGTCACCACTCTTTTTCTACACCGTCAGGATCCTTTTGGAAAATTCCCCAGGTAATCTCATCATTTGACTTCTTGAACAGCTTTTTCTTGAGGAGCTTCTGCGTTAAGCATTTTCCTGGATACCATTCGATTTCTGTCTCAATTGCTTTCTCCAGAATAGGTTCGTCTTCATTCATCATGACAGATCTTTGTCAAGATGGAGTTTCTAAAGTAGAGATTTGTATCGAAGAATAACTCAAGTTTAAACCCTTTAGAGTCGCCTATTCTACATCACTTAACAACTTTGAGGTATTTGAGAGCACCTCCATTGCATTCAGAGATCTCCTAAGCTGAAACTTCATTGTGTTTCACAACAGTTACCCAGAAATTAGGGAATCTTTTCTCTTCATCTTTTTCATCGTTTTTCTTCTTCTCCTTTTTCTTCTTATTTGTTTTTTAATTCATGGGGAGTCTCCCTTCTCCTCTTTTTTTTATTTTTTATTTTTTATTTTTTTTAATTTTATGGTCAGGAAGGTTCTTGGAGTCTCCATCTTCATTCGGTGCTTTGGACCATGATGCTCAAATTGTGATGGCTTTTGCCTTGCCCTGGTGTGGGGGATGATCACCAACTGGGTTCGTACGAAATGAAATCACCGGCTCAATTAGGCTAGCAAAGGATATAAATGTGTAGGATAGGAAAAGAATTGCTCTTCGTCATCCTAGGGCACTTAAGTTATCGCGATAGTTCATCTACAATAATAACACTCAGGTTAATGCAAGTGAGAGCAAGAAAATTTCTATCCATCTTCTTCACCTTGTGCGAATTGTTGCGGCTGACGATCATAGAAAATTTTAGATATTACAAACTCTTCATCCTTCTTGTCTTACTCGATTCCTAGGTAAAAACATTACTGTTATCAATGACATGTTGGTATCTGGACATGTTCTAATTAGTTTGCTACTTTTCTTTTGACAAAATCCTCTTAGCCTCGACCATCCTGCCGTCGATGGTGTGCTTGTCTTCGAGCACCCTGTCGAGGACTGCCATATTCATGAAGATGACGAGGCTAAAGCCGTGGGGTGGTAATTGAAAGGGAAGGGCATTTTTTTTTAATCCTTCATGTGATGCTGATTTACCTCAAGCTGCCCCAATGTGGGGTGGTTTTTGACAGGGTGATGAATCTCCAAGTGTATGGGCTCAAGAATGATTAAACAAATGATCAAAGGTAGTGTGTGGGGCAAAGAGAAAAAAAAAATGAACTGCCTCTTGTCACTTCGGCTATCGTACCTTACGCGAGAAATCCCTTTACCTTGTGGAAATGGACCATTTTCGCTCATCTTGCAAGGGTTTGGTATGGAAGAATGTGTATAAACTGGAGATTGCCTTTCATCATCCTGACACCTCTCGTTTAAGACATCTGAGCAGTTCAACACCATTCGTTAAATTGTCAAGATTTTCGTAGGGAATTGGTGAATTAAATAGGTAAAATTACCGTGCAAAGTTCTTCTCAACAGATATGCAATGCATTTGGAGGAAGGTTAAGCATTTATTTGTTTTGACATGTTTCTTCCTTCTTGTTTCTTTCTATCCTTATGAGAAAAGTTTGTAAGGAAAGAGATACTTACTTATGTTGTAATGGCAAGGCAAACCTGCAAGGTAATAAGAAAGACCATGTTAATAAATGGCTCTTTGAAGGACAGAAATTGGGAACGAAACAACATTACCCTTCGTGATTCCCTTTATTTGAGACTGGATTAATAATTCCTTGAGTTTTCTCGGATGTTGGTAGTTCTCTTCCTTCTTCCAATTTGTCTTTAGAGCTAGCAGAGTCTTTTCTCCCATCGTAGTTGGGCGCGAAACTCGAATGAAATCCTCTATAATTAGGGGTGCTTTCAATTAGCAAGCCCTATTGTTAGCGTATGCTACGTTAACGCGGCTCCGGTATGTTGGGGAATTTTTCGGGAGTCCTGTGATTCCTAATTGCATAAGACATACACAATCGCTTACATGGGACGCTTCGCAGCAAAGCTAATCTCTATTTTAAAGGTCTCCGATGGATGTGGGCATGGCTATCATCGATACTTCCATGGTTGCCGAGATCGGCTTTGACACTACTTTGTCATATGCAAAGTCCTTTCTAATTAGATTTACCGCTAGGAGTATTCTTATCGATAACTTTTCTGTCAATTCCCTTGTTATCAGTAGGAGCATAAAAATCATTTCAAGAATAGTACTTCTTCAAAGTATCAGAGTTGATCGGATTGGAGAATTGGCGTCCATCCATCTCAGTCAGAATCAGAACCCCTCTAGGGAGTGTCTTTTTCACGACATAAGGACCTTTGTAGCTTGGAACGAACTTACCTTTGATTTCGGGGGGTAGTAGTAGTACTTTTCTCAGGACAAGATCGCCTGCTTCAAAGTGTCTTGGTTGTACCTTTCGGTTGAATAATCTGGCTACCCTTTGTTGATAGCATTGCCCGTGACAAAGAGCCTTCAACCACTTTTCGTCGATTATATTTAGCTGCTCCAGTCTTTGCTGCTTCCACTCTACATCAAACGGTTTCACTTGGGACAATACTCGCAGCGAGGGAATTTCTACCTCAACAGGTAGAACTGCTTCCATGCCATACACCAAGGAAAAAGGGATTGCCCCGGTAGATGTCCGAATTGATGTTCGGTATGCGATTAATGCAAAAGGCAATCTTTCATGCCAATTTCGGTAGTTCTCAGCAGTTTTGGCTAAGATCTTCTTGATGTTTTTGTTGGCAGCCTCAACAGCTCCATTTATTTGGGGGAGATAAGGAAATGAATTCATATGACGGATTTTGAATTCATTGAGCAAATCATCAACAAGATTATTATTCAAATTTGTCCCATTATCTGTAACGATGGCTTCAGGGACGCCATAACGGACGATTATATCTCTCTTGATGAATTTCATTACATTCCGAGTGGTAACATTGGTATATGTCGCGGCCTCGTTCCACTTGGAAAAATAATCAATTGTGACCAAGATGAAGCGATGTCTATTTGACGCTTTCGGATTAATTGGACCAATCACATCGATGCCCCATATTGAAAATAGCCATGACTCAGACAACTGGTGGATCTGACAACAGTAACAATTTCGAACATGTCAATGCAATCACCTTCTGAGGAAAGCCAGTAATAACCCAATCTTGTTATTTTCCTGGCCAACATGTGTCCATTCATGTGCGGGCCGCATACTCCTTCGTGCAACTCCTGCATGATGCGTGTTGCTTCGGTCGCGTCCACGCATCTTAACAAAATAGAGTCATAAGACCTCTTGTATAAGTTCTCACCATTGACAGAGAACTTTGTTGCCATCCTCATTATGTATCTTCTGTCTGCAGAGCTAATCCCTTCAGGGAACCGCTGTTCCTTAATGTAGTTCATGATATTGTAATACCATGGTTTACCATCGGGTTCTTCAATCACGATCATGTAATGAGCTAGTCTGGTCAGGACTTCAATCTGCAGCAGTTCTATTTCCAAGTCATTGGTAACCTATAACATGGATGATAGTGTAGCGAGCGTATCGGCGAATTGGTTATGAGATCTAGATAAGTATTCAAATGAGACCTCATTGAATACTGAAACCAATTCTTCCAGATAGTCATGATAGGGTATTAGTTTAGTATCTCTAATCTTCCATTCGCCCACAGTCTGGAGTATGAATAAGGCAGAATTGCCGAATACTTTTAATTTGGTTATTTTCATATCAATTGCTGCCTGTAGACCAAGAATACATGCTTCATACTCGGCAATGTTGATGGTGCAAAGAAACACCAATTTCGCGGCTGTAGGATAATATTGCCCATCTAGGGATATTAAGACTGCCCCAGTGCCAAAACCAGATAAGTTTATTGCTCCATAAAAAAACATGGTCCATATATATTCCTTCGTTGATAAAATATGGTCATCTGGGAGATCATCTTTATGTGCTTTCCCAGGGCATTCAGCTAGCATATTAGCGATCGCCCGACCTTTCACCGATTTTTACAATGATGTTTGGATGTCGAATTCTGAAATCAGAATTTGTCATTTGGCTAATTTCCCACTAATGCCGGTCGGTTAAGCAAATACTGGATAGGGTCATTTTTAGTTATAAGGAACGTCCGATGGTGCAAAGTATATTGTCAGAGCCTATGCAGCACCCATACCAATGCGACGCATGTTTTTTCTGATTCGGAATAATTCTGTTCCGAAACGGTGAATTTCATACTCGGATAATAGATGGCTCGTTCTTTTCCATCATCAGGGTGGCTCTGGCCAACAGGGCTCCTAACGATTCGCTGTGAATCGTTAAATAAAGAGTCAGAGGATGCCCCGGGACTGGTGGAACCAATACTGGGGGATTCATCAAATACTGCTTCAACTTTTCAAATGCTTCCCGACAATCCTCATCCCAATTAATTTGAGCGTCTTTCTTAAAAAGTTTAAAGAAAGGCCGTGCAGTCTCAGAGAGTTGGGAGATGAAGAGAGCGATGTAATTCAACCTTCCCAAAAAGCTTCTGACCTCCCTCACTGTGGACGGGGGTTGCAGCTTACATATGGCTTTGACTTTTAAGGAGTCAACCTCAATCCCGTTGCTACTCACGATGAACTCGAGTAACTTACCAGACTTTGCAAGTTTAGGCGTAATTTGAACTTATGCAACTGGCTGAATAACTTCTTCAAGGCTTTAATGTGGTCCTCTCCGCATCTGGTCTTGGCGATCACGTCATCAACATTGAATTCAATTTTTTTGTGCATCAGGTCATGAAAGAGAGTGATCATAGCACGTTGGTATGTTGCCCCGGCATTTTTCAAACCAAAATGCATAACCCTGTAGTGAAAGGTCCCCTATGGAGTGATGAATGCCGTCTTCTCCTTGTCTTCCTCACTCATCCTTATCAGGTTGTACCTGAAGAATCCATCCATAAAAGAAAATAATTCGAATCTAACAGTGCTATCCATAAGGACATCTATGTGGGGGAGTGGAAAGTCGTCTTTTGCACTGGCCTTATTCAAGTCGCGGTAATCAACACAAACTCGAATTCAACTATCATTTTTCTTCACTTGCACGATGTTTGCTACCCAGTCAAGGTATTGCGAAACCTTGATGAACCCTACTTTCAACAGTTTCATCACTTCTTCTTCGATCTTTTTCGACAACTCGGGTTTGGTCCTTCGTAACATTTGCTTCTTAGGAGGTATGTCGTGATTGGTAGGCAAACTATGCTCGACAATCCGGGGGTCCAACCCTGGCATATTAAAATAGAACCATGCAAAGACGTCTTGATAATCCTTGAGAAGAGCAACTAGACATATGGCTTTCTCTTCGAGAAGGTTGGCTCCAATCTTCACTTCTTTTGGATCTTGAGTACCGCGCAAATTGATGGTAACAGTATCTTCAGTTGTAAGGGGCTTGAATTGTTCGTACTGCTCCCAATTTCTTCGGATTTCAGTGGGGTCATCACTTGAATCGTCTGAATCGCTGCTACCAGTATCTACATCATCAAGCTAGACCGCACTAACTCCCTCGCAAGTCGCAAGATCACGCCTTCTTTTTCGCCGCTGGTTATCATCAATGGGCAGGTTTGGGATACTTCTTCAGGCCCTCAAGACAAAACATTTGTAATTCTTTTGAATAATTCAGGCGAATTACATTTGTTGGAATGGAAATTGCAATACTAAAATTCCGAGCATAATTAAAAATTCAGAAAACTGGGAATTTTAGAAAACAGCTGAGACTTTAGAAAGCAAGAAACGCTTCTACATAGGGAGGATTCAAATTATTAAATATGCCTCTATTGTAAGGGAGGAAAATTGAGTATTCAGTTTACTCAATGACAACATCTGCTCCTCCTGCTTGATTGGGTGGTGCGCTGCGGAATGAAAGCATCTTTATATCCAACAATTTCTGGACCTTATTTTTCTAGATAACACAGTCATGGACGGAATATCTGATTTTGCCCAAATAATAGTCACATGCCTTAGAGGGATCGTAGTTGGGGAAACGCTTAGGATTTTCATGCTTTGGCTCTTTAGCAAGCAACCCCTTTTCCAGGAGAATAGGCAAGATCTGAGACATAGGCCAAGGGAGTAGTGTGAACTACTTTTTGTTATTTCACCTTTGGGGCGGTTGGTGGCCTGAGGTCGGTTTCTATCCACTGCTCATCTAAATCATTGGGGAAGGATGAACGGTTTGGGTGTATACAACATCTTCATCTGTCAGGGGTTCTTTCTCTTTTCTCGTGTTGAGTCTCTTACTTATAAAAGCGGGGTCTATGAACCATCCATCACGCAATCCCATTTTAATTCGTTTGCCCACAAGAACAAGATGATGAAGAGATTCAACAGTGGCACCAACCAGGCGGTGCTGGTATTCATACGGAATGGACTTGATGAACAACTTCACTTGTTCATGATCAGTGAGTTGTGGGATAACCTAGGCGGCCAAGTTTCTCCATCTGGTGGCATACTCCTTGAAGGACTCACTCTTCTTCTTTTCGGTGCATTCCAGATCGTCCCGAGTAAAAGTGACATCAAGATTAAATTGATATTGCTTAAGGAATGCATCAGCGACGTCATCCTAAGATTTGAAAGCATCCACGTCTTTTGACATATACCAGGTCAAAGCTGGTCCCCGTTAGACTTGCTTGAAATGTCTGGATCATGAAGAGTTCATTATCCACGTACTGAGTCATCCGCACATGATACATGTGCAAATGGCATCTGAGGCATAAGGTGACATCATATTTCTCGAACTCTGACATCTTGAACTTTTCTGGCACTTTGACCCGTTTATATATAGACAGGTCAAGCGGAACAGCATGTTGCGAGCCTTGTAACTGTTTCAGCATCTCTTCGACCTTTGCAAGGTGTTTATCATGTTTTGTCATCGGGGTGCCTTCAGGTTCAGCCTTCCTGACAATCAGGGGAAGCGGATCATCCTCTAGCACGGGCATTTTACAGTCGCTGGCAGAGGTTTTGTCTTTTCCAGTGGACGGTGGTGGTAACATCACCTCAATTGCTGCAGCATGGGTGTGAGCTTGACATTAATGGATTCTATTTGCTTGATGAGGTTTTACAGCATATTGAAAACCATTTTCATTTCGCTTTTCATATTATCGAGGCAGACATTTTCTTCGGCCATTTTTCTTTATTATTACCAGTGAAAACATTGAAATGAATAAGTATAGTGCCTAATAAAGAATCATTTCATGACCTAATTATAAAATTATTACATATTTTCTTTATTTGCAAAGAAAAAAACGAGAAAAAAAGTTTTTATTATTATCAACATTACAGGTGGCGTCCCCGAGGTTCGAACCTCGGTCGCCTCGGATTGCTTTCGCTTCACTCCCGGATACCACTGGGTCAAAGGCCACGATAGTGTCGTTGAAGTGCAAAAAAAATATTTATAGAATAAAAAAGCGGTCCGAGTTATATTAATATTAGTACAACCCATAAACACTCTTAAAGAAGATAATCAAAACCCCTAAATATACTATGAAATATAAACGACAGGGGCTTTTAACAAAAGGGAGCCTTTCCCGGATGCTCATTCTATAAACGATGGGGAAGCTACAGTCTCTCGGAGTCGCTTATTTTCACGAACAAGTTCCGCAATAAGTGTATCATTCGTCTCATCGGTCCCAACATGCCAGAAACTTCTAAGGAGCGGGGATGAATTGGATATCAGCTCTTCCCATTGCATATAGAATGCAATCAACAGGTGGCCGAACAGTAACAAATCAATTGAATAAGTAAACCGCATAATAAAATAAGAAGGGGTAGAATATATACATTTCCTTGAACCATGGCGATCACAATAACATGCACATAAGGAATGAGGTTCGATTTCTATTTTAGACTAATTCAACAAAATGAAATTAAAAGAGTGCTTGACCGTCGCAGTCTCGAGTTGGTGTCAAGTCCTTTTAATATCGGCTAAATCGAAAGGACTATCTTATAGTCACGCGAATAGCGGCTAAAAATATTTTTTTATGATTTTTTAGGAATAAATTTTTGGGAAAAGAAAAGCAACCTCTACATCACGGGCTCGCGTTCGAGGTCATATCTCTCTTAACACCATCCGAGAATGCTCTATCACGACCCAGGTCCGGCAGCATGCTTGTGTGTGCAACAGTGTAGTGTTAAATCATTAAAGCATGCACAACAATTTAAAATCAATCAATTTGAAACTACAAGAACAAATAACACCTTAATGTTAGGATCATACCTGGAATACTTGCTGCCAAGCAAAAATGATTTTTGAACGGGATAAAAATTTTGGCTTAAGTCCACTTTAAAAAAATGTACCCAGTGGAGTCGCTAGTCTGTCGCGACCGACCTCCCAGATTTTTTTTTTATCGAACATGTAAAAAAACAAGGGTCCGCCTGGTATATGCTAAGTTTAAATTCAGGACTTAACTCGGGCCTTCCCAAGCCCATACCATATTACAACTTAGGGTTTAGATTTTTTAACATGCAAGTGGTTTATAATAAGGAGTCGCCATTAATCGATTTGGGGTGAGTCGATTAGAAACCCAAATAGGGTAATGGAAGAATCATCCTATTCCTATGAACCAGAGAGTAATTGAATTCGGGGACTTGGTTACACTAGTTGGATAACTAATGCCCTTTTGGTAACTTTTTATCCTATTCATTTCGGAAAACATTTGCTAGATAGTTTGGATTGATTTTAGGACTTTTCTTCTAACATGTGAGGTAATCAAGCGAGTGTATAATCAAAAGCGATTAGCAGTCAAAGTAGATATGCGGCCTAAGGTTCTAGCCCTAACTAAGTCAGATGACATCAAAACACAACAGTTCATACAATTAAAATTTAACTAAAGACATGCATGATTATAATAGTACACTAACCTATAGGCTTATCTAATTAAAATATGGCAACTTATACGATTATAACAACATGCATAATAATACAATAATAAATTAAAACATTCAGACATATTACTTAATTTAAATAAATAAATAAAGGGAAAAAATTAATTTTTTTTAAAAAAATTATTATATTTTAAAAATAATAAAATAATATTAAAACGGGTCGGGTCAACGGATTCAGGTCGGTCAAACCTGACCTGGGTCAACGAACCCGACCCAGGCGTTGACCCGGGTCGGGTCTCCGGATCCAAATCGAGTCAAGGGGTCAACCCGGGTATGGATCGAATCAAGCCCGGTTAGGGCCTAGTCCGATGGATAAAGACAAAATTGGGCCAGTTCGACTGGGTCGAACCGACCCAATTCGCTTGCAGACCGGTTGAACCAGTCTGCGGGCCGGTCCATGGACGGCTCCCCCGTGTCTGGGCACGTGGGAGTTTTGCCAGCGAAATCCAGCGACTTCATCGGTAGACCGAGGCCACCCATAGCCTGGATTTTCACCCCACAAGTCCCCCTTACCTTTTCCGACGGCTAGGCCTGCCGTCCGATTACACGGTCGCCGACCGGCAACCAAAAACAAACTCGGCTCTTGGAGGTATTTCATCAAACACTGGGTGCGTGCGAGGAAAAACAGAGAATTTGGACCTCTTTCGGCAACCTAGTCAGTTCTAATGGTCGCAGTTCGGTCCCGACAGAGAGTAGGAACTGGGAACAACGACGGCATAGGCCAGGAATTGCGCGACACGGCCGGCGCGAGTCCTGCCCAGACCACATCCAAAAAAACAGAGCAAAACAAGGGGGTTTCTCGGCCGGGGGGAGCTCACTGGTCGACGACACATCAGCACGGCTTTTCGGCTACTCCGTAAGTGTTGACACCTAATTTTAGCCGATGCGTCATTAAAAGTAGAAAATTCGAGATTATGATTTTCGATCGCAACGGAACCCATTTCTTGAACAAAAAATGTCATTTTTTAATTCTGTTTGTTAGCCTAGCTTTTGTAAATAATTTCATATTCATTTCATGCAAAAACCCGAAAAGTCAAATGGTTGACTTTCGGGTTGACTTTTTGGTCAACCCTTTGACCAAAAGTCAACCCCAGATCAAATTAGGGCTTTTCGCATAAAAAAATTCCTTTCAAGTTCAATTTCACTTTAGAACTAGAAATTTCAGAAAAATTCAAAGATTTGATCATAAAATCAAGCTCCTAGTGAAAAGTCAATTAGGGTTTGACTTTTGGTCAAACCTTTGACCAAAAAAATCAGAAAATGTAAAAATTCAAAAATCATCTGATTTTACATTCAATTTACCTTTGGCATTTGAAATTTTGCAAAAATCGGTTTAGAATCAACTTTTTCCCAATTTGTAAAATTTGATTCAAATCGGCCAAAAATGAAATTACTTCATTTCTAGTCATTTTTTAGGTTAGTTTTCTTCACGACATTTGATCTATAGGTCATCTTATATTCAATTTTGGAACCAATTTTGTAATTTCAAGCCAAACACAAAAACCCCCAATTTTGGCCATAATCAGTGATTTGGATCGATTCTTCGTGATTTGTGCAATTGAGACACGAATGAGCCTAATTTCTTATATCAAATCCAAATTCAAAATTCCAAATTCAAAATCAATTTTGGAAGATTCACATGAATTTGAGTCAATTTAATCAATTTAGTGATCAAATGATTAAGAAGTCTAAGAGTAATTAGTCCAATTAGTGCAATTCAACTTGACCCACTCTAGACTAATATTCAATTTGATTAATTAAGACTCAATTTGGTTAATTGGACTTCAATTAAATTTGTTAGTCTAGCTTAGCCATGCAATTACCCAAATTCAAGATCAATTTAGACAAACAAGTTAAATTGGATCAATTTGTGCATGACTTTCAAATCGGTTCAATCCAATTTGATCAAATTCGATATTAATGGGATCAATTAATCATGATAGAGACCAAATTGTACAGAATAGGAACAAATGGAATCAAGGATTGAACCAGTTCAATCAGGCCAAATTCGAGACTAATCGGCTCAACCCGGTTTGATTTAAATTCAAACGGTTTGATCGGACTAATCATTTTTTGGTCGAAAATCCGGCGATCGATGGTCCATTCCAACCAGCCAAGGCCAGCCACATCCCTTTGAGCTCAAAAATGACAAAAATGCCCTTAAATGAAAATTACAAAAATGCCCCTAAGTAAAAATTACCAAAATGCCCTTCCTTAAGGATTAAACAAATTAATTAGGGTGTATGCAAATCAATCACGACCACTTATTTAGAATTGATCATGTCCATCCATAATACCATGTCACTAATCCTTAGCCCATAAGGAATATTCTTAATCATTAATGATGCATTCTAAGCCGTTAGATCAATCTAAGGGCTAGGATTCAAAGTTGAGGGGAGTATATAGTATTTTTTCCCTCCAAAATTTGAGGACTCTCATATTTTCAGATCTGGTTTCTCTCTCCTCACTCACTCTCTCTCTCTCTCTCACTCTCTCACACATCTCTCTCCCACCGATCATCTCTCTTTTTCCGGCCACTTTTCCGGCGAGCCACCACCTCACCAACATCCCCCACGGCGGCCCAAGATTGGTCACAAGATCAACCATCATCGCTGGTGGCCGGAACAGCAAGTTCCGACCAGATCTTCTTCTCAGCAGCATCACCGACATTGCTGCCGGTGATGTGATCAGCAGGTTCAAGCGGCTGAAACGGCTGATTGGCGACTTCCTTCGGCGATCCAGAACTTGCGGCAACACTCCTTGGTGTCTTCATGTCGCTGTGGTGGTCGGCGTCTCGTTGAATAGCCACCGGATCGCGTCTTTTGATTTGATTCTTCGTTACTAGTTCATTAGTGCGAAAACGGATCGATTCTCACTATAGTTTGTGTAATCTATTATCATAGGTTGGCTGACCTTTTCGAGACTTCTCCGTGCTGTCCTTGATCTGAACATGGAGGCCGGATCGCTCGATTGCGTATTGGAGCTTCATTAAACAAGGTAAGTTCATTTGAAGTTGATTCTACAAATTCGTATCCTAGAAAACCTGTATGTTTGAGATGTCAATTTTAGTTCGTTAATGTCGAAATCTTGGGAAGTGATGAACTAGAGAATTGTAAAACACATTTTAAGCTTTGATTTGATATATCATATGTCTCAATCGGACCTGATTTGCTATGTCAAAACTATTTCGGAAGTTAGGATCAGAATTTGGAATATGATGTTAAAGTCTGTTCTGATGATGTTCTGACTGATGTTGTGCTGTTCTGTGATTTTTATGATTTTCTATGATCATTTTTTGAAAAAACTTTCTTCATAAAAGTTGTAGAGCATATCTTAATCTGTTCATCATAAAATTTTCATAAAATTCCAAGCATGTTAGTATGGTACGATCTGCAACGTCATCTAGGCATGAAACTGATTCAGACTGACCTTTGTGTGTTCTTCGATTTTCATAAATTCGTGTGTTCGAAATATGAAAAAGTTTTCTTCACAAAAGTTCACATTGAGATCAAGATATTTCTATTGATACTAATTTCATCAAAATCGAAGGTCATTTGAATTTTCAAAAGGAATTTTCATAATCTGATCAGTATCTGTGTCCAGATCTGATTTTCATTCCTTTGGAGTTCTGAAGATGTTTCTCCGAATTTGATAAAGTTAGAGTCCTTTTTTTTGCAAAAAATCAAAATAACAAGGTTGTTCATTGGGGTCTCATTATGTTGACTGAAAATTTTGAGGGCCAAATAGCAATTTTTGGAGGGTCAATTTGCTTAAAATTTCACATAAGGCCTTCTCGGGTTAAAGTTTGATTTGCAATTGAGTCCTTTTTTAAAACCGAATTTTATAAAAATTAGAAGGACTTTTTAGCAAAAACTCAAAACATGAAAGTTGTTACACACGGGGAATCCTAACTGTACAAAAATTTTCACGTGGTTTTGATAAGGTTTGTTATTTTTCCCGCCATTATTTTAAAATCCATAACAGAACCGAGTCCAGCCTGTCACTGAGATCAAATTTGATATTTTCGGGAAAATCGGCTAGGATTTAGAAAAAATGGTCTTCTTGATTTTTGATCCTCATGTCATGAGATTTCTAATGACACCTGAATCATTTCATTTGGACATCATTAGGGTAGTTAATCACATATGAATAGAAGCAATCCGAATTAGATAAAAACTGAATAAGTGATCTTTTTATGAAGCACACTTCTCATTGTTTGATTGGCTTTGAAATAAGGCCTATGGGCTTGAATGCATGCTTATTTCATTGCTATACATGTGTTTGTTAGATGAATGTTAGGCCCGATGCATGTTCGGTGGGTAATCCATTGTGATCATTTAGAACTCGACTTTAGGAGTTAATTGATATGAGTTGCCGTTTTGTGAATGCAAATGGTAGCTCATTATCATTAACCATTGATCAAATAATCTTAGATTATTAGGTGGGTGGTGAATCAAAATGCATGAAAAATAAAGGCCGATCCCGAGGCCCGTGTTTGATTAGTAAATTGTTTGCACCATTGTTTTTCTTTGGTTGTTCCTTTGTGCATTATTTGTTGTGAATGAATGTTGTGAATGTAAACACCAATACCCGAGAGGCGGTCCATGGGAGGATAATCCGAAATGATAAAAAACCAAAGTGATTGACCGATGTCCAATCCGGTCTCCATTTGTATTCTTTTGATGATGGCGATAGACCGATGTCCGATCCGGTTTCAATTTGTACTCAATTCATTCATCCCCGATCATGTCTCGAGTTTTCAATTTGTGTTATAATAAACACCCGACGAGTTGCGGGTTTTTACTTTCTCACACTTAAAATTGGCTCGTTTCAATATTTTGAGTTTTTATTTTACGAAATGTCTTTCAATACAATTGATTGTTTCTTTTTTTTTCTAGATTAAGATAGGATTAGTTTAGAATTTTAAATGAAAATTAAAAAAAAACAAGATGTATGATCAAGTAGTGGACTAAGACTTTAAACATGAAAATGGTAAAGAACAAATGCATGACAACTTAGATAACAACCATGTTAAGTTTAGCGGTGCCGAAAGGGCATTAATAGAAATATTAACGTAAGCTAGTCCCCGAACCTTTGATCTCTGGTTTTCGTAGAAACCGAAACGAAATTCTCGCATTTCGGTTAGATATTCTAGCCGACCCCTGACCTAGGCTAGTGGCGACTCCTAAAAAAGACAAAATCGATCCGCTGTTACGCGAAATATTGATTTAGGGAAGATCCACGTTCATGATCAGTGGATCATATGGATAGCCAAAAGATTTATACTTCAATAAAATCATTTTTTATGATATGCCATATGAACAATTTCATGAACATTTATCTCTAAACCCGCTTTACCGAGTTCGGCCCTCGTGAGGTAGGTTGCGACAGTAAGCGACGGCGACACTGCTGGTTGTCTTTCTTGCTCCAGCGTGGCCTTGGTTTGATCTCTCTCCCTCCCTATTCTCTCTCGGTTCTCTCTCTCTCTCTCTCTGTTTCTCTCTCTCGGCCGACTGGGCCTCTCTTTGTGTGTCGCCACCCCCCCGGCTCGACGACGAGGGTTGGCGGCTGAGGCTGAGACGCGGTGGCCGCCGAAAGCTCCCTTTCTCTCTCAGTTTCTCTGTGTTTTCTTCTCTTCCCCCAAAACCGAACCAGTCGCCTCCTCATTTCTCTCTCTCCTCTCGCTGGTCTGTATAGCCAACAACGATGACGCCACTCTCTGCTCCATTAAACGCTCTACACTGGCCTACCGCTCCTATTGAAGACTTTTGTGGCCATTTTGCGCGATGGAGCGGGTAATCTTTGTTGTCCTAGGCACGATCGGGACAGAGGAGAGCAGAGGAGCAGGGGGGAGAGAGGGATAGCTGGGCCAAAGGGAAAAGAAGAGAAGGGAGCTAGGCCGAGTCGAGCCCAGCCCGCGCGGAGGGAAAGGAAAAAAATGGGAGTGGGCTGGGCTCGCGCGAGGGAAAGAAAAGGAAAAAGAGAAAGGCCGAGTCAACCCGATCCCGACCCGATCCAACCTGGATTTTTCCGATTTTTTTTTAAAGAACACTCTAATAGACCCTATCAATAGAAATATTCCTAATTTCTATATGCAATGCATTTAAATAGAAATATTTTTTTGTTTTAGGAATTAAAGAAAATTAATTCCTAAATTTTATGCAATTAATTTTTGGGCAAATTAAAAATAGGTGTCAACACTCGCAAGTTCACTGAATATCTTGATTGTATGCATGTTATGCAATTTCTTGTAGCACTCAATGATGAGTTTGAACTTGTACAAGCTTTACTTCTACATCAAGATCCATCACCTTGTCTTGAGGCAATTGTTTCGAAGTTATTACTGAAGAGACTCAGCTTGCTACTTTAAAGGCGCACCGCCATATCTTATCCACTCCTACAGACGCAATGCTTGCCACACCTGCCTCTTCCTCATCACGCAATAAATATTGTAAGTATTGTCATCAAACTGGTTACCTTGCATCCACTCTCTATCGGCAACCTACCGGGACAAACAGCCAATCCTGATACAAAGGTCTACCTGCATGCTCATCCACCACTGCTGCTACTATTTAGGGTTCTCCTAACAACTCACCTGTTACTTTATCTTTAGAGGATGTCCGCTCCATTCTTCAAGAATCCAGTATCTCTAGTTCTTCTATCCCTAGCACTTCTACTCTATCTATGACTTTGGGTACATTTGATTCATGGTTCTTTGATTCTGCTTGCTATAATCACATGACTTCAAACACCAACTAATTTAATTTAAAGTCCTCACTTTCGCAAACACCTACTACTCATACAACTTATAACTCACAAATGCTAGTTAGCCATATAGGAAACATTTGAATGTCCACGTTGTCATTACCTAACACTTTCATGATTCCTAAACTCTCCTTAAACTTGATATTTGTGAGTCAACTATGTGAACTCGGCTTTGATATTCACTTCTCCTCTAATGGTTGTCGTGTGTAGGATCCATGGACGGGACAGATAATTAGGACAAGCTGTAAAGTGTGATGCCTATTTGAGCTTATCTCCCTAAAGATTTTGAATGCTCTTAGTAACTGATTGTAAAATTCTAATTGCAAATCAATGTGTCTATGAACATTACGAATAAGTAATATAATGATGAGAAAGAATATCATCTCACAAAAATTGTTGATTAATAAACCAATTAAATATAAAAAATGGACTAATTTTAAAATTTATCTAACATATCAAAATAGAATTAAGAATAAATGAAAATTGACAATATTAGAAACAAGATCTCAAAACTAAATGTAGTTAATTAATCAAATAAATATATTAAAGGATCCGATTTTTTTATAACCACTAGATATGAATTTCGAATCATTATGCATACAAGAACAATATCAAATATGTGATAATGGAATTTCTTAATTTATTTACTATCCTATCTCTAAGTTTAGCAAATCTACTCAGTTTATCGATCCACCATATCTCTATGTGAATTTAAATAAAAATAAGTGCATTAAAATCTGTTAATATTCCTAGTTTACAATTAATCTTTTGGACAACTTTGTCACCGAAAGCCACACAAATAACATGGTATACGTCTATCCACATTTAATTCATGGTTATGTATTATAAAGAGTAATTGCATTATTATCATTTTTCAGTCTCAAACATACATATCAAATCATTCAAATAGTGGCAAGTCACTTAAAGACATTAAGTACAATAATATATAACTCACATGAATAAAATCACTTGCAGAACATAAAAAAACATGAAATTCATATGATCATGGTCAAGCTACATTGTATCCTAACAAAAGAAAGTTAGAATATGATAGAAGAAGAAATGAAAATATAAATGAAACCCAACCTCTTGGATCAAAGAACAATAATTTATCACCACTTTTTGTATTCTCTTCAAAATACTTGAAAAAGTCCCAGAACAACAAAAAAACGATCTTAAGAAAAATAGCCTTCCCCCAAGCTCTTAATGTTAAACTATTTATAAGATAACATCCAAAACTCCTAACATAAAGCAATTGCTTATTTTTCGCATAAAATAAGAGAATAAATCACAGAATTCCTGATTGGGCATGCACCTTCTAAGTCTTCTATAGGTGGCATCTTCCTTTCTTTCTTTTTGCCATTTTTGTCTTGTTTTCTACATGTCTCATTATGCTACATAAACAAGGAAAAATTGAGTAAATAAAGGGAAATCCAAATATTTTCTCACAAACATTGCATTATTTGTTGTCTAAAATAGGTAAAATAATTCTATTTTTATAGAGTTATCAATAGCTATGTTGCCATAGTATCATCTTAAACTTGGCAATCTCGTTTGGGTCATTCTTATCAATAGCTATGTTGCCATAGTATCATCTTAAACTTGGCAATCTCGTTTGGGTCATTCTTCTTTTACTAGATTAGGTCAACCGATTTCTAATGTTCATATAGGTTCTATTGACAACAAACATTTTGATTACTTGCCACGTAAGCTAAGAAAACATCACACTTTACCTTTCGATCTTAGTGAATATGTCTCTCTTGCTCATTTTGATTTAATTCATTTTGACATTTGGGGCCCATCTCCTACTCCCACTATAGGAGGATCCCACTATTTTGTTATTTTTGTGGATAATCATTGTCGTTATACACGGTTCTATCTTATGAAGCTCAATCTAAACTGGCTCTAATTTATCGTTGTCATGCCCCGAATCCCCACGGTACGCAACATTCCTACCTTGGTCGATGAATTGCGACATCCCAGGAAGCATCACCGACCCACACCCGAACAGAGATCAAGCACAAGTGGAAGCAATAATCAAACAAACCCGGACACTACAATATGAGCCACATATAGCCATGCATCACTACAGAAAATAATTACACATTTATATTACTATTAAAAACCATTTATACAATATAAACAGATACCACACGAGAACTACACATGATCAGCAGCCGCCTGGTCAAAAAAGGAATATGCGGCTCGAAGGTTAGACTAAACCTAGAGAGAGGGCTACGATCCAAAAAGTAGCGGCCCTCATGCTAACTATAGTTGGGAGGCGGGTAGTCCTAATGCTCCCAATCTGGGTTAGACGACCCAGATGTATTCTCTGACATCTCATCATTAACATACTCTTCATCCTCACCGAGCTCCTCGATCTCCCCATCCTCAACAGCGTCTTGTTCCATATCCTTCGGTTCGTCCTCCTCCTCTTCATCAATTGGCTCAGGATCTTCGGCTATTACATTGGGCTCCTCATCTATCTCCTCGTACTGCTGCAACCACTTTGGCGTGGCCTCAGGGTCGATCACTTCTCCGTCAGCTATAATCGACTGCAACAACCCGGTCTCATCAACCGGAGCATCAAAAGTCCTGAGGGGCTCTCCTTCATTACCATCAGCATCTCGGTAGCACCATGCCATGTACTCCTACACCTAGTAGTAATACTTGCCTACGTCTACGTATACTACAGGTCGATATCTCACAAAGGCCTTCCCATTTCTTGAGGGGTAGGTACTAGTATACTGTCGGATCTGCCTAAGGATCCCAAAAAGTGGCGGTGGTCTCTGCATCCTCATAGCTAGGGGTCTGAAAAGTTTCGGTTTAAACCACCGTGAGATGAATTTTAGTAAGTTCAATCCATAAACCTAGGCTAGGCTAGCATGCAATCTCCTGACCAGAAACAAGCATTCAAAATCACAACATACAATATTCACACGCAATTCTCCGACCCTACAGGTTAGACAACTTAATATAAAAATCACAGTACATGCTCAAGTACTAAATCTCTCACACTCGCATACTGGTCAATGCATGATTATGCATGCAAATGTTGTCGATATGTCAAGCGCATTTCTCCGGCCAACTGGCCCACACTGGCACACTTGCCCAATTTATTATTATTAGGACTCGAGTCATCATTTTTTTTTTCATGGCCCGATGAGTCTAGCCTGCTCCAAAGTGCATGAGGCGCAGCAATCGATCTGGCCCAGTGTCTCTAGCCTGCTACAAAGTGCATGAGGCGCAACAATGATCTCCTTGTGAACCAGAGCCTACTTCAAAGTGCATGAGGATAGTCGCCTTCTAGATGTATCGAGCATCGTCCTGCTTCAAAGTGCATGAGGACGGTATTGACCCGAAGGTCATGACCCAAAGGTCCTTACGTGATCACATAATTCATTATTATCTGAACCCAGCGTGAAACACTTCAGGGTATTTTAAGTTATCACTCGCTCATGGCAGACACGCATTCTCGCACACTCTGCCACATGCCTCACTCTTGGCACACAAAATGCGTGTCCATGTTATGCAATGCAGTGTAACATGAGCACCGATAAAATTCAGACACCCAACATACGACATAGCAATGTGAAATCAATCACCGTTCAGCACAATTGCCATACAATCGGTCAACCCGGGCATACCCGGCAATTCCACCAATATACTCCTAACTTAGCCATTTAATCCAATTATCCTTCCCAATAATTTTCTCATTGGCTTACTAAACTTTTCCCAATAATAATTCCCACTAATCAGCACACTAATTTTCCCTGCCAGTACTAGCATTCCTAAATCAGTCTAGAAAACTACACTATCAGTCCTAATCCAGGTTTAGGAATTTTACTCACTTAATACGGGGTCACAACGACGGGAAATGGCGGCCGATCACTGATGAACAGTGAAACCGACGACGGGGGTACGGACGGCAGCCGGTGGCATACGGATACGACTGTACGGACTGCGATAAATAGTGTCCCCCGTACTGACACTGTACGGACTGACAGGAAACGGTGGCCGGCGGGACGCCAATGGCTGGCGCGACGGTCCGTACGGACGCAATGATCAGTGTTCCGTATGGACATTGTACGAACAACAACGAGCGGCGACGTACAGGCAGGCTAGAGGTCATGGCAGCAGCAGCTCTGCCGTTTGAGCTCCGACGCGGCGGCGATGCTAGCCTGAGAAAGAAAATGAGAAAGAAAGAGAGGGAAAAAGAGAGGGAAAGGGGTCGGATGAGGCTGAAGCTAGGGGCTGTGGTGGTCGACGGCAAGGCACAGTGGCCGGTGGCGGCGCTCCAGTGGCCGGCAGTGTGCTCTGGCGAAGCCAACCAAGAGAGAAAATGAGAGAAAAAAGAGAGATTGGGAGGAGAGGGAGCTGTTCTGCCGTGAGGGAGGGTGGAGAGAGAGAAAAAGCAGTCCAACTTGGTCAAAGAAGTCAGCCCGAAAGCGCCACATGTCGCCGATCCGCCAAAATGACTAAAATACCCATAATCTAACGGCCCTAATTAAATCTTATCCAAAAACTAAGAGCAAAAAGGTCAATGACCCCAATAATTGAGCTGATAAGTCTTCTTAATTATCCCAAATAATTTCCCAACAATTCGGACCCAAAATTAGCCCAGGGGCAAAACCATCATTTTCCGGCCCTAGAACGAAATTCCAATTTTCGTACATATCAACCCTCCATATGCGTGGCCAACATAATGTGATGTCGGAATCGCGAAAATAGGTCTTTAAACCCTCGAAAATTGACTGCGAAGTTCTGGGAATAAAATAATATTATTTTTTCAATTTTTGCCAAAGTTTCAATTTTTGGTCATAAAAACTCTTGGTATGCGTGGCCACCCTAAAATGGCGTCGACCTCGAAAAATAACCTCATTTGGCCTCTAAAAGCGACGCGGGCGTCCCGAGGGGCAAAATCATAATTTTTCAACCCCGAACTAAAATTCCAATTTTTGGTTATACTAGTTCCAAATGCGCATGGCCAGCATAATATGACGTCAAATTTCCAAAAATAGTCTCTTAAGCCCTTGAAAATCGCCATTGACATCCGGGCCCAATTCCGTGAACGAAATTCGCTAAACTTTCAATTTCAGGGTCTCTCACTAACGGGTGACTGTTTGAAGGTTACGCGTATCGACCTAAGGTTATTCATCTCATGATGGCCTCGATCATTGAGAAACTGAGAAATTACCACTAGTTCCAGAGGTCACGATCGTTTGGTTGAAGTTCATGACTGGTTGGCCACGTGTACTTTCGATTTTGCAAAATCACCTACGTCCCTATGGTACATCGTTGGCCTTGGCCAAACCCAATCCATTCCTTTTTCCTAAGATCGGCCCACGTTGGCCGAAAATATTTCCTCAGCGTCTCTCGTAATCGGTATCCGTTTCACGATAGGGTCCCCAATCTACGTACCGTTTTTCTAGTTAGCCATACCCCATTGGTTAGTATCCCAAGAGTGATCAGCTCTAGGTGAGACTTACTAAAATAAAATGCGAAGTAACATCAGTTTTATTGATTCCTGGAATTACATCGAAATTCGGGCTGTTACAATCGTCATTTTGTTGCCATGATCAAAACACAATTTTCTCAAAATATCAAGATCTTCCGTACTAATAATGCCATGGAATATAGAAACATATAATTTCTTCAAATTATTTCTCAAAATGGTATTGTCATTCATCGTTCTTGTCCAAGAACTTCTTAACAAAATAATTGAGCATAGCATAAACATCAACACATCTTAGATATTGTTCACACCCTTCTAATCTCAACCTCTTGTTCGGAAGAGTTATGGAGAGAGGCTTCTCATAATGCTATATACACTATCAATCGTACTTTGTCACTTACTGTAGGTAATATCTCTCCTTAAAAGCATTTGTATGGTAGTGTTCCTAATTATAATCTTCTTCGAGTCTTTGGCAGCGCTTGTTTTTGTCCATCTTCTTCCAAATGAACGTACAAAATTAGAATCTCATGCTCATCTATGTTGTTTCCTTGGGTTTGGGATTGAGCACAATGGGTATCGATGTTGGGATACTATCTTTAATTATCTCCACGCATCTCGTCATGTTACTTTTTGGGAACATAGGATGTTATCTTCACTTCGTACTTTTGACTCTTCTCCTACTACTTCCATTTTTACCAATCCTTTAGTGGATCTATTTCTTGAAGATACAACAATTAAGTCTTCCTCTTCAGAGTTGGCTTCTCCTAATCTTGATATAGGTACTTCTGGTGATCCCACTTCGGCGGCTCCTAACTTGTCTACACCATCCGCGGATTCTCCACCATTGGTCATTCCCTCTTCTCTTGTTCGTCGCTCCACCAGTGTATGTTAACCTTCTGTTTGGCTTTGTGATTTTCATTGTTACTCTACTATTGCTTCCCTTCACGAGCTTTGCACATAGAAAGAAGCTTGAACTAACCCTCTTTGGCAGTTAGCATTGTCAAATGAGTTGCACACATTAGACAATTCCTAGGAATTGAATGATTTGCCTACTGGAAAGTCAACCATAGGTTGTTGATGGGTGTATAAGATCACGACTAAGGTAGATGGTACGGTGAAACGCTACAAAACTAGACTAATAACAAAAGGCTTTACTCAAGAGTATGGAATTAACCATGACGAGACATTTGCTCTAGTTGCACATTTTACTTTTGTTCAAAGTTTTCTTGTTGTTGCAGCTATTAAGCAATGGCCTCTATCCTAGATGGATATTAAAAATGCATTTCTTAATTGTGATCTTACGGAGGAAGTATATATGGAGCCTCCTTCTAGGTACACTACTGCTTCTAATAAAGTATGTTGTTTACATAAAGCTTTATATGGACTGAAATAGGCTCCTTATGCATGGTATTCGAAGTTCAGTTCCACCATGGAACGTCTTGGCTTTAGATCTGGTCCCTATGACAATACTCTATTCATTCAAAAAACATATCATGGGTATATTCTATTGCTATTATACGTGGATGGCATGGTTATTACTGGTGATGATCATATCAATATTACAGAGTTCCAGAAGTATCTTAGTTAGCAGTTTGAAATGAAAGATCTCGGGCGACCCAATTACTTTCTAGGCTTGGAGGTTGTCTCAGACTCCTCAGGCTATTATCTTTCTCAAGCAAAATACACCGATTGCACGGGACTCATTGATACCAAGACTGATACAACTTTAATTTAGGCAAATGCCAAATTTGATGTCAATGATGGAGTTGCTCTTCTCCTACACTTTATCGACTGTGAATTAGCAATCTTGTATATCTCACTATTACTCGCCATAACATTGCCTATGCCGTTCACATGGTCAATCAGTTTATGATTGCACCACATACGGCTCATTTTTTTTCTATCCTTCGTATTCTTCACTATGTCAGGGTACCTTATTTCATGGTCTTCATTTTTCTGCCAACTCTACCATGGAGTTGAAGGCTTATTGTGATACTAATTGGGCTGGTGACATCTTGATCGTCGCTCCACTACAGGCTACTACTTCTTTCTTGATATATCACTCGTATCATGGTGTAGCAAGAAACAAATCATTATCACTTGGAGTTCTTTTTAAATAGCTCATAATGATATTTTTCATGAGCACACCAAGCATATTGAAATTGACTGTCATCTCGTACGATATCATGTGCTTCATGGCATTGTACGACTTGTTTCAACTTCAACTACTAATCAGATTGCTGATATCTTCATTAAGGCACATCCACCCGAGTGTTTTCAAGTTCTTTTCCTCAAACTCTAGTTGACTTCTTCAATGTCACATTAAGTTTGAGGGGGATGTTAGATACATTTAGATTATCTTAGATTATTTACAATATTCTGGATATCTATAATATTCTGGATGTCTTCACGATATCCTAGATATATATATATATATATATATATATATATATATATATATAATATTATGAATATCTTTGTGATTGAGTGTGCAATATTTTGTTACCGTAAATAGTCAACCTATAAAGCCTATAAATAGGTTCATATACTCCTTGTTATTGCATAATCGAATGTACAGAAATCCTTCTCTTCTGCTTTACATTTAACTTGACTGATGACTTGGCGACAGTGAAATGTGAGGATGCACTACATCCTCCCACTAGTCAGCCCTCGGATGGTTTTGGTGAGCGATTGACTGATGACTTGGCGATAGTGAAATGTGGAGATACTATTTTCAATTGATCTTTCGATATTATCCATGATTTGCATATATAAATACATGTTTGCCTTGGTGCATTGGGCTCATTCCACAGTTGATTTCCTACGGCATCCTATCAATGGTGATTTTTTAAGCATTTAAATTAAATAATGTCTTTTTCTAATGGCTTAGACTTTTAAAACAATTGGATGTATAACCACAAAATTTCATATGATTCTGAGTTCAAAATTTTCTGGACCTATTCAAAATTTTCTAGGCTTGCTTGTCTCCTTTATTATATATTCCCATGTTTTAGTCTTAGCGAAAATTCCAATTTAAACATGAGAAGGAGTATTAAAGTAATTGAATCAAACCAACCTTTCGTTTAGCAACTAAGTTTTTTAAGCAGTTGGTTATAGTTGCTAGAATTTTCACAATGATACATGCATCGTGGGACATGCTGCGGTAATTGAATGGACGAGTGGCTCATTTCATTCGTTTCACCGCTCTGAAATCAAATAGTTAGCTTTGAGCATGTAGAAGCTCATGATTTTTTGAAATCACTCGTCTAAAGCGACCGTAGAAGATTTACCCAGGCCAATTTGTGACACTCTCGAGTCATAACATTCTAGGCACTCACATGTCTTCTGCATAAAGAAAATTATACTCATCAATCATTCTCCAAGTCCAGCATTTGGCAAAGAAAACCAGGAAATTTTTTTTTATTAAATTCTCTCCGCTCCCCGAAAAAATTCAAAGTTTAACCACCTCCTTACACCCCTTTAATTTCCCCACTCCTCTCCTTCCCAAACAAACCATAGCAGAACTTGAATGAACTTGACAAGTGAGTAAAGACCAAGCCTTTTGTTCATATTGTTGACACCTATTTTTTAATTTGTCCAAAATTAATTGCATAAAATTTAGGAATTAATTTTCTTTAATTCCCAAGGAAAAAACATATTTCTATTAAATGCATTGCATATAGGAATTAGACACATTTGCATTAATAGGGTCTATTAGAGAAAATTTTTTATTAAAAGAATCATCAATAAAAAAAATTCAAAATTTTCAAAATAAAAAATAAAAAATCGCGCTAGGCCGGGTCGGTGCCGAGCCAACCCTTTCCTTTTCCTTTTCCCCCCTCTGTGCAAGCCCAGCCCAGCTTTCCCTTTTTCTTCATTTCTCCCCCCCTCCCCGGCCGCAAGCCCAGGCCCAGCCTCCTTCTCCTTCCTTTCCCCCTGCCGCCCTGTCCCTTTCACTTGCCCTATCCCTTTCGCCTACCCTGTTCTCCTCTGCTCCTAACGCCACCGTGATGACGCCGGAGCTGCAGCCTCACCGTCACCATCACGCCAGAGGAGAGCCAAACGGGCATGCCAATGAGACTGGCCTTAATGGCCAATCCCATCCGCCCCAGATTTCCGAGCTCTCCCCCCTCTCTCCCTTTCTTCCTCTCAGTCGTAGCAAAACCGGCCCTCCCTCTGCACCGGCATATGGCCGCGGAATTCGCGGGGCATAGGCCGATGCAGGCCGTCATCAGCTGATGATAGGGAGCCGAGCAGTGGCTCGAGGCCACTATAAAACCAGAGAGAGGTGGAGAGGAGACGGTCGGCCGGAGAGAGAAACAGAGAGTGGAGAGAGAACAGAGAGAGAGAGAGCTGAGAATAGAGAGAGAGGAAACAGACCGGGAGTTCGCCAGAGCAAACCAGCAGCGTCGCTGTCGCAGTGAAGCAGCTTTATATTTTGCATAAGGGATTGTTCCAGGCGTTCTTGTTTTGCAGCACCATCGCGATGTTCTGCTCAATGACCGCTGTCGTCAACCTCATCTGGGCGCAGCAAAAAGACATTTACGTGGCGATAGCTGCATACCAGCACACAAAACTGCTGCTAACAATCGCACTCCCGGCGATGTTTTCCGCTTTCTTTACTGGTGTCACCTTGACCGTTGGCAAACTCCCTTGGCTTGCTCACTCCATATTTTATTTGGGACTCGTTTTCCTCTTCATAATCTCAGGTGCTATGTTTAAGTTCCCGCCTTCTTTCAGAGCCAACGTCGTCCTATTCGTCTTCTGACGTTCTGGATTGTTCTCGCTCGCGTTCATTTGTGGGGAATTAAGGCGTACCCTTTGGATGACTCGGAAGAGGACCGAACAGTGGACGGCACCTCCGCTAGTCAGCCACCAGATGGTGACAGTGAATCAAATGACTGGTGACTCGGCGAAAGCAAAATTTGGGGATTCGCCACGTCCTCCCAATCACTATTTTCAGTTGATCGTACGATATTATCTATGATTCATAGAAATAAATATATATTTGACATCGTGTACTAGGCTCATTCTGCGATTGCTTTCCTACTGAGTTAGATTAATGGTGATTGTTAAAATATTTGAATTAATCCATGTCTTCCACCTTAAGTTTTTAGAACAAGTGAATGTAGTCGCATAAAATTTAACATGGTATCAGAGAAAGATATTATGATTTCAAGCATTTATATGCCCTATTTACCTCCTCTTTTATATTTTCCCATTCTTTAGTTTTAGGGTAAAGTTCATCCGATGCGAGAAGATGAGTACTGAAGTATTTTAAGCAAATAGTGTCTTTGTAATAGTTTAAATTTTTTGAACAGTTGATTATAGGTCCATGAAATTCACAATAATACATATGTCAGGCAACATGTTGTGTCAAATGAATGGATGAGTGGCTCACTTATCTGTTTCATTGCTCTTGAATCAAAATGTTAGCTTTGAACATGTCGAAGCTCGTAGTTTTATGAAATCGCTAGAGCAGCCATGGAAGATTTATCCAGAACCAATCAAATTTACGGCACTCTCGAGTCACAACATCCTAGGCACTCATTCACACGACCTGTGTGTAAAGAACATAATTCTCATTACGTATTCTCTAAGTCGAGCTTTTGGTGAAGAATCTGACCCCTTACACCCCTTTCATTTCCTCACTTCTCTCCATTAATATTTTAGGATCTTCAAGAGAGAGGGAGAGAGAATCAATAAAGACAACAAATTAACTTATTCACTCTGAACTTATTAGAATTAAGGGTATTTATACCCAAAGAATATGTATAAGAAAGGAAATTAGTATCCTAGAATATACTCAAATTCAAATAATATTCTTAATATATATAATAATATTTCTAATAATATTTTCCAATAAGGAAATCTCTTATCTCCATATTGTACTTCATCACTCTGCCGCGAGCTAGAGCATCCAGCTTGCACATGACCGGTGCAACTTTCTTCCAAAGCTTGTGATCAAGTGCCATGTAAGCTGGACCTCACTATACAACCGAATTTGAGAAATGCTGAAGCAACACAAAATCAGAAAGTTGACATATTTTTTACTTACAACCTTGACAAAATCATGTGGAAACCCAACTTGAATTGTGGCAAACTAAACTGTATCACCCCACGGTGCTCATCTTTGGCTACTCAATGAAGGTGTGCATGTCTCCAGCGCTCACAGCTAATTGGATTCTTGATGACATCAGCCCACAACACTCATCTTTGACTACCTGATGAAGGTGTGCTCGACTCCAGCGCTCACAGCTACCCAGATATTTGGTGGCTACTTTGCTCATCGATAATGCTCGTAATTAAAAGAGAGTACCACAATGAATAACGTCCATTGTAGCATTGTTGAGTGTTGACAAAATCGCGAAGTTACTGAAGATGAGATGACTAAAGATGGGATAAAGAAAGAAAAGGTTGTGGCTTGATTTTATTCCTTCACTCTCTTGGTGTCTTTGGTACCATGTGAATATTTTAGGATCTTTAAGAGAGAGGGAGAGAGAATCATAAAGACTATATCTCTACACAATTTACTTTTTCACTCTCCACCAACAGAATCAAGGGTATTTATACCCAAACAATATGTATAAGAAACTAAATAAGCTATCCTAGAAAATACCAAAAATTGACATGTTCCAAATATGCTTTTAAGATTTTCCTTACAGCTGGTAAGGTTAGCATCTGAATATCCCTAAACAAAAATCATAAAACTTAAATACCACAGACCTTGACTCTCATTATCAATATGTGCAAGATATGTAAAAATTCTTTTAACGGCCATAAGATGTGAAGCATTTGGAGTTGATTGAATCAGCCACAAAGGCATCCACTGATTAAAATGTCTGGCCTAGAAGCAATTAATAGAGTACAGATCCTATCATGCTTTTAAAGAGTTTAGAATCAAATTCTCCGTTTTCATCCTTGTCCACTTTAGCTTCTGTCGTTGGTGCAGGAACATGCTTCGCCTTTTCAAAACCAAACTTCTTGAGCAGTTCCTTCATATTCGATACCTTCCTTTTATGAGTAACCTTGAGCCACTAACCTCACTTTGTTTCGAATCACATTACCATCTTGGTCGAGTTTGTTTCGAAACACCCACTTTGTTACAAAGTATCTATACGTGTTCGGGGTCTTGGAACCAAAGTCCACATTTGGCTTCTCTCAAATTGATTGAGTTCTTCTCGCAAACTGAAGATCCAATCATCACCATGTAAAGCTTCCTTGATTTTTTTGGGCTTTATCTGCGACAAAAATACATATTTGCGACTTGATCAATGCGAGGAACAAAGGCAACATGTCTATATTTATTTCTGAACGAGGAAGTGTTCCCAACTTTAGTCCAATCCCATTAAGTAAGAGTTCCTTGGGATGATTACAATGAAAACCATTTCTTTTCTAGGACGTTATTCTGACAACAGTAGCTGTAAAAGCAATTGTTGTAGAACTAGTAGGATTGCCTGCTTCTGTAGAGTCTCTACATAGTCTGCATTTCCAAAACAGTTTCTCCAGATTCTGCTTCTTCAGAACTTGCTTCTACAACGACATGATCTTCAGCAGGGATTAGATTTCTTCAGGAATCATCGAAGGCGACAAGAATATACTCTTCAAGCGTTTTGGTTCTTTCATTATGTATACTATATGCTTCGCATAAAAGAGTAGAGTCAAACCTTCCCTCATGATCACTAGCATTCTATAAGGACATAGCAAGCACATCCAAGTACATAATTGTAAGAAACATTGGGCTTCCTACCTTTGGTCTCAAGTGTTCTTATTGAGGTGTCTACATCCACGGCCCCATAATATGCTTATTTGCTTTCCACCAACAAGATATGGGCCATCTCTTGCGAGGTACTATTTTCACTCTCAATAAACCCATTTTGTTGTGGTGTATAACTGTGTAAGGAACGGAAAAAATCTTGCGAAATGCCCTACTCATCACAAAATGATTCAAAGTCACGATCGCTTCTAATGCATGAAATCTTAAGCCCATTCTCCTTTTGGACTTTCTTAGCAAGTATAGCAAATGCATGCAAGGCATCATTGTTATGAGCTAGAAAAAAAAACCCAAGTAATTCTAAAATAAGTCTAAACTAGCCTTTTCTTACGCAAGCAGTCTTAAAATGAAAATATTAACCTTGTTACAAAATAATTATACTTTCTAAGGATCAGAAAAAATTACACATGGTCATTCTCCAAAATCTAGTTGTGTAATCAACTTTTACACTAGTAACGTACAGAATAAAATCCCTCAATTGGCTTCCTATTTTTTTATTTTAGGACGACAGAGGTGTCACCTTAATTATCTTGTTCATGGAATTAACATCGTAATTAGTGCTTAGATAAAAAAAATTAGTGCTTAGATTCTATGCATACGTAATTGCTTACTGAAAGATTGAATAATCTATAAAATCATTTCATTCATTCATATTGTGCTGTGGCTGCTCCACTTTACAAAGTTAAATAGACATCATATGAATAAAGAAAGACTTAGTAAAGTCATTGTTTAGACTTAAATCTTTTACTATAAATCCAAAAATTTGGCAGTTGGGTACTAGGCCAGTGTCAGACGGCGTCACTGTTGATAGAAACAATGAATTAAGAAAGACTTATATCTCGATAATGGACATTAACATAATCTATTTTTCTTGATTATGTATGTCACGAGATTTCGTACATGAGTGTCTGTATTGTTCTGAGCAATTTGATTCCATTGAATACTTAATAGAGATAATGACACAAATAGTTCTTGAACTTTTGCTCAATATGCAATGCAATGTCCCTAAACTTTTAATTTATTCAATGTGGTCCCTAAACTTTTATTTCAACGTGTAATTTGATCCCTAAACTTTCAATTTATTCAATGTGGTCCCTAAAAAATTTGTACATGTTCAACTTAGTCCCTGAACTATGTGAAAATATTTAATATTGTCATTCTATTAATTTAGGTAATTGTATACTGAAGGGCAAAAGCCACAAATAATCAAGCCCCCCACAAACCTCCATTGCAAACAGCTACTTGATCGCAAATGATAAAAAAATGATGTCTCTTGTGATAAAAGGACTTGAATCGTTGTATGACCTGTTAATCAATGAAAATTTACGAGTCAATTAGCACAGACATTTTTTCTCCCTATAGACCTTGCAAAATTTGATACCTTCCGAGCATGTAAACACTACAAAAAAACAATCTTTTTCCGACGAAATTTTCGACGAAAAATTTGGAGAAATTCGTTGGAAAAACGAATTTTCAACGAAATTTGCGACGAACAAAAATTCGTCGTCGCAAATTTTTCCGACAAAAAATTTCAATTTTCGTTGAAATTTGCAACGAAATTTTTTCATCGCAAAATTTGTAGCTAAATTCCTTGGAAAGTTCGCTGCAAAATTTGTCGCTAATTATTCGTTGCAAAAATCACGACAAAATTTGTCGGTAATTATTCATGGTAAAATTCGTGGCAAAACGAATTTCCAACGAATTAGCAACGAAAAAAAATTCGTCGCTGATTCGGCGTCAGAAAATTTTTGCGACAAAAAATTTTAATTTTTCGTTGGTAATTTGCAATAAAAATAGAGTCATGGCAAAATTTGGGGCAAAATTCGTAGATAAATTCGTGGCTAAATTCGTTGGAAAATTCTTTGCTAATTATTCATTGCAAAAATCGTAGCAAAATTTGTCGCTAATTTTTCATGGCAAAAAGAATTTCCCGCGAAATTAGCGACGAACAAAAAAATTCGTCGCAAATTTTCGCAAAAAAAATTTGAATTTTCATTGGTAATTTGCGACGAAAACCAATTCGTGGCTAATTATTTGTTGGAAAGTTCGGGGCAAAATTCGTTGGTAATCATTCATTGTAAAAAGTGTTGCCAAATTCGTCGGTAATTATTTATTGTCAAATTCGTCAATAATTATTTGTTGCAAAAAAGTGTTGCTGTAACCCCGGCCGCCGGATTCCAACTGCGACCCCCCCCCCCACCCCTAGCGCTGGAATCGCGGCTGTGACCGACCATGCCTCCTTCGCGGCTATGACCCTGCCCCCCCTCCCCCCCCGACCGCCGGAATCGCGGCCCCCTTGCCTGAATCGTGGCCGCAAACCCCCCCCCCTGCCGAAATCGCGGCCGAGACCCACCCCCAGCCGGAATCGCGACCGTGACCCATCCCCCACCGGAATCGCAGCCGCGACCCCCTCTCCCTGAAATCCCGGCCACGGTCCCCCCGGACTCCCAACTGCGGCACCATTTTATTCTGCATACTCCAAATGGTTGTGCAGTAATCTCTTGCCCAAAACATAGAGTCAGAGACGACTCAAAGCGAACGACGCAGAGAAACGAAAACACTACCACACAGATCGACCGCCATTGAAGCACCCACCTCACAACCTCCGCCGCCGCCGCCCACCCGCTTGCCCCCGTCGGCATTTCCCCTCTCCTCCGCCCCTCCTCCTCCTCCTTCCACCGCCTCGACCTTGACTTTCCAGCGAGCTCCTTTTTTCGGCCCTCAACCTCACTGTTTACCCGGGAAAAATTCGCTCGAGCGAAGCCTCTGTTTCGATCAATCTAGGCTAGCTTGAGTTGAGCCCGCATTCACTTGGAATCTGACTCGGGTGTGGTTTGATTTTGATCAGCTGCCCGGGCCGAATTCGATGGAGCTGACAGCTCTAACCTAGCCAGATCTGCCGACGTTGCGCTGGAGTTGCTCCTCCCCGAGGACATCCGGCACTTCATAGCCCCGCTGCCCGAGAGTGCCAATTCCTTCACGGCGCTCCTCGAGCTCCCCTCGACCTAGGCCCTTGAGCTCCTCCACTCGCCCGAGGCGCCTAATTCGCCGAGCGTCGCCGTCTCCGACGACCTCGCGAGGCCGAGGCGGTGGCGGTTTCCCTTTCTACATGGATTCTGACCTCGTAAAGCGTGCTACGAGGTACTCCGTCTTGGTCGGAGAGAAGAGCAACTCTCTGGAGACGAGCTCGCAGAAGGTGAAGAACGAGCCACTGACAGAGTCCGACTCAAACCACAACTCGTCGCCGCAACCGTTGGTGTCTGATTCGACGATGGAAAACAAAGGGCAGAGACCGCCGAAGAGGAAAGACCGAGAGAAGAACGTAAAGAAGGAAGAAGAAGAAGAGAACATCCCCGACTGAAAATTAACACTCTGGCACGATCAAAGTTTGAATTTTGATCAAACCTTGCTTACGAATTTTGACATCATTTTATTCGTTGCAAAATTCATGGGAAATTTCCCACGAATTTCAATTTTTCGAGCAATTTATTACAGTGTGTATAATTTTCATGGGAAAATTCGTTGGAAATTTCCAATAAATTTTCCCATGAATTTCAATTTTCCAGCCAATTATTGCAGTGTATACAATTTTCGTGAGAAAATTCGTTACAAATTTCCAACGTATTTTACAATGAATTTGAAAAAGGTGCCTTTGTGGATTTTGTTGCAAAATTCGTTGGAAATTTTCAACGAGGTTTCTTACGAATTTCAATTTTTCGGGCAATTATTTCAGTGTGTAAAATTTTCATGGGAAAATTCATTTGAAATTTCCAATGAGTTTTCCCACGAAATTCAATTTTTCGGACAATTATTGCACTGTGTACAATTTTCTTTTTACAACGAATTTGAAAAAGGTGCCTTTTTTAATTTCATTGGAAAATTCGTTGGAAATTTCCAATGAATTTTACAAAAAATTTGAAAAATGTGTCTTTTTCAAATTCGTGGGAAAATTCGTTGGAAATTTCCAACGAATTTTCCTATGAATTTCAATTTTCCGAGCAATTATTGCAGTGTGTACAATTTTCGTGGGAAAATTTGTTGGAAATTTCCAACAAATTTTGCAACAAATTTGAAAAAGGTGCCTTTTTGAATTTCGTTGGAAATTTCCAACGAATTTTGCAACGAATTTGAAAAAGGTGCCTATTGAATTTCGTGGGAAAATTCATTGGAAATTTCTAACAAATTTTCCCACGAATTTCAATTTTCCGAGCAATTATTGCAGTGTATACAATTTTCGTGGGAAATTTCCAACGAATTTTGCAACGAATTTGAAAAATGAGCCTATTGAATTTCGTTGCAAAATTAGTGGGAAATTTCCAACGAATTTTCCCACGAAAATTGTACACAATGAAACAATTGCCCGGAAAATTGAAATTCGAGGGAAATTTCGTTGGAAATTTCTCACTAATTTTGTAACGAAATTGAAAGATACCGAACATACTAATTTTGTGGCAAAATTAGTGGGAAATTTCTAACGAATTTTCCCACGAATTTAAAAAAAAAGCTAAACAAGACGGGGTATTTTTGAATTCGTGGCAAAATTTGTGGGAAATTTCCCACGAATTTTTTCACGAATTTGAAAAAGGCGCCTATTGAATTTTGTTGCAAAGTTTGTGAGAAATTTCTCACGAATTTTGCAACGAAAATAGTACACACTGCAATAATTGCCCAGAAAATTGAAATTTGTGGGAAAATTTGTTGGAAATTTCTAACGAATTTTGCAATGAAAAATTTTTCGTCGCTAATTTCTAACGAATTTTGCGACGAAAAATTTTTCGTTGCTACTTTCTGACGAATTTTACAACGAAAAATTTTACGTCGCTAATTTCCAACAAATTTTACTTTTTGTTGCAAAAGTTGTCACAAATTTGTGACGAAAAATTTTTTGTTGCAAATTTTCGTGGCAAAAATCCAGTTTTTTTGTAGTGAAAACTGTTGGACCTATCGATAGGTCTTCCAAAAATTGATACTCCCAATTTTCAAGCAGTCTTCTTAGTAAAAAATAATTGGAGTATTTGACAACACAATTCGATATAATTTGAGATTTTTTGTAACATCAATTCTGAATATTTCGTTAGAAATCCAAAGTTTCGGCAGTTGAGTGTTTGGTCATTTGCCAGACGGTGTGACTGAAAATGACAAATTGTGCTGTAGTCAGGTGAAAAACAATGAATAAAGAAAGACTTGCTGTTTACTTAACTTGTTAATTATGCAAAAAATACACAATTGACTATATTATTATGACGACTTTGATTCCATTGTATACTCGATACAGACAATTTTGACTGGTTGGGGTTCAAATCACTTAAATTGTGACATTTTAAGTAAGAATACAAAAGACACAGCTAATAATTTTATAAATAAAAAAAAAATTGAAGATGGGGTTGTGTGCATGTAGATGCAGTATGACATAGTAATACATACATACATACATACATACATACATTCATCACCATAAAGACATTGAGTATGTTTGCCATGAAGTTTACTTTGTCAAAGCTAAAATCTTAGCGGTCAGTTGCTAGTAGTGAACGGCGGGTTCCAGTGCTAAAAGAACCTACAAAAAAAGTCTATGGGGTTGCCCCAGAGTCATAATTTTTTGTCGATTTAGGAAAGAAGGATTGAAATGAAAAGTTATTCTAAAATTTGGGAAATAATATAATTATGAATACTAGAAAGGACTGATATGACTTTGTCATGAAAAGTTAAGGGACTGGATTGAACAAATTAAAATTTAAAAAATCTATCATTTGAAAATAGTTCAAAGACCATATTAAATGAAATAAAAGTTTAAGGATAACATCATACAATGTACCAAAATTTAGGGACTATTAGAGTGAATTTTCCATTTTTTTTTCCAACAAAAATCCACAAAGGAAAGATTTCTTTGAAGGAAATTATTGCCCACGAGAAAATATTACCGCCCCCCGATGCTTATCTTTACTTTGGTTTTTATAAGATAGTATCTACACTAAAAATCGCAAATAATGATGTCCTCTCCTTTTAAATGCGTAGTAAAAACGTGTGCAGTTTTAGTGAAAAAGAAATAAAAATTCATAAACCATCTCTCCTTTGATGCCTCTGCCCAACCCAAAATCAAAACCTCTCTCTAGAATTCTGGAGACCGTAGCTCCTCCGTAACGAGGGGCAGAAGCAGGAAGGGCTGGGGCAGGCAAGGCGAACTAGTCATGAGCAGCGCCAGTTGATTTTCAGAGTGAGGGTCTTCGTTGTGGCTGAATTTAGAAAAATAAGAGGGCAATGTTGAAAGACAAGACAAATATCAATTCCACAAGCAAAAAGACAAAAACACTAATTGATGTAAGAATAATATGGCCCACGTGATATTATGAATTAATGGTTTAATAAATATTTAAGTGATAAAACATATTAGCTATGAAAATAGATAAAAATGTGTAATTCTATTGAGAAGTAAAAGTTTCTCCGAAAATGTGCAACTCTTATGAAGAGGGAAATGCTTTGATGGAAGACACCACTTGAAGTGGTATATAAATAGAGTCTGGTTTTCTCTCCACCTACGATAACGCAAGAAAAGAACGTTGTATTTTTTATCCTCCATTGATAAGATACATTAAGCGAAAAGTGGGTTAAGGGAGAGAAATTAAATTTCTTCGTTTTTTCCGTTTTCTGCAACAATTATCTTTAAGGGGAACGTTATGGATAAAGGTATGTCTTCATCTCTCTTATTAAGAAAATCATGAAAATCAAAGATCCTAGATTTCATAAATTTTCTGCATAAAAGGATTGCGTTATCACTTACAGTTGACATCAAAGCGAGCTTTAGGATCTCACGATTTTCCGATTATGGTTTATGGGTTTGGATTCGCCAAACGATGTTGGTCATTTTGTTATTTGCCAAAGTAGGTGAAATGATTTCTTGTTCCAATTCATTTCATCAAATCTTGAACCTGTGTGATGGCGCCGGCGTGGTCTCCAAAACCCACTCATTAATTTGGTCGAAGATGGGCTGTTGGATGAGACCCCGATGACCCCGATGACGGAAGGTGCGGCGAAACGAAAAAAGAAAAAAGCGAATGAACGCGATGAAGAAGGAGCATAGAAGCCCCGCACGCGCTGCGTTTGCAGGCACGTGGATCCACATGCCTAGCATGTGACGATGAAGGAACAAGCTCGTGTGACGCCCGCGCATGCATAGGTGCATGGGCCCCACATGCCTACACAACAGTTCTGGCGCGTGCACCTCACGCTCCTGCTGCTCTCTCCGCCGATTATTTATAGTTCTACCCTTCTCCGAGTGATTTTACGGTTCTGCCCTTGACCATTTATTCATTGTTTTGCCATTAACCAAATTATTTACCATTTTGCCACAAGCTACTAAATTTACGGTTCTACCCCCTATCGATTCTAATTTTACAGTTTTGCCTTTATACATTAATTTACGATTTTACCTTCAACATGCAATTTGGTAAATGTTTGTGAATGAAACAATTATAGTGTTTTACAATTTCAAGAATTTAATTATGAGTAGTTTGTTAGTCACCAAAGTAGTCGAACCATAATGTCTTGAATTTTTGAAATTGTATGATGTTTCTTTCAATTACCCATGATTAATTGATGCTATGATTGGAATTGATATATTACATATCCTTATTGATGTCATAGGTATATTGAAATTCATTTATTATAAAGACTTAGGGATTGACCTAAAGGTTAATCAATTTCTTATAATTCATGAACGTAATAGTTGGTAATTAATATGTCTTGTTAAATTTGTTTGTACATCCAAAGATATCAAATAAATTTTAATGGGGTGTATTTATAGTTACCAAATAAAAGTTCTTAGCATTGTTGTGGTTTATTGTATGTTTGTATATTATAGGATCACCCTAAGGAGAACTATGATATACATGTAATGTTTAATTTGAATATGATAATATGATATTCTCAAAACATTAATGTATGAGTATATTCTTGTATATTTGCAGTATTTGTACATATTTCTCTTCATTCGCATGCTTCGTCTGTTCCTTTATTCAATGGAATGAATTTCTCTTATTGGAATGAACAAGTCCAATTTCACATAAGTGTCTTGGATTTTGATTTAGTACTTCAAATTGGGAAACCGGCTGCTGTTACTAATGAGAGCAGTGATAATGAAAAGTCTTTCCATAAAACTTGGGAACGATTGAACAGATTACGCTTAATGTTTATGCGAATGACAGTTGCAAATAACTTAAAGACAACTCTTCCCAAAACTAACAATGCTAAGGAATTTATAAAATTTGTGGAAGAGCATTCTCAAACTACTGATAAGTCACTAGCTAGTCTATCGATGAGTACTTTGACCACCATGAAATATGATGGTTCACGTACCATGCATGAACATATACTAGAAATGACAAACTTAGCGGCAAAATTAAAGACTTTGGGAATGAACGTAGATGAGTACTTTTTAGTACAGTTCATACTTAATTCCTTGCCCCATGAACAATATAGACCATTTCAAATGAATTACAACACTATAAAGGACAAGTGGAATGTAAATGAATTGGCCAGTATGCTTGTTCAAGAGGAAATAAGGATAAAGAATCAAAAAGCTAATTCTGTTCATCTCTTAAGTCATCAAGAAGTTGAGAAGAATTCCAAGAGGAAAGATGAAAGGAGCAAGAAGAAATGTTTACACAACCTAAATGAATCTTCTAAGGCTTCTTAAATCCACAAGAAGGAACACAATCTTATTAAGTGTTACTTTTGTAATAAAATTGGATACTTGAAGAAAGATTGTCTCAAGCATAAAGTTTGGTTCAAAAAGAAAAGTAAACCTTGTGCTTTAGTAGTTTTGAATCAAACTTTACTGAAGTTCCTCATAATACTTGGTGGATTGATTCTAGCACCACGCTCATGTTTCAAATACAATGTAGGAATTTCTTTCGATCCAAACTATAAAACTAAATGAGAATTATGTGCTCACGAGGAATAGAAAAAAAGCTCCAGTTGAAGGCATTGGCACTTATCGTTTGACATTAGATGTTGGGCATTATTTGGATTTGTTTCGAACCCTTTATGTACCTACTTTTTCCTGCAATTTAGTTTCTTTGCCAAAACTTGATGTAGCGGGATTATCTTTTAAGTTTGGTTGTGGATCTTTTAGTTTATATTAGAATAATAATCTTATTGAAACTGGAATTTTATGTTATGGTATCTACAAGTTTAAACTTGATCATACTTTTGTTGAGACCTCAATGACCTTGCATCATAATGTTGGCGCTAAACGTAGTTTAGTGGATAAGAATTTTGCTTACTTGTAATATAAACGTTTGGGTCACATATCCAAAGAAAGATTAGTGAAGAATGAAATTCTTCCAAATTTGGATTTTACTAATCTTGGAGTGTGTATTGATTGTATTAAGGGTAAACAAACAAAACATACCAAGAAAGGTGCCACAAGAAGCACAAATTTTCTTGAAATTATACACACTGATATATGTGGTCCTTTTGATATTCCATCTTTTGGTAAATAAAGTTATTTTATCACATTTATTGATGATTTTTCATGTTATGGTTATATTTATCTATTGCATGATAAATCTCAATCAATTAATACACTTGACGTGTATATTAAAGAGATTGAAAGGCAATTAAATAAAAAGATGAAAATAGTACTGTCGGATAAAGCTGGTGAATATTATGGAAAGTATGATAAATCGAGATAATGTTCGGGTCCATTTGCTAAGTTCCTTGAAAGGCATGATATTTGTACTCAATACACAATGCCAGCTACACCACAACAAAATAGTGTAGCAGAAAGGCGTAATCGTACTTTAATGAAAATGGTTAAGAGTACGATGAGTTATTCATCTCTACCCTTATCATTGTGGATGCATGCATTAAAAACTTCTATGTATTTATTAAACAAGTTCCTAGTAAGGCATTTCCAAAGACTCCCTTTGAACTGTGGACAGGAAGGAAACCTAATTTACAACACCTGCATGTTTAGAGTTGTCCAACAGAAGTAAGAATTTGCAATCCACATAAAAAGAAATTTGATTTAAGAACAACCAGTGGTTACTTCATTGGTTATGCAGAGAAATCCAAAGGGTATAGATTTTACTATCCTAATCATAATACAAGAATTGTTGAATCTAGAAATGCTAGGTTCATTGAAAATGTTGACATTAGTGGGAGTGAAAGAATACGTGATGTTTGCATTCAAAAAGTTAGGGTGGAAGTTCCTCTACCCCAAAACTTCTAAAGTTGTTGTTCCTGATATTATAGTTCAACTCAACAATAATCAAGAACAACAAATTAATTATCAAACACTCCATAATGAAAATGTCAATATTGAACCTATAGTAGTTGAACCATAAGAAATAGCATTAAAAAGATCTCAAAGAGAAAAGTGGTCAACTATTTCTAATGACTAAGTTGTTTATCTACAAGAGTTAGAAATTGACTTAGGAATTGGCAATGATCTAGGTTCATTTTCACAAGTCATGGAATATGATGATTCTACTAAATGGTTCAATGCCATGAAAGAAGAGTTAAAATTTATGAATCAAAATCAAGTTTGGAATCTCGTTGAATTGCCTTAAAGATGCAAAAATATTGGGTGTAAATGGGTCTTTAAGACCAAGTGTGACTCGAAAGGTAATATCGAACGATATAAGGCCAAACTTGTTGCTGAAGGTTTTACTTAGAAAGAAGGCATTGACTATAAGGAGACATTTTCACCAATATCTAAGAAAGACTCACTTAGAATCATTATGGCTTTGGTGGCTCATTACGATTTAAAGTTACACCAAATGGATATTAAAACTACCTTTCTTAATGGGAATTTAGAGGAAGAAGTTTATATGGACCAACGCGAGGGCTTTTCAGTTAAAGGAAGGGAACACATGGTGTGTAAGTTAAAAAAAATCAATATATGAACTTAAACAAGCTTCCCAACAATGGTATCTTAAGTTTAATGATACTATAACCTCTTTTAGATTTAAGGGGAACACTGTTAATCGGTGTATATACATGAAGGTCAGTGGGGGCAAGTTTTTTTTTCTAGTTATGTATGTTGATAACCTTTTGCTTGCTATTAATGATCTTGGTTTGTTATATGAAACCAAGAAATTTCTTTCTAAAAATTTTGAAATGAAAGATATGGGAGAGGCAACGTATGTGATAGGAATAGAAATATTCCGTGATAGATCATAAGGATTGTTAGGATTATATCAGAAAACTTGTATTAATAAAATTTTAGAGAGATTTAATATGGATAAATGTTCAGCATGAGTAGTTCCAACTTAGAAATGTGACAAATTTAGTCTTATGCAATGTCCAAAAAGTGAATTGGAACAAGAACAAATGAAAAGTATTCAATATGCATATGTTGCCGGAAGCTTAATGTATGCACAAACTTATACCAGACCAAACATCAGTTTTGTTGTCGGAATGCTGGGCATATATCAAAGTAACCCAAGATTAGATCATTGGAAAGCTACAAAGAAAGTTCTCAGATATTTGTAATGAACAAAGAATCACATGCTCACTTATAAAAGATCCGATCATCTTGAGGTGATTGGATATTTAGATTCAAATTTAACCGGATGTACCGATATAAGAAAATCAACTTTTGGTTGCTTGTATCTTTTGGCTAAAGGTGCACTTTCATGGAAAAGTGCAAAGCAATCGATTACTGCTACATCTACTATAGAGGGGTGAGTTTGTGGCATGCTTTGAGGCCACTATTCATGGGATATGGCTACGAAACTTTATTTCAAGGCTTGTGATTGTCGACAGTATTGCCAGGCTGCTGAAAATTTATTGTGATAACTCTACAGCAATTTTCTTTTCTAAGAACGACAAATACTCCAATGGTGTTAAACATATGGAGATTAAATATTTGTCTGTTAAAGAAGAAGTTCATAAACAAAAAGTGTCAATTGAACACATTAGCATCAACCTTATGATTGCAGATCCCTTAACCAAAGGATTGCCACCCAAAATATTTAAAGAATATGTTGCAAGGATGGGTATTATTAGATGTCATTAATGATTGTATTATGAGTGCATTAAGTTTATTTATTCGACACTATGAGCTCAATTATGTGTTTATGACATGTCTTGTTTTCTATTTGGTATACATGATGGAAATAGATGAATGTGTAACATGACAGTCTCTAATAGAGACATTATAGTTAGACCATTACTATACTTCTCATTTATGGATCATGTTAAATAGGGAGCTATAATTGTAGTACATATAAGGGACTATATCGATTAATGGCATATAACCGCTATGACTCGCATTAGTTTCTTTATTTAACTGTGATCATTATGTAATAGGCAATTTAAGAAAGGTTTTAGCATAATGTTATTGTGCACATTATGGTCTTTATTAAACCATGAAAGGAAGGTCATGTGGGCCAAGTGAGAGAATGTAAGAATAATGTGGCTCACATGATGTTATGAATTAATGATTTAATAAATATTTAAGTGTTAAAACGTATTGGCTATGAAAAATAAATGAAAATGTGTAATTCTATTGAGAAGTTAAAACTGCTCCGAAAATGTGCGACTCTTATGAAGTGGGATATGTTTTGATGGAAGACACCACTTGAAGGGGTATATGTAAATAGAGTCTGGTCCTCTCTCCACCCACGATAACGCAAGAAAGTAACGTTGTATTTTTTATCATCCATCGATAAGATACATTAAGCGAAAAGTGGGTTAAGCGAGAGAAATCAGATTTTTTCGTTTCTTCCGTTTTCTACAACAATTATCTTCAAGGGAAACGTTATGGATAAATGTATATTTTCATCCCCTCTTGTTGTGAAAATCATAAAGATCTAAGATCTTAGATTTGATAAATTTTTCACATAAAAGGATTACGTTATCACTTACATTCACAACAGTGAGAAGGCAAATTGTTCTATTTAAAAGTTAAGGATGGAAATTGACATGAGAATAAAAAGTGAGAATGATTTTTCAAATTTGAAAAAAAAGGTACATGGTAAGGACAAGTGTTCCTAAATTATGAGAATTTCCTACTACATACAGCAAAATGGGATTGGATGAGTAAATTAATTATCTGAAAAGCACATGAAATACTTTATATAAGTCTCGCGATATGGTCAAATTTAAGAATTTGATTTATGTAGATGGTTTTGATCCGGAACCGTTTATGACAAATGTTGGTTCCGTGTGTTTAAAAGCACAAAAGTTTTGGACGGAAAGTGTTCCGTCGACATAAAAAGGCGAGTTTAGACTATGGTTGCTAGGTTTGTACAGGTTCTATTTATTTGATCGCTTAAGTTTTGAAGGAAAGACCCGAAAATTGTTTCTTTCTCGTAAGAACGAGGATTGGGGACAGGGAAAATAGAAAGAGGACAAAATAGGGCCGGTTGAGAGTCGTATTGTGTCGAAATCGACAGGTAAGGGACAAATAGGACGGACTTTTTGGTCAAAGTATATATGAAAAGGAGAATGGCTTAATGTGAACGCACAGAATTGATAGGTTATCAAAAGATAATATGACGGACTTTTTGGTCAAAGTATGTATGAAAAAGTGAATGGTTTGATGTGAACGTGTAGAGTTAGTTATATGAAAAAGTGAATGGCTTGATGTGAACGCACTGAGTTAGTGGGTTATCAAAATATAATATGACGGATTTTTTGGTTAAAGTATATATGAAAAATAATTATAGTTATCCTTACCCAAAAAAAAAATTATTATAGTTATAAATATATATCAATTTAGAGGATTTAACTCTAATCAATCCGTGAAAGTTATGCTCTAATAGTACTCAACTTTGTACTTAAGTTCAGATTGGGCCTAAAGTTAAAACGTAAAGATATATAATCGGAAGTTAAGGGCGCACATGGAATCCATTCTACTCCAGAAATCAAATTCTTGCCAGATATTGATTTATGGAATTCTTGCCATAAATTTATTTTTGAAGAAGAAATCTGTTTGTTACAACAAGACTAATTCTGTTCTAGAAATTGATTTTTGGAAGAGAAATCTATTTGATGAAATAGAAGGAAATTTCTGCTTTTGGAGATGCCCAAAAATTTAAATTTCACTCAAAGTGGGTAATTACAGATATTCTAAGTCATTCTATGAAGTTTTAAAATTTTTTATTTTTGATTTTTTTGGCACCACAAAAAATTTAAATTTCACTCAAAGTGGGTGGCCACAGATATTCTAAGCCATTCTAAGAAGTTTTGAAGTTTTTTATTTTTTGATATTTTTTTTCGGGAAACTCAAAAAATTTAAATTTCACTCAAAGTGGGTGGCCAAATATATTCTAAGTCATTATGTAAAGTTTTTTATTTTTTATTTTTTTATTTTTTGGGCACATAAAAAAATTAAAATTTCATTTAAAATGGGTGGCCACAGGTATTCTAAACAATTATGTAAAATTTTTTATTTTTTGATTTTTTTAACATCTCAAAAAATTTAAATTTCACGTAAAGTGGGTGACCACATGTATTCTAAACCATTCTGTAAAATTTTAAAATTTTTGATTTTTTAATTTTTTTTTGGCACCTAAAAAATTTAAATTTCACTCAAAGTGAATGGCTACGGGTATTCTCAGCCATTCTGTGAAATTTTAAAGTTTTTATTTTTTTTGGTCATCTCAAAAAAATTAAATTTCACCAAAAGTGGATGGCCACAGATATTCTAAGTCATTTTGTAAAAATTTAAAATTTTTGATTTTTTTGGGCACTTAAAAAAATTTAAATTTTACTCAAAGTAGGTGGCCACAAGTATTCTAGGACATTCTGTGAAATTTTGAAAATTTTTGATTTTTTGATTTTTTGAAAGTTTTGATTTCTTGTAAAGAAGGAAATTTGGGCTAGAATACATTCTGAAAGAGAGAAGCTACAAAAAGTAGCTTCTCTTTTTTGGGCCAAAACTTATTCTGGAAGCAAAAATCCATTTCAGAGCCAAAAAAAAGAATGAAGTTTTACCAAACGCATTTTTATTCCAAAATGCAAAAATTGTTTTAGAATGCATTTCGGAAATTTTTTAATAAACGCATTTCTATTTCGAAATGCATTCAGGAGCAGAATTTCTACTCCAAAATGAATTCAATGCGCGTCCTAAATAAAAGACATAGAAATACTTTCGTTATTTGTTCTTCTAACTTCCAAGAAACCATATCCGATTCAAAATCATCGTGAGATACTCAGTGTTTTTGGTACTGGTGGATGTGCAATGAATTACATAGAAACATAGACCGGTCTGATTCTCTCTCTCTCTCTCTCTCTCTCTCTCTCTCTCTCTCTGAATTGTATTTTGACCATATATAAGCCTCGTTGGCCGTAGATATATCTATAGAAAAAAAAACCCAATTAAATCTAAAACAAATCTAAACCTGCTTATTCTTACATAAGCAATCTCAAAATGAAAATATTAACCTTGTTATAAAATAATTATACTTGCTAAAGATTTAAAAAAAAAATTACACGTGTCATTGTCCAAAATCTAGTTGTGTAATTAACTTCACACCGGTAATGTACAAAATAAGATCCTTGCATTGGCTTTTTATTCACTATTTTAGGACAATAGAGGCGTCAGATTACCTTGTTCATGGAATTTAGCTTCGTAACTTTCAGATTCTATACATACGTAATTGCTTACTGAAAGATCGAGTAATCTATAAAATAATTTCATTCATTCATATTGTGCTGTGTTTGCTCTTCTTTACATAGCTAAATAAACATCATATGAATAAAGAAAGACTTACTATAATCATTGTCTAGGCATAAATCTTTTACTAGAAATCGAAAGTTTTGGCAGTTCTGTACTAGGCCATTGTCGGACGGCATCACTGTCAATAAGAAAATGAATAAAGAAAGACTTATATCTCAATAAGGGCCATTAACTTAATTTTTTTTCCCGATTATATATGTCATGAGGTTTCGTACACAAGTGTCTATATTGTTCTGAGCAATTTGATTCCATTGAATACTCATACTCACGAATTTGACTATTTAGGTGCATTTTTTTTTACTCCATTGGATACTCGACACACAATTGTCTATATTTTTCTTTAGGATAAGATCGCCGACCAGCCAATTGTGATGATCGCGAGGATTCTCCTCATGTGTATTGAGTATTCCCAACGCCCGACTAGGACAGCACCGTGACCTCGTGGCCAGTTCCGGCAGAGACATAGAGGACCTTTGGAGTGGTTGCAGAGGAGGCTTAGATCGGTTGGGTCGGGGCGATTTGGGTATTTTTGACACATCTACAAGGTGGGTGCTTATTGACAACGCCAAAACCGAAATATGATCCGATCCAATCCGAACCAAACCAAACTATCAACTAACCAAATTTTTTTGCTTATTATCTTAACCGAAACCAAACCGAACTGAAAATGCATGAATTTTCGGTTCAATTCGGTTTTGATTTCAATTCGGTTTTCGGTTCAATTTTAACACCCCTAGATATGACGAACCTTTTTTATCAATGTACGCATGAATATAAATTATTGTGTTCCCATATATATATAAATATGTATGTATATGTGTATATTAACTCTAATCAATCGGTAAAATGTTGTAGGATCACCGTGAATTATTTTGAAAATTTGAGATGCAAATGCCCTAATAATACTCATTTTCATACTTGAGTTTAGATTTGGCCTAAAATATGAAATTAGGTACACTCAGCCGAACTACCACGCAAGTCCATGACATCTTATTAATTTTTTGCATTTATCTCGCAGCATACCCTTTGTAATTATTCACGCTTCTGCAATCTTACGCAACAATTTAAAAGTCGGAACTATTTGCTCTGATGGCATACGCAATTTAGTGGGATCGCTATTAACCATTTTGAAAGATTAAATAATTAGATGAATCTATTATTTAATATTTCAATGATATAACATCTCCTTGTACAACCCCTGTTCCCTTGCAATAACTACATTACTTGCGTAACCCAGGCTCGATGGACGTAAAGCTATCTATAGAAGAGGAGGACGTTGGCATGAACAACTCGATCAAGGAGGAGGTCAAGAAGGATGAAGGAGGAGCTCTCAAGGAAATGTTAGAGGAAGAAATGGATTCTCTGAAGGAAGAAGAAATCTGGAGTTGTCGACGGGAGAGAATCAATAATGCACTGGCGGCTCCACGAAACGCGGAGCAACAAGATCCAGCGGAAGTGCTTGCAGCTGCTCGAAGTCTGGCGGGTGTCATCCTCAACGCCCATGTCGAAGAGTTCATTTCTGCGATCGAAAGGCTTGCCAGTCAATTCGATACGTCTGCCATTTTCAATTGCCTGGGAGCATCCGACAATTCACTACTCCACGTTGCAGTAGTCGCCGGGAAGGGCGACATCATGAGGCTCCTGCTTGATTATGTCCCTGTCCATCTCCTAGCCGCCCAAAATAAATGGGGAGATACCCCCCCCTCCACGTGGCGATTGGGGCTAAGAGATCTACAGCTGCTGCGATGCTGATTCGCCGGACAAGAGACCTTCCCAACGTCGAGTACAAGAACCGGTTCCTGAGGATGAAGAACAAACATGGAAACACCGCTTTGCACGTGGCCGCGTTTAGTCACGACATCGAAATTGTGCGCCATCTGTTGAACGAAGATTTGGAGCCCGAGTACCGGAAGAACACGTGTCAGCTGTCCCCCCTGAACTTGGCCGTTGATTCTGGAGACCCCGCCATACATGAGGTTTTATTTTCGCTTCCGCTCGAGCCATCGAGGATACAAGTCTTCCCGCCCATTCAGTCTGCCAACATGCGTGGACTCTTTGGTAAGTAGCTAAATCTGTTTGTTGGAGATACACATGTGTAGGCTGACCTCGTTTCGAATACGCGCAGCAACTTTCTGCCCTTACCCAAACCCATTACGGTATTCACTTAAAATCCCAAACCCCACTTATTAAAGTAGTTAAATACTCATTGGGTGCTCGCAACCGGCCATATAATTCTTTTAGTGAACAAATTATCTCACATTAGAACATGATAGATCAGCTACCAAGGACTTTAGTAAGGAGAATGAGCGGGTGACGGTCCTCTACTCTCATTGTTAGTAGCATAACCACTACAGCCTCAGTACACTTTGTAGAGCATCGGATGACTTACTCATCAAGTTTCAGAAAATGAAAATATAAAAACCAATTTTTTCTTCTTACGTTTCTTTTGTATGAAAGGCAAGTCGTGTCGAGTGGAAAAAGAGAAGGAAAACGAGAAGAGGATGGTACCGTTAATTTGAAAATGTGACGGACCGATTTTAACCAAAAAATTATTCCATAAAAACCTGATGACTTGTTTATCTGGTTGCAAAGAAGATGGGGGCTGTGCGGCTATGACCTTTTATTAAAAGAAGATTAGTATAAATGCATTATACACAAATTTGGGCATTCAAATTTGGTTCCCACTTTTGTTCCTGAATGTTATTTGAATGAAACAAACTTTCACACCAACATCAATTTTATTTAAAGGGGGCAAAGTCTCAGTGTTACATCATTACTTTCCTAAAAACAACTATTAAGTCTGATCTCTTATTAACAAAGGAAGTACGTAGAATTATGTGTGGCATTAGTTATAATGTGCCAAATGCACTATTTAATAACTAGTTCAAATAAAAACACAAATAAAGGCGATATTTTGACCGAATATTTGGATGAAGACAAAAAAAAATTCTGTTGTTATTTGATAAGAAAAGGAAAAAGACAGGACGAAGAGAATACTAGAAAAGGAAAATGACAACTACAATAGAGATGGGCGAGGAGAAAGAAACGTGGTTATAGATTTATAGTCATTAATATTAAATTACTACTTATTTGAGTACTGATGTAATATTCTCATTTTCAGCCCCCGGGAAATGACTATGGATCGGTTTGCCAAGGGATCAGGGATCGGTCTTGAACGCACCACGTGGCCTACTCATACCTGTGAGCAAGGAGATATGACTCATTTATAAGCCTTCCAATCTTCTTATACCCTTGATTTTGCTAGAATTGAGTTTTGTTAAATCAAATCTGGTGGCTTTCTCATTTGGACTCAATTCTTGCTTTTGTTCTGGAAAACTCAAAGTTAGGTTCTTTGCACCTCTTCGTTTTGTTATTTTTGTGAAGATTTTTGTGTACTGAATTTTAAGAAACTTTATTCACTAAAGTTGTTCCCAACATCTTGAAGTATAACATAATTTAAATTCAGATTTTTCTAAGATGATTTGGTTTGTACAAAAGGCCATTTTCTAAACGGATTTAAACCGTCCAGCATTGCTATTTTTGTACCCTTTACATCATCTTGGTTTTCCATGAGTTTTTATAGAACGATTCTTAACAAAATTCCTTTATAAAAGTTGTTGAGAACTTATTTATATATAACATATAAAATTTTGAGAATTTTTTGAGATTATTTGGATTCTAGAAAGAGCTTACTTTTAGAAGTAAGGATTCTATTCCAATGAACTATTTTTAGTCTGTTTTTAAGCTACTAAAAGTTGTATTTAAAGAAAGATCTAGATCTCATATTCTTCATGGGAAATATTTATTAAGGTCTTGTTTATGATATATTCAAATTTGAAAATTTTCGGAGTCCATTTACTATGTTTTCAAGTCTTATTTCTTGAATAGTGCAAAATTACCCGTTTTTGCAAGATTTCAAAGATTCATTAATTTCTATATGAGAACATTAGAATTTCGATTTAATGTCTTTTGGAGAAAAAATCTATACATTCTGAGCTTTCTAATGAGGGTAATGATTTCCTTAGCTTAGGTGTCCCTAAACTACTTAGGGCATTATTACCTATTTACGAGATCTTTTTGTTTTTATACATATACAATGCAAAGAGAAAGAGATTTGATGTATAATAAGAACTTACCTGGACGTCGAGGATTGACAAATGACTTTCGTACTGAGTTGAAACTATTTTTCGACTTTACTAATAGTAAATATGAGTTCATGGACGGAAATAAGTTAAAGTGTCCGTATAAAAAGTGCAATAATGGTAAATTTCTTATGTGTGATAAAGTTAGAGAACATCTTTATAGATTTGGATTTACTTCGAACTATTATAATTAGACTTTCCATGGTGAACCATCTGTATCTGATGAAAGATATCGAAGAAGTGATCAATTTTTAGTTAAGAAAGAATGTGGCTATTATGATCAATTGAACCCATGTGAAAGGATAGTAATTGATGCAGCTAGTCAGAATTTTATTTTAGAATCGAATCATGCAAGTACTAGTTTTACTCCTACACCTGAACAAATGGGTACTAGTCATGCATCACAATTGGAAGAGATAGGAATAACGGGTTTTCATAAAAATGTCTATAATGAAACTTTTCCATCTAATTAGTTCTGAGATGTGTTGAAAGCAGCAGATGAATCTTTATGGGCAAGTTGTGAGAATCACACCAAGTTATTAGTGATAGCAAGACTGTTAAATATCAAGGCAGAGCATAATGTGACTGCGGATTGCTTCAACTCTTTTGTTGAAATAATGCGAAAAGCAATGCCTCGTGATAACATCATGCCAAGTGATTTTTACGATATGAAAAAGCTAGTGGATAACTTAGGTCTTTCGATTATAAGGATTGATGTATGTAGTAAGGGTTGTATGTTATATTGGAGAGATAATGAAAATGCAGAATCTTACAAATTCTGTAGCCAACCTAGGTACAAGAATAATATGAGGCATGGTCGTTATCAGAAGCATAGCCCATGCAAGCAAATGTTTTATCTGTCCTTAATCCCCAGATTGCAAAGGCTTTATGAGTCTCAAGCCACTGCTGAACACATGACTTTGCATGCAAATCATGAAACAGAAGAGGGTCTAATGTGTCATCCTTCAGATGCAGAGGCATGGAAACATATTAATAGAACATACCCTGAGTTTGCAATAGAGCCTCAAAACATCAGGTTAGGTCTATATGCTGATGGATTTGCCCCATTTGGGAAATCAGGAAAAAGTTATTCATATTGGTCAGTTATCTTAACACCATACAATCTTTTCACTTGGTATATGCATGAAGACACGTTACATGTTTTTGACATTGATCGTGACTGGCCCGCAAAATCTTAAAAAGTTGATAGATGTTTATATACAACAATTGATTGAAGAGTTACAACTGCTATGGGATGAAGGTATCCCTACGTATGACGTTTCTACCGATCAAACATTTGTAATGAAGACTGCTCTTTTTTGGACGATAAATGACTTTCCAGCTTATGGAATGTTATCTGGATGGAGTACAGCTAGGATCTTAGGATGTTCGATATGTACGGAGAGATCGAAGTCATTTAGATTAAAACATGGAAAGAAACCCAGTTATTTTGATTGTCGCAGACAATTTATCGATAAATCATCCATTCAAAAGGAATAAAAAAGAGTTCATCAAAAATAGAACTGAAAGAACACGTCCACCATTGAGGTTGACCGGCGATCAAATTCGGGAGTAGGTGCAGGACTTTCCAACTGTTGTTGAGAACTCGCACGGCACGACTTTTACGTACGAAAGTACACATAAGTGGACAAAACGCAATATATTTTAGGATCTACCATATTGGAAGGCCCATCTTATTCATCATAATCTTGACGTCATGCACATAAAAAAGAATATTTTTGACAATGTCAAAAATACTGTGATGGATGTCGCCGGAAAAACAAAAGACAACTTGAATGCAAGAAAAGATATACGAGATATTTGTGATTAGCCAACACTAGATGTGGATGCAAGCAGCAGGGGACCAAAACCAAAAACAGTTTATACATTGGATAAGAAGCAGATGCAAGTTGTTTGTCAATGGTCGAAATATATACGGTTTCTTGATGGATATACTTCGAACATCGAGAAATGTGTTGATTTGAATGAATGCAAGTTGATAGGTTTAAAGAGTCATGATTGTCACATATCGATGGAAAGACTAATTCCAATAGCTTTCAAGGAAGTTTTACTGAACTTTGTATGAGGCGTCATTACAGAGTTGAGCAATTTCCTGCATAATATTTGCTCGACAGTGTTAAAAGCATCGCACATAAAGAAACTAAAGAGAAATGTTCCAATTATTCTTTGCAATTTAGAAATGATATTTCCTCCATCGTTTTTTTAATTTGATGGAGCATCTCTTAGTTCACTTGCCTTATGAGGCCAAAATTGCAGGTCCCGTCTAATTTCAATGGATGTATCCATTTGAGAGGTAATTTTTTTAAAAAAATTAAGTTGAAATTACTTTATTATATATTATATCCCGATAAGCTTCTTTCTATTGCAACTAGATTCTTATATCATTTGAAGAAAAAAGTGAAAAATAAGACACGTGTTGAAGCTTCAATTTGTAATATATATATTTTGGAAGAAGTAACAACATTTGTATCATACTATTTTGAGCCGTACGTGCAGTGCAAGAGGCGAAGAGTAGGCAGAAATGATGAGGGCCCCATTGATCCCAATTGCAAAGTATTCTCTATTTTCAATTATATGGATCGATCAAGCGGTGCATGTCAGTTTCGTTACTTAACAGGCGAAGAATTTCATGCAGCCCATACATATATTTTACTGAACTGCCCAGAAATCGAGCCATACTTCAAGTAAGTGTAAATTTGCAAATATATGTATTGTGTGTCAAATATTTGCTAATATGTAAATGGTTTTTATTATTAGGATTTTCCAAACTTCAATGTATGGACTACAACCACATAAGTTTGATCGTTTATGCGATGAACAATTTGCAGCATGGTTCAAGACATATGTAAGTTGCCTATGAACCAAAACCAAGTTATTAAAATTTTATACATCATTTATTAAAATATATATTATTGACTTTGTGTGTGTAACATTAGGTTCACAGTAATCATGATAAACTTAGAGAGCAAGGATTATTATATCATCTGTCATGAGGTCCACAGTTAAGAGTACGAAGTTGGCTAGCATATTTCATAAATAGATATAATTTTCACACTTAAGAATATGGAATAGGAAAAGCTACAATGAATAGTGGCGTGTCTGTTCGGTCATCTAATGGTGGCAGTTCAGAGGATGATTTTTATGGCTTGTTGGATGAAATCGTAGAGATAGAATACCTTGAACCATTAATGATGCGGGTTGTGTTATTTAAGTGCAAGTGGTTCGACCCCGTCAAAGGAATGAAGGTGCATACAAAGTTTAATTTGATTGAAATAAATCACAAGAAAATGTATATGAAATATGAACCATTTGTCTTGGCACAACAAGCAATTCAAGTATGTTATGCATCATATCATAGTTTGAAACGTGACAAAACTGATTGGTAGGCTGTATGTAAAATCAAAGCATGGTGAAAAATCGAGAAACGCTAGAAGGAAAGAGTCTATCAACAAGATGAAGTTTTTAACATGGTTGAAATTGAGGAATATAACATTCCAACTTTATGAGATCCGTGTGGAGCAATGATAAATGTGAATCCAACTGAAATTTGCGAATTAAATGTACAAGAATATTCAGAATCTGATTTTGAGACAGATGATGAAGATGATGCCCATGAAGTAAATGAAGATGAAGATCAAGACGAGGACGGAGACGAAGACGAAGATTAAAATTTTTTTGACAAGACACTAATGTTGTGTAATTATTATTACGACATGTGTTATTTTGGTTGTCATATTTGTTATTATTGTTCTTGCTATTATTGTTATTGTTATTGTCATTGTAATTCCCGGCAATTTTCCAAATCCGTCACAAATTTTCTACGGAAAAAGTATTCCATCGCAAATTTTTGCGACGGAATTTGCGGCGGAATTGAAACTTTTTGTTTTTTATGCAATCCGTCGCAAAATTGTGAAGGATTTATTTTTCCGTTGCAGATTTTGCTTTTCTGTCACAAAATTCGCACATGTTTTTCAAATTTTCAGCCCACTCTCTCTCTCTCTTTCCCCCCACCCTTATTCACCTATCACGTTTGCCGACGCGTATTTTTATTTTCGGCCATCTCTCTCTCTCTTCTCCTTCTTCTCCCTCACGCCGATTGACCCGCTACCAAACGCCGCCATCTCGCCCACCCGACCGAGCCTCGCGACCGCCCATCGCCGGTTCGCCCAGCCTCGCACGACCGCTGTATGCCACCTTCTCGCCGATCCGCCCAGATCCGGCCAACCGCATGCCGGCTTCTCCGCCTAGACCAGACCGCTGCCATGTCGCTGTCGTCGCCCAGCAGCCCGGTAGCTCGCAGCCGCGAGTGTGGCTGCTCCGCTTGTGTGCTCACCGACCTCGCCACTACCTAGCTCGCCCGTCCGCCTCGCCCGAGCTCGTGGTCATCGCCGTCGCCGCCCAGCAGCTGCCCGACCTCGTACCCATCGCCCGTTGCCGTCGCCGCCTAGCCGCCATTCGATGCCGTCGCCAAAGCTCGTCGCCGCCTCCCAGCCGCCACCTGATGCCGTCACCGCCTAGCCGCCACCCGACGCTATCGCCACCAAGCTCCTCCGTCGTTCGCCAGGCAGTGGTTGAGCGCCTGACCAACTAGCCACCATTTGGGCCCATGCCCGCACCGAACCCGCTACTGGCCGACCGGCCAAAATATTATCATTGTTTGGTTTTTCTTGACCTTAAACCAAGTAAGCAATTCCCTAAAACCCTACCTAGTATAATAAGTATTAATCGAACTTGTTTAGGGATTATTTAGTGATTGATTGGTTGGCTAAGTTATGGGTCAATTTCAAGATTGCATGTGGCTTTGATCGATGTTCGACTAGTTAATTTGATCATTATGTCGCCAATTAAGCATTTAATGACTATCAGTTGATTGATTAAACATTTTTTTAGAAAATGCATTAAAATTGAACAATTTTAGAAAAATTCATAAAAAAATTCATCGAAAATTTAAAAAAGTCAGATTTTGGGAAAAATATTAAATTTGGTGCTAATTTTTTAAAAAAAATTAAAAAAAACCAAAATTTCAAAATATCACAAACTGGCAAAAAATAATTGTGGCCACCCACTTTGAGTGAAATTTAAATTTTTTTAGGTGCCCAAAAATAATTCAAAATTTTCATAACTTTATAAAATGGATTAAAATACCTGTGGCCACCTATTGTGAGAGAAATTTTAATTATTTTAGGTGCACAAAAAATTAAAAATTTATTATAAAATAAAAAATTTCAAAACTTCACAGAATTGCTTAGAATACATGTGGCCATCCACTTTTAGTGAAATTTAAATTTTTATAGGTGGTCAAAAAAATTAAATATTTAAAAAAATTTAAAACTACATAGAATGGCTTAGAATATTTGTGGCCACCCACTTTTAGTAAAATTTAAATTTTTTAACGTGCCGAAAAAAAATAAAAAAATTTTAAAACTTTACAGGATGGCTTAGAATACCTGTAGCCACCCACTTTTAGTGAAATTAAAATTTTTTTAGTTCCCCGAATAAATTTTTAAAAAATAAAATTACAAAATTTCAAAAATTACAAAATTTTAAATTTTAAAAAATTTAAAACTTTACAGAATGTCTTAGAATACCTGTGGCCACCCACTTTTAGTGAAATTTAAATTTTTTAGGTGCCTAAAAAATTTTAAAAATAATAAAATTATTTTTATTACAAAACTTTACAGAATGACTTAAAATACTTATAGCCACCCACTTTCAGTGAAATTTAAATTTTTATAGGTGCCATAAAAAGTCTTTTTGGGCAAAAAAATTCAACAAATCAAACAGGTTTCTCCTTCACATGTCAATTTCTGGCAAGAATGCGAACAATTAATTTCTGACAACATTTTGATTTCTGGAGCATAATGGTTACCATTCGCATCCTTAGTTGTTTAATGCCAATCGTATGGTTAATTAGGTTAATCGTGTGGTTGCTTTGCTTAAATGTGTGTGATTGGTTAACTATGGCCCGATCGTGTGGGTTGATTAATGATCGTATGGCCGAGAACAAAGATCATGTGGCTGAAATTGATATTTCATGGTTGATCTTGTACATGATGAATTATCATGTGGTTTGAAAGTAGATCGTGTGGTTAATTATGGCTATTGTCAGCTTAGCATGGCATATCGTGCTCATATATTGATGTTTAATATCAAAATGAGTGCGATTCATAGTATATTTGTTCGTAGGAAATTGTACGTCATAAACACTCAGCATTGGCTAATTTCGAGGAAACATTTTCTGCTTCTGAAACAAAATGGTAAGCTTCGTCATGTACGTCATTATGTGTCCGTAATACATGTTAATATTTTTTTACATATTTGTCTAATCTTCCTACTTGTCAGTATAAATGTGAAGGTCACATGCATAGAAGACCAGTCTCTTTCTCGTCCTCGTCCCCATCCCTTTCCTCTTTCTCTGTCCTTTCATTTAACCCTCAACCACAATATGCTGATGGACAATATGGACACGTTGGCCCTTCCTCTAACACTCAAGAACATATTAGAGGACTTGGCCATATGCGAATTGAATCTCCTCTAGTTCTATCTTCTTTAACTCCCTCTCCTTCCGTTCCACCTTATTATTCGAATAATAACGGAAACACAGATGAAGAAGATAACCGATTCATGATATGCTCATTTGGAGATTCGTAAGTACTCCATTTTTTCTTTTAGTATATGTAATATTTATGGCTTTAAATATGGATGTCAACTGAATTGTTGATATTGCACAATATCTGTATGTTTGTAGATTCATGGATGCTCCGTTTGTTGTGAGAGAACTGAATAAAATAGTCAAGAACTATTGGATGGGGCAGTTTTGTAATTACAGAAGTGTTCCATAAAAAGTGAAAGATTTGTGATGGAATGAGTTTAAGGTAAGTTTTAGATATTTTATTTTCTCATCAACTAAGTTCGGTGTATTATATTGATAGTCAAGAATGATGTAAAGGGATCAGAACAACTCTGTAGTTTTCAGTACTAAAGGGACCAGATATTTTTCCCTAGATAAACTTTACAAAATTTATCGCCGAATTGTCTGGTACATGGTAATGGATATGTGACCATCATTATAATTTTCAGTTTTTTTTGTATTGATTGTAGCGGAAGTTCAGGTAGGATGAAGAAGAAGAGAATGAAGTGAGAAGAATTTTTCAAAAGAAAGTCAATGATCACATACGAAATGTGATGAATAGAGCGAAGATCAAGTAAGTGAAGCCAGCTTTCATTACAGCTGACAATTAGGCGGAAATTAACAAAATTTGGGAAATTGAAAAAAGTCAGCAAATCAGTGAGCAGAATAAAAAGAATCAATCTTCTAGTTCTAGTGAAGGGTCTGCCACATATGCTGATGGCTCTATCAACATTGAGAAGCATCGCAAATGACTGATAGGTCTGTTAAATAAGCTATAAGTTAATTTAATTCAATTATTCATGTTTACATTTTGTAGGCACAGGAATTGGAGACGGAACCGACATTTGTAGTTACATTTGAACGCATATTTCAAAAGAAAGATAAGATATGGACTGGCGATCGAGCAAAAGCTATTAAGGTATATAAGATTATACTTTAGGCTTTATGGAAACTAGAATGAAAACCGTGAATTCTTTCAATATTTATGGTATATATATAAAGTTATTTTATTTTCATATATATTGTTAATGTAGGAAAAATATAATGAACTTTTAATGAGCAATGCTAGTGGTAGTGATTGTTATGTTGCATTTGAGCCATCAGTTGACAATACGGTATTATGGGTGGAGGCAACGGGTGGGATGAAAAAAGGAAAAATATTTGAGATGGGATCCTTGTCAAGGATGTACTAGCCGAATCATGCTAGAACTTCATTTTCCAATGCGACTTGTCGAAGGAGGTCACAACATGATGAGCAATTGACCAAAGAAGTGAACCAACTGAAAAATATACTTGTAGAGAAGAACGAACAAATAAATGACTTGAAACAATAAATGAAAATCGTTATGCGACACCTCAACCTCAATCGCTATGAGGTTCCTCCTGTACGTCCTCCCAATCCAATAGGTGATGGGCACAATGATGGGCGACACAATGATGCTGAGATTGTTGATGATGATGATGATTTTCTCGGTCCTTTTTAGTTAAAATTCCCAAAATCGGGGGTAAGCTTGCTTTATAATTTTTTATGACATAAGTTGACTCATATTCATATGTAAGAACATTTATGTTCGTCTCGAAACGTTTTTTTTGTTAACCCTCTTACTTTTTCTTATACCTAGTTCCACATCCATGCATAAATGATTCTTTTATATTCTGGACTGATTGAATATTTTTATTTATGTATCCACATTTCATCAGGTGTCAACAAAAGTGACTGCTTTTTGTGTCCTACCAAGTACCAAAGCTGCCCAATCTTGTGTCTGGTTTGTCGATTTTTCGTTTTTTAAGCAGAATCTATGGTTATCCCGTCTCCTATGAATGTTTTGAATGTATTATAAGATTGGATATCAAATAATATCATATCAGATTTTGTAACCTTGCATATATCATTATTTTTTTGCGGACTAGCATCTTTCCTTTAGTTATTTTTTTCAATTATATGGCATTGTGTCTAATTTGTTCGTTTTCTATTTCTGAAGCGGAATCTATGGTTGTCTCATGTTCTTTGATTGTTTTGAATGCATTACATCATGTTCATTAATGCATACCTATTAATATGGACAAGATTTGATGGCCAAAATAGTGTAAAATTTGTGACGAATATTTAGAGACAAATTTTGCGACCATTATAGTTTGTAGCTAATTTGCGACAAATAAGTAACAACGAATCAAGTTCGTGACTAATTTGCGACGAATACATTTTGCAACGAATTTTGTAACAAGTTTTGCGACAAATTTTGTGACGAATAAAGTTCGCGCTAAAATTGTGAGGGATTTTGCGACGAATTTGGTGGCAAATTTTGCGACGAATAAAGTTTGTGACTAATTTGCGACGAATTTTACGTTAAAATTTGCGATGAAATTTGCGACGAAATTTCTGACGAATTTTGCGACAAATGAAGTTTGTGGCTATTTTGCGATGAATTTTGCGACGGATAGTGTTCGTGTCTAATTTGCGACGAATTTCTTTCCGTTGCAATTTTGCGACGAATATTGAAATTTTCTGTAGCAAAATTTTGCGACGACCTAGTAGCAACGGAATTTTTTCCATCGCTAAATTCGTCGCAAATTCGATTTGCGACGGATTTTGCTAAATTTTTTTTCGTAAAATTTGTCACTAATCCGTTATTTTTTTGTAGTGTCGTTCCCTTAGAGTCCATTCTTTCAATTTCTTTTGACAAATTTAAAACGTATAGGAAATCGATTTTTAAATTCTCGAGATTGATGGATGCTATTTTTTGCTTTTTGTTGCTAAATCAAATTAAAAAAGTTCATATGATTACAAGAATCTTGTAAGTAACCTTATCAATTCAAACCCATTTGTTTCACAATGTCTCCTGGGACTTCAAGAGAGGAACCAATCTGTTACGCAATCCAAATAATCTACCATTATTTATGGGTAGTTATAGTTTGAATATTGATCAACTATCCAAATAAATAGTGATAGACGTAGGTTGTGCAATACATTTATTACACAATCTAAAAATAAAAAATTACTTATATCTTAGTCGCTCAACGGAACCAAACGTGCGTATTTCTTATTGTCGCGACCGACCTCCCGGGTTTTTTGAACAAAACAATATGCTCAAAAAATGAGAGGCTCGCCTAGTACGTGTTAAGTCTAAATTCGGGATTTAACTCGGGCTTTCCCAAGCCCATACCATATTGTGACTTAGGATTTAGATTTTAACATGCAAGTGGTTTGCAAAAATAAGTCGCCACTAATCAATTTGGAATGGGTCGATTAGAAACCCAAACAGGGCGATGGGAGAATCACCCTATTCTTACGAACTAGAGATTGATCGAGCTCAGGGATTTGGTTATATTAGTTGAATAACTAATGTCATTTTGGTACATTTTTACCCTGTTCATTTTTTTTTTAAACATTTGTCAAGCAATTTGGATTGATTTTAGGACCTTTCTCCTAACATGTAAGGTGATCAAACGAGTACATAATCAAAAGTGATTAGCAGTCAGAGTAAATATGCAGCCCAAGGTTCTAACCCTAGTTAAGGCGATCAACATTTAAAGCACAACACCATGCTATTAAAATCTAGATTAAAAAAAACATGCATGAAAACACAATCATACAGACTTATCTATTCAAACATGCGATTTATGCGATTAAAAATAACATGCATAATAAAACAACGATAAATTAGCACATTAAGACATACAACATAATTTTTAAAAAAATTAAAAATAATAAATAAATAAATAAATTGCGGAACATTTTTTAAAAAAATTTTTAAAATTAATTTTTTTAAAAAATTATAAAATAAAGTAATATAATATAATAATATAAAAATCGGTCGGGTCGCAGATTTGGGTCGGTCAGATTCAACCCCAGGTGTTGACCCGGGTCGAGTCGGCTGATCCGGGTCGATTGAAACTAACCTGAGTCCACGGATTTGACTCATCATTGACCTGGGTTAGGTCAGCTAATCCGGGTCGGTCGAAATCGACTCGAGTCAACGGATCCGAACTGGAGTTGCCCCGGGTCGGTCGAAACCGACTCGAGTCAACGAATCTGACCTGGCATTGACTTGGATCGAATCTGCTAATTCGGGTCAGGTTCGACCCGAACTCGCAGACCCGCGAAGGGGGGAAACACCGGCAAGGCCGAAATTAGCCGTCCGCCAACCGACCCAGGTTGGCGCCGCCCCCAAATCGACTCTCTAGAACTACCATGAGGCCATGCTACTAACCTGGGCCGCCGTCGGACCGCCATTCGCCGGCCGACAGACAAATCAAAATCGGCTTCATTGAGGCATTTTGTCAAGCACTTGACACGCGCGGGGAAAAACGGGGGCTTTTGACCTCCGGCGATGGAGTCGGCACCGACGGCGGAGTCGGCACCGACGGCCACGACACATTCTCGACTGAGACCAGGGACCGTGACCGGCGTCAGCATGGGTCGGGATTCGCGTGACACAGCCGGCGCAAGTCCTGGCTAAGCCACACCCAAAAAACAAAGCAAAATAGGGGGGATTTCTCAGTCGAGGGGAACTCACCAGTCAACGGCGCTCCGGATGGGCTCTGGCTACTCCGTGGGCAACGGCAACGCGGTTGGTGCTCCGGCGAGATCTCGGCTCACGTTCTCTCTCTGTATTTCTCTCTCTCTCTCACTTTGTTTTTTCTCTCTCTCCCCGGCCGGGCCTCTCTCTGTATGTTGCCACCCCCCCCCCCCCCCCCATGGCTCGACGACTAGGGTTGGTGGCTGAGGCTGAGACGCGGTGGCCCCCGGAAGCTCATTTTCTCTCTCGGTTTCTCTCTGTTTTCTTCTCTTCCCCAAAACAGAACCAGTTACCTCCTCCTTTCTCTCTCTCCTCTCGCTGGTCTGTATAGCCGACGACGATGACACCACTCTCTGTTCCATTAAACGCTCTGCACCGGCCTACCGCTCCTACTGAAGACTTTCATTTTATTTCTCAAATCTTCTTAACCGCTCATAGACACATCTTTCCTCGGCGTCTGCCTTCGATTCAACCACTACATAAACAAGAGTCCACACGCTCGATCTCAGTATCAGTATCATCATCGATTTTGCCTTCCATTCTCTTTGACCTTCTCTATTTTCCTTATGGCCACTCAAGAACTGCTCCTCTCCTTCATTGTCTTCTCTCTTCTCGCAGGTTCCCTAAATCTTTCTTCTCTACAAAGCTCTTCCTCTTCTTCTTCTTTTGTTGCGTCTGGTGGTGACAGCTTCTCTTTCTTGGATTTTTTCGCAGGGCACGAGGCAGTTCACGGCTTGCCGAATCACCCCCACCATCATCATCACATGACCCCCGCTCGTCCGACTGCGTTGAACTCCCTTTCAGAGCGACGAAGCTGTTCGTGTTCGGGGACTTGTATGCGGACATGGGGAACAACAAGTCGGAGGCGAGGTTGTGGAAGGTGCCTTACGGCATGACCTTCCCCGATAATCCGTCCGGGGCATTTCTCCCACAGCCTCTTCCTCACTGATTATCTCGGTCGGTAAACCTGTTCGTAACCTCCTCACCTTGCTCTTTCAATCATGTCAGATCAGCTTGCTCTCCTTTCTTTTCTTGCATCCTCACATTCTCAAGTGATCTGAGATTCGAACAGATTTTCATTTTCTCCGCTAGCAGTACTTCAATATTCCCAAGGCACTCTAGCTAGCAACTCTAATTTCCAATTCCTCTTCTTCTTTCGCAGTTAAATTTTTCAGAGTGATGTCGCCCTTACCAATCGCATGGTGGCCAAAAGCGAACGTGCTGCGCTTCAGGCTCGGCATGAATTTCGCTTACGGCGGAACTGGGGTGGTTCAACACCTTGAGCTCCGAGCCAAACATGACGGTCCAGATCGACCACTTCAAGAGCCTGATCGGAGACACCTTCTTCAAGGCCGCCGTCACCCAATCTTCCGTAGCCTTCTTCACCAACTCCGGCAATGACTACGACACTTACCTGGCCAGGAATGGCAACCCCTGGGTACTTAATTCAGAGGTCTATTTTAAATTGTTCGTTAGATTAAGTTGACATCACTAGGGACAAGGCCCAAACAAGCTCTTGGGCACAAATTGAGGTGAGAACTAGCAACGCCTCTCTAGGAACAAAATAAGGAGCCATATGGTGTGCATGTGCCTAGCAAAATGGTTCGTCATTAGGATGCGTCGAGGTCGATCACACTTCGGCCGCAGAAGACAAGCTATTTACGTCTCCGTTCCGGTATGACATACAGGATGTAAGAATTTCACGACACTGACCGGGGCTGCTAGACTTCATCTACAAGGTGGTGAATCAACCCGCTGCGAACATGAAGCGTGTGTACTCGCTGGGCGTGAGGAAGATCACGGTCGCGGCTCTTCAACCCTTAGGATGCCTCCCTCAGTTTACTGCCCCGTCGTTCAAGAAGCGCAACGACACTGTCGGTCTGCTCGTCGACTACCACAACGAGCGGCTGAAGGGGGCCGTGGAGAAGCTGAACAACGAGACTAGCCCTTCCACTTTCGTCATCGTCGATCTCAACAGCGCTTTCAAATGGGTCATCCGTACGTAAAATTCTACAGATGCAATTCTCGGTTAATCTTCGCCTCTGACATTGGACTTTGTTTCTGCGGAGAATACGACGATCTTCACGAATCCGATGAAGCCATGTTGCATGGGGGTGAGCAGCGAGTACAACTGCGGGAACGTGGACGCGAACGGGAAGATGTACACGCGGTGCGAGGATCCTGGTGCTTACTTCTTCTGGGACATGGTCCATCCTACGCAGGCTGGTTGGGGCGCTGTGTATTGGACTCTTCTGCCGAATCTCTTTTACAATTTCACAGCCCTTCCATAGATAGATTTTATTAATTTCTGTAGGAATATTTCCATTCGATTTGAAACCTTTTTTTTTTTTTTTTGCATTTTAGGGATCGAAAAAATTGGTTATTGGGATGATGTGATGGGATTGAAGTTTTCATGCGTGCACCCTTATTTGGGGAAACTTGTTTTTTCGCTTTAGTTATTACAACCTTCCTCAAATCCATTATATATATACCTAATAAATATTTAAAAAAAAGGGATATGAGAAACCTTGGAAAAATATAAGAGAAATGATTAAGTGATAGTCTACTGTGAGATTAACATGTCTTTGACCACAGAAAAATAAATAACGAATAATTAAAAATTGTTATGGGGTTCACTCCTTCAAAGATTTGTGCCTCACAACATATTGTTAATCTCATAGTGACCTAAAGATGTTATGCTAGTAAAGCCCAAAATATAATTTGACGAATGGGAGGGATGTAAATGGGCCTCTTACAGGGGCGTCTCCTCCATCTTCAATGCCTGTCTATTTACCTATACCGGCCGTTTCTTCTCCATCAAACATGATTCGTCGGAGAAATCATATCATCAAAACCGCGTAGAAACGAAGACTTTTAGCCCTTTCCTTCCCTCCAAATGATGAATTGGGGCTAAATTCAATTCAAACCCTAAACCTAATCCTAAATTAGTTCCAACGGCAGCAAGTCTTTTTCCAGCGAGTGCCGTAAAAGGATGCCCTTGGAGCGAAGGTGCTGGAGGCAGCACCGCTACCGATCCCCAAGGCCAGCCACAATGGCAATCGTTCCATTTCGAACTAACGTAGCTTTCTTTCTAGTGGGCATTGGACCAGTATTTGAGGTATTGACATCGGAGATCTTCCCTTTAAGGCTAGGTGCTGCACTCGGGGTCGTGGTTACGGTGTGCAGGGGACTCGTGACGATGTCCTTCCTTTCGATTTCGCACGCAATCATAATGGCCATGGAGAAGAAAGCTGGGTTAGAGTTAGGATTGGAATTGCATTTAACCCCAATTCGTTAATTTGGCGTAAGAAAGTGCCAAACGACATTGCTTCTAAATTGTTTTGATAACATCATTTCCCCGCAAGCCACGTTGGTGACCGACATCATAAAAGTGAACATATTTTTTTTTAAATTATGATATTCAAATGATTGAATGAAAAGTTATAACATCAAAGGAATCATCCTACGAAAGTTATACCACTTATAATATCATTTTCTCAATGTCTTTATATCAACGTGTGTATCATAGGGCCTCACCATTGCAATTTAAAACTTTATTAGTCCCTATGTACTTGCTAACTATATTAAACAACAAAGTTGTCCTTCAACTATATATAAATATGTAACATGTGTGTATTTTGCTTAATTAATGGGAATTCATCTTTTGTAACTGAAAAATTGTGCTTTAGTGATGATACATTGCGTAAGAGCTTAGCCGAAAACATACAAAAGGACCATCATGGTACCTTTTTCGAGTTAGGGACATTCTGTTTTTCCCCTCTTAAAAGGACGTCTTTTTTGCTTGTCCAGCAAACAATTAGATTAATTTCATAAATGGTCTAAAACCTTTAAATGACAATCTTTTAACACTTATCTTTTTTAACAATTAAACCGTTTGATGTAAGTAAAGTTAATTTCTAATAGCTAACAATATAAAAAGAAGGAAAAAAGGATCAAAGTTGACATTACTTTCTAACATATCCTTATCATAAGATTTACATAAGAAGGAAAGATACTATGAGTTCGTTTCACGGAAAATGAGTGATTTGGAAAATATTTTTCGAAAAATAATCTCTTATATCATTTAGAAAATTAATTGAATGTAAATTTTTTTCATTGCCCACGAAAATAGTTAGGCATACATTGTTATTGACGATGAAAATTTTTCCGTTAACTAATTTTTCTAAACGATATAAGCAATCATTTTTTGGAAATTATTTTCCAAATCACTCATTTTTCACAAAATGAATGCATCCTTAGATCAAAAGTCTAGATCTGTCCCTAATTGTAATGTACCCTGTATTGTTGATTTTGGACAAATTTGATTCGATAAAAAATAAAAGTTAAAGAAGCCTATAATTTTGAATTTAGTCATTACCAATAAAAAAATACAAAATAATTATAATGGGAGTCCTAAAATTGGCATAATAATGTATTTGAGTCTTAAAATTTTTATTTTGATTTAGTCCTTTTTGTTAACTCATTTAGGATTTAGTGAAGAAAAATCTATGTGTCATTTCTGTTAACTATCAGGTAAGATTAACAATAGGAAAACAAAAACAATATGAATTTTTTTGTCCACATAAAACTGACAAAATTAACAGAAGAACTCAAGTACATTGAGGGTGTAAGTGTTTTTGCTTAAACGTTAATACCGTGAAAAATCCTAAATTGGTAAACCTATAATAAATTTACCCAAAACTAATTTTTTGACAAATATGACAAATATACCCAAAGCTAATTTTTTGACCATTAAAAACTCTAAACTGTTACATTTATGATAAATTTACCCTCTATTAGTTTTCATTAAGTTAGATTAATACTACGAAAAATCACAAACTGGTACATCTATGACAAATGGAGAGAAAAACCCTAAATTGTTATACCCGTCAACTATCATGTGTTATCTAACTTAGCAATTTGACAGTAAAATTAAACAGAAACTAACAGCAGTAAATTTATCACAGGTGTACCAGTTTAGAGTTTTTAGTGATCAAAAAATTAATTTGGGATAAATTTATCACGAGTCTACCAGTTTGGGGTTTTTTCGTGATATTAACCTTTTGCTTAAATGGACAAAGTAAAAGTTTTAGGATTCAAATACAATATTATGAGAATTTTTAGAACTCGCTAACTATCTCAATTTGAATTTCAAAAGAAGTTATTTATTAGTAAAATAAAAAGTTTTAAAAAGAAGAGAGAAATGGGCCAAAGAGGTGATCGGCCACAACAGATATTGCCACTAGGCCCTAGGGGTGATCGGTTTCAAAGTGGGTTAGTTTCCACTCTGGAATTTCGAACCGGATCAATAAGGTCGATTCCCAGTTTATGAAATTATGAACTGGCCCACTTAGTCTTGGAACCAGCAATAATTTCTTTCTTTTCTTTTTTTCTATTCCCTGCAAGACTGTAAGTGTGTTTCTTCTCCATGCAAATATGAACGTTGTTTTTATACAAGTTACAAATCTATTGCACATAGTTATCATATCAATGTCTACATATCAAAGGTCAAGTTAAAACATTGATCTTCAACTTCTTGAGAACAAGTAACAAGATTCTCCGCAGTCCTTTACCGCAATGCATTTATATCCCCCAAAAATTTGCTCAAGAAGGGAAACAAGAAAGAATCTTTAAGGCTTGAGAAAATGTAACTCCCACTTTTGCAAACCCCAATCATCTTTAAGAAATGTTTTGTCATAATAAAAATTATAACTAAAAAAAATATGGGTCCGGTCTAGTTGGTTTGATCCACACCTGAGATTGGAAACCAGACCTGAAACTAGGAACCACACCTATTATAACTGGTTCCAAATTTTAGGAATAGGAAACCGCCTGAAATTGGCCAGTTCGGTTTGGTTCCTAGTTCGGTCCAGTTCCAGTGCTCATCCCTACCTGGCCCCCCTACAACCAAGTGATCTAAGCAAGGGCGATGGCTCAAAGTGAGAGGGTACCTTTTCTGTGTTCGACTCTTAACTACTCCATTCTCATCATGCTTTCTTGTTGACAATTGAATTTTTTCTAAAGAAAGTCCTTTGTTTATATTTATTTATGTTGACACCTATTTTTAATTTGCCCAAAATTAATTGCACAAAATTTAGGAATTAAATTTCTTTAATTCCTAAAACAAAAAAATATTTCTATTAAATACATCACATATAAAAATTAGCCATATTTGCATTAATAGGGTCTTTATTATAATAAAAAAAAACCTGAAAAATCTAGTTGGGCCGGGTCGACCCGGCCCATTTTTTTTCCCCTTTTCTCCTTTCCCCCCCGCAGGCCCAGCCCGCTTCCCTTTCTTTTTTTCTTTTTTCCCCCTGGCCCAGCCCGGCCTCCTCCTTCCTTCTCCCCCCCGCCGGCCCAGCTCCCCCTTCCCTTTCTCTCCTGCACGCGGCAGGGCCCGACCCGGCCCAGCTTCCTCTTCCTTCTCCCCCTCGGCGGCCGTCGCTTTCCTCTCCCTTGTTCGCCCCTGTTCACTGCGTCGGCGTGACGTCGCCGGATAGCTACGCCGCCGTCGCCATCTGGCTAGAGCAGGGCCGGCACAGCACGCCACAGGGATTGGCCATTAAGGCCAGTCCCGTCTCCCCCCCGATTCCCAGGCTCTCTCCTTTCTCCCCCCATCTCCTCTGCGTTGCCCAGAACCGACCCCCCCTCTGTACCTGCCTGTGGTCGCGAGATTCGCGAGGCATAGGCCGGTGCAGGTAGTCGTCAGCTGATGTCGGGGAGCCGAATAGTGGCCCAAGGCCATTATAAACCAAAGAAAGAGAGAGAGAGAGAGAGAGAGAGAGAGAGAAGGGGTCGGCCACAGAGAGAGAAATAGAGAGAAACAGAGAGAGAGAGAGAGAGAGAGAGATAGAGAGAGAGAAAAAGAGAGCCGAGCATCCGCCGTAGCGAGGAAAATAACCAGCAGCATCACCGTCGCCCACGAAATAGCCAGAAAGCCGTCTCGAGCACCGTCGACCGGTGAGTTTCCCCCTCGGCCGAGTATCCGCTATCTTGCTCTGTTTTTAGGCATAGTTTGGCCGGGACTCGCGCCAGTCGTGTCATGCGAGTCTCGGCCCATACCGTCATTCCCCACAGCCCCTAGTCCCAGTTGGAACCGAGCCTCGGCCGTCAGAATCGGCCCGATCGCCGGAGGAGGTCAAAAACTCCCGTTTTTCCACGCGTCCGCTAGGTGTTCGACGAAATACCCCAGAGAAGCCAAATTTGGTTTAGTCGCTGGCCTATGAAACGGCGACCGAACAGCAACCCAGGCGGTCTGTGGCGTCGGTGGTGGCCCTAGGGGCCGATTCGGGTGGCGACACCAGTCTGGGTTGGCCGGCGGACGGCCAATTTTGGCTCCGCCGGCACCCCCCCTCGTGGGTCTGCAAGTTCGGGTCGAATTCGACCCGAATCAGCAAATCCGATCCGAGTTAATGCCCGGGTCGGATCCGTTGACTCGGGTCGATTTCGACCAACCCGGATCAACCGATCCGACCTGGGTGAACGCCCATGTTAGATCCGTTGACTCGAGTTGGTTATGACCGACCCGGATCAACCGACCCGACCCTGGTCAATGCCCGGGTCAAATCTGTTGACCCAGGTCGGATCCGACCAACCCGAATCCAATGACCCGACCCGGTTTAATATTATATTATTATTTTATTTTAAAAATATTTTAAAAAAATTTATGTGATTTATCTGATTGTTTTAATTTATTGTTGTATTATTATGCATGTTATTTTAATTGCATAAATTGCCATGTTTTAATTAGATAAGCCTATAGAATCATGTATTGTTGTAATCATGCATGTCTTTAGTTAAATTTTAATTGCATGAACTGCCGTGTTTTAAATGTCATCTGATGTAGTTAGGGTTAAAACCTTAGGCTGCATATCTACTTTGACTGCTAATCGCTTCTGATTATGTACTCGCTCGATCACCTCACATGTTAGGAGAAAGGTCCTAAAATCAATCCAAATTGCATGACAAATGTTTTCAAAAAATGAATAGGGTAAAAAGATATCGAAAGGGCATTAGTTATTCAACTAATGTAACCAAGTCCCCAAGCTTGATCAATCTCTGGTTCATAGGAATAGGGTGATTCTCCCATCACCCTGTTTGGGTTTTTGATCGACCTACCCCAAATAGATTAGTGGCGACTCCTTGATATAAACCATTTGCATGTTAAACACTTAAACCCTAAGTCGCGATATGGTATGGGCTTGGGAGGGCCTGAGTTAAGTTCCAAACTTAGACTTAGCATGTACCAGACGAACCCCCTCGTTTTTTTGAACATGTTGAAAAAAAAACCCTGGGAGGTCGGTCGCGACAGACTGGCGACTCCATTGGGGACTCTCTGTTTTTAAAAGTGGACTTAAGCCAATGTTTGCTCTGTTCAAAAATAATTTTTGATTGGCAGCAAGGACTCCAACTATGATCATAACATTAAGGTGTTATATGTTATTACAGGTTCAAATTGATTGATTTTAAATTGTTGTGCATGCTATAATAATTTAGCACTATATTGTTGAACACACAACCACGCTGCTGGACCTGGGCCGCAATAAAATGTTTTAGGATGGTGTTAAGAAAGATACAACCTCGAACGCGAGCCCGCGATGTAAAGGTTGCCTTTCTTTTCCCCGAAATTCATTTCTAAAAATCATAAAGAAATATCTTTAGCCGTTATTCCCGTGATTATAAGATATTCTTTTCGATTTGGCCGAAGTTAAGAGGGCTTGACACCAACGCGAGACTGCGACGATCAGGCATCCTTTTAATTCTATTTTGTTGAACCAGTCTAAAATAGAAATTGAACCTCACTCTTCATGTGCATGTCGTTGTGATTGACATGGTTCAAGGAAAGGTATATAATCTATCCCTCCTTATTTTATTATACAGTCTACTTACTTTTTTGATTTGTTACCAACAGGCTATCTGTCAATTGCATTCTATACACGATGGGAAAAATCGATGTCCAATTCGTCCCTACTCCCAAAAAAGAGCTTCTAGCATGGTGGGACCAACTCAACCAGAATGGCCAGCAGTATGTCAAAGCAAGAATCGGTCACCTACTTCCACTGCTCAAAATCAATATCCATTCCGGCATGATGCAAGCACTAGCGCATTTCAAGTGCCCACAGACATCCACTTTCATATTCGGCAAATTTGAGATGACCCTGACTTTGGAAGAATATAGTGTTGCCATTGGAAAACCTTTGGGATCTGAGCTCACCAAACCTCTTTTAAGCATATCCCATCTGCCCGAATTATCTCAATTTTTGCGAACCAAGAGCGATACTATGAAGAGAGTCATTAAAGCTCATTGTAATGCATGCCCATGGTTTTTCTTAAATGAATGTTTTGAAAACCAACCTATGAGGCAAAAAGTCAAAATTTTTATCCTTGCTTTTATTGGGTGCGTCCTTTTCCCCCATCGCAAAAATTCAATAAACCCCTCGATTGCTTTTGTGGCCAAATAAATTTACACCGGCTTGAGTTATGTTAATTCGGTTTTTGCAGAAACATTTTTGTCTTTAAACCTTTTTAAATAAAATGATGACAAAATCATACGGGCTGCTCCAGAAAATTTGCAAATCTGGTTTTTATCCCATTTGAGAAGATTTGCGCATCTCATGCAGTTTTTTGAGATTGATGACTTCATGCACCCAATACAAAGATTTGAAGTTCTAAAAAGTCATTCCCCTAATAAGGATTACGCCACATGGATAAATTTTTTGAAAGACCCCGATCCCAAGGCATTCCTATGATATACTAAATGGTTTCATGAGGGTCAGGCTCGATATGCCCACCAGTTCCATAACCTCATTCTGCTGCTCGATTTATCAGGCATCATCTTATACTACCCATACCGGGTAGCCCGCCAATACAGGGCCTTCCAAGAAGTCCCGTTGCCCCTTAAAACAGATATGTTTCGAGTTTGGTTCACCCGCTCAAACTACAATTACGCTGACGAAATTCGCACCATCTAGGGGATATGGACTGAATGCCATCTTGAGAACATCTTGGTGCCTAGGCTGTTGAAGGGACAGGAAAAAGTCCACAATGTCTCTCTGTTCTATATTACACATCACCAAATCCCGACAGATTTTCAGCCAAAGGTCCCAGATGTAACCGACAAGCCCAGTCACCAAGCACAAATTGATCAACTTGAAAAGACTATGGGGACGAAGGATATGCTTATTGCGGAGCTTGTTCGTGAAAATAAGCGACTCCGAGAGACTGGAAAATGGGCTATCTTTGTGTTTTGTTTTTGTTATATTGTCGACATTTCCGTTGGAAAAAATGTCTTTTTCGAATTTCCCCCCCTCTGTGGAGGTTGTAAACCCATGTATTGTAAATAAATAATGTTTTGAGGGCATGAGGTAGTATCCCAAACCGGCCCGTTGATGATAACCAGCCATGAAGAGGAAGATATTCTGAGGCCCAGGCTATCTCATGTTTCCTGGTCTTAAATGCTTTTCGAAAATCAAAGACACTTTTACTATTTCGTCCAAAAAAAATGTTCTAAGAGGAAAAGGATAATGAAAAATCCATATCCCCATTCATTTTTTTAATCAATTTACCCTGTATTCCAGGCACGATCTTGCAACTTTGCAACTTGCGAGGGAATTAGTGCAGTCCAGCCCGATGATGGAGATACTCACAATAGCGATTTAGATAACACAAGTGATGATCCCGCTGAGATCCAAAGAAATTGGGAGCAATACAAACTATTCAAACCCCTTACAACCGAAGACACTGGTACCATTAATTTGAGTGATACTCAAGATCCAAAAGAAGTCAAGATTGGAGTCAACCTTGCCGAAAAGAAAGCCATGCGTATAATTGCTCTTCTCAAGGATTACCAAGACGTCTTCGCATGGTCTTACTCTGATATGCCAGGACTAGACCCCCAGATTGTTAAGCACAGTTTGCCTACCAATCCCAACATACCTCCCAAGAAGCAAAGGTTATGAAGGACCAAACCCGAACTGTAAAAAAAAATCGAAGAAGAAGTGATGAAGTTGTTGAAAGTAGGGTTCATCGAGGTTTCGCAATACCCTGATTGGGTAGCAAACATCATGCCAGTTAAGAAAAAAGATGGTCGAATTCGTGTCTGTGTTGATTACCGTGACATGAATAAGGCTAGTATAAAAGATGACTTCCCACTCCCCCACATAGATGTTCTTGTGGATAGTACCGCTGGATTCGAATTATTTTCTTTTATGGATGGATTCTCCGAGTATAACCAGATAAGGATGAATAAGGAAGACAAGGAGAAGACTGCGTTCATTACTCCATGGGGGACCTTTCACTATAAGGTTATGCCTTTTGGTCTGAAGAATACCGGTGCAACATATCAATGTGCTATGGTCACTCTCTTTCATGACTTGATGCACAAAGAAATTAAAGTATATGTTGATGACATGATCGCTAAAACCAGATGTGGAGAAGACCATGTTGAGACCTTGAAGAAGCTATTCAGTTGCTTGCGCGAATTCAAATTACGCTTGAACCCTGCAAAGTGTGTGTTTGGGCGACCACTGGCAAATTACTCGAATTCATCGTGAGTAGCAAAGGGATCGAAGTCGACCCTTCAAAAGTCAAAGCAATATGTGAACTGCAACCCCCGTCCATAGTAAAGGAGGTCAGAAGCCTTTTAGAAAGGTTGAATTACATCGCTCGATTCATCTCGCAACTCTCCGAGACTGCATGGCCTTTCTTCAAACTCCTCAAGAATGATGCCCAGATTAATTGGGATGAAGATTGTCGGAAAGCATTTGGAAAGCTAAAGCAGTATTTGATGGATCCACCAGTATTAGTTCCACCAGTCCCAGGGCATCCTTTGACTCTCTACTTAACGATTCATAGAGAATCGTTAGGAGCCCTATTAGCCCAGAGCCACCCTGAAGATGGAAAAGAACGAGCTATTTATTATCTAAGTAAGAAATTCACCATCTCGGAACAAAATTATTCCGAATCAGAAAAAACCTGCGTTGAACTAGTATGGGTGCTACATAGGCTCTGACAATATACCTTGCACCACCAGACGTTTCTGGTAACTGAAAATGACCCTATCTGGTATCTGCTTAACCGATCGGCGTTAGTGAGAAAATTAACCATATGGCAAATTCTGATTTCAGAATTTGACATCCAAATATCATCACAAAATTCAGTGAAATGGTCAAGTGATCGCTGATATGTTAGCTGAATGCCCTGGGGAAATACATAAAGATGATCTTTCAGACGACCATATTTTATCAACGGAAAAACACACGTGGACCATGTTTTTCGATGGAGCAGTAAACCTGTTTCGTTCTGGCACCGGGGCGGTCTTGATATCCCCAGATGGGCAGCATTATCCGGTAGCCGCGAAACTGGTGTTTCATTGCACCAACAACATCACCGAGTATGAAGCATGTATTCCCGGTTTATAAGTAGCAATTGACATGAAATTAGCCAAACTAAAAGTATTCGGCGATTCTGCCTTAATCATACTCCAGACTGTGGGCGAATGGAAGACTAGGGATAGTAAACTAGTATCCTATCATGACTATCTGGAGAAGTTGGTTTCAGTATTCGATGATATTTCATTTGAATACCTGTCTAGATCTCATAACCAATTCGTCGATGCACTGGCTACACTGTCGTCCATGTTACAAGTTACCAATGGTTTGGAAATAGAACCTCTGAAGATTGAAGTCCTGACCAGACTAGCCCATTGCATGATTGTAACCGAAGAACCCGATGGTAAACCATGGTATTACGATGTTGTTGACACCTAAATTTTGCTCAATCATTTAAGGTTTTATTGCATAAAAATTAGGATTTAATCTTTTAACCCCTTAAAAAAATAATAAATATTTTCATTAAATTGCATGGCATATAGGCATTAGGTGCATTTGCAATAATAGGGTCTATTAAAACATCCTTAAAAAAAAAAAGATAAAGAAGAAGAAGAAGATTCGAGCCAGTTTGACCCGGCCCGACTGAGCCAAGCCCTTCTTCGTTCTTTTCCAATTAGGCCCAAACTCTCATCTTCCTTCTCCTATCTTTTCTGGACCCAATACCTATTCTTTGCCCAACTTCCTTTTTTGGGGCCTGTTTTCTCAGCCTAGCCCCCTTCTTGCTTGTTCTCTCCTTCACGCTCACTCATGGAGCAAGAAGCAGACGACAAAACGGAAGGACGCTCTGCACGAGGGGGGTGGTAGTTGCGATTCAAGAAGAGAGAAAGTGAGGGAACAGTGCTGCATCCTAGCAACACAAGAACCCAGGAGGGCTTGAGCCGTTTTAGCAAAAAAACAAACCTGATTCAGCCTTGAACAGAAGGGCCCGGCCGCTGGCATTGTAGAGGTTGAGAAGGCGCTCTGATCAAGCATGTAATTGAGCGGGAATGGGAAATAAGGTAGCTAGTAGGGTTGACTAACAAAAGCTGAAGCATTATCATAAAAGTAGAGAGAGATGGACGTCCACGGAAGAAAGGTCAAAATAAGCACAAAAAGGGCGCTCTCTCGCACTTTCTCTTTCTTGCTGCCATCATACATGCACACACAAAAGAAGAAAATGGAGTCTGCATGCAGGGGAGAGCAAAAGCAGAGGGGTCAGAGGCACAGAGGGAGAGAGTTCCAAGAGAGGGAGGGAGTTCCGAAACAGAGAGTTTCGAGAGAGAGCTCGAGAGAGCTAAAGGAGAGAGCATTCAGAAGGAAAAGGGAAGGAAAAAAGAAAAAAGAGGGACAGGGAGGAGAGAAAAGGGAGAAAGAGCTTGGCTTGATGGGGGGGTCTTTCTTCGAGGAGAGGTTCCGGTCCCTTCCAGGTGACAGGCAAATCTTGTCTCCCTCTCAGTCGTTCACCCGTTGCCTTGAATCATCCACTTAAACGAACGCCTCTTTCCGAGAGCGTCCGTTTCGGTATCAAATCATCGAAGAAATCGCGCTTAGATGCCGCAAACGAGCAAAGTCAGTTGCGCATATCGTCACCATAGTTGATTCTGTGCTGTTCACGACCAGGTGAGACTCGCGCCTCCCTTGTTTTTCCCTTGCCTATCGGATGCCGGGCACATCGAGCCTATTTCGATGGTCGCTCAGCCCCCATTGATAGATACTCGTGCTCGTTTGATACTCAAAGAAGCTGTTTTAAACGTTTCACACCGAGAACATGCTGTGAATTTTGCTAAAATCGAATCTGCAACCCCATTCCTCGGTTATACCGCACATGTTTGATAAAGTATCTCAATGAAACAGTTTAAGCTTGGAGTGTCAAATCCGGTCGTGGTGATTTTTTAAAGTTTTTTTGTAAAATGAAATAGCTCTTTGGTGTAATATAGTTGTTTAGAACTTTACATGTCACATTTGAGCCAAAAACCACGTTCACGACCAGTTTTAGTCCTTTATTCAAACTCGCCTATCACTCGTTTGATAAAATGTCTGAACGAAGGCCGAGACCAATATCATCAAGATCCGTCTTTGTAATCTTCATTTTATGCTTCGTTCGAGCTTGGATTGATATTTCGTGCCTGCTCTGGTATTTTTCCTGCGTTTTCATGCCACTGTTCGTGCAAGGACCGAGTTGGTCTCGCATACGCATCTTCCCACCTCTTCCTACATGAGAGATTTTCCTGCATCAACGAAGCCCATGGCTCGACGGGGCCTTAGCCAACGTGTTCCTCCTCATCTTTAGCATGCATGTGTTGGCTTTTGGCTGTTTATTTTGCTAGAGCAGTGTTTGAGTCGGTATGTCTCTTTGGTGATAACGGTGTTGCCGGAATCGCTTCGGTGATAGTCGGGTAGTGTCGTCGGCGGTGGCACGACGACCGACGAGAGGTGGCCGTCGACGTTGGAGGTCGACGGCTGGCGGTGGTGTTTGGTGGCTGAAGGTGAAACTCCGGGTGTAAGAGGGAAGCTCTCGGGGAAAGAGGGTTCTGGGAAAGAAAAGAACGTGCATGGCAGAAGAGAAGAGGGGGGGAAAAAGTAATAAAGAATAGTACAAAGAAAAATTAGAAAAGAAATGGAAACCAAAAAAAAGGGAAAAAAGATGAACGAAAAAGAATTCAGAAAAGAAAATAGAAAAGGGGATCCCGGGCAGGTCGGAAATCCGGGTCAGGCAGTCGGGCGAATCGGGTCAGGAGACCTAGTCCGGAATTGTTATTTTTATTAATAAAAATATTAAAATATTAAAAAATTCAAAAAAATTCAAAAATGTTTAAAAATCCAAAAAATATTAAAAGTCTAAAAAACATTAAAAAACATTAAAAAATTCAGAAAATCCAAAAACATTAAAAAATCCAAAAAAAATCAGAAAAATTCAAAATCCGAAAAATCAAAAAAATATTGTTTGGGTTTTGGAATTTGCCTTTGTTTGCCCCTTTTGTGTGTTTAGTGCCGTGTTTGACTTTTCGTATCTTGAATTGCTTGTTTAATTTATCTTCGCTTGTGGTTGATTAGGTACATTAGATAGCATGTTGGTTGTTGTTTCCCTTAGCTTGGAATTTTGAGACTCTCGATTAGTGTAAACATGTTAGGTGGTGAATTGAGCAAGATTAGGTACCGCAATGGCACTAATTGGTCAATTAGTGTAATCAAGTCTCCGTACCCATTGAATCTCTGGTTCGTAGAAGTGAAGTATTTCTCCCGTGCTTCACTTGGGTGTCTAATCAACCCACCAAAAATCAATTAGTGGCGACTCCTAGATGAAATCGATTTGCATGTTAATAACTTAAACCTTAAGTCGTGAATCGATATGGGCTTGGGAGAACTCGAGCTAGATTTAACTTAGTAATCTATTAGTCAAACCCCTTAGGCAACAGGGCCGGTTCAGGGAGGTTGCGACAGATATCATGAATTTCATTAAGGAACAGCAATTCCCTGAAGGGAGTAGCCCTGCAGACAGGAGATACATAATGAAGATGGCAACAAAGTTCTTTGTCAATGGTGAGAACTTGTACAAAAAATCCTACGATTCTGTTTTGTTAATATGCGTGGATGCGACCGAAGCAACACATATCATGCGGGAGTTGCAGGAGGGAGTATGTGGCCTGCACATGAATGGCACATGTTGGCCAGGAAAATAACAAGATTGGGTTATTACTGGCTTTCCTTAAAAGGTGATTGCATCCGACATGTTTGAAATTATTACCGTTGTCAGATCCATGGAAATAAGATAAATGCCCCTCCAACAGAATTACACCAATTGTCTGAGTCATTGCCATTTTCAATATGGGGCATTGATGTGATCGATCCAATTAATCTGAAAGCATTAAATGGACATCGTTTCATCTTGGTTACAATTGATTATTTCTCTAAGTAGATCGAGACCGCGTCATATACCAATGTTACCGCTCGGAATGTGATGAAATTCATCAAGCGAGACATAATTGCCCGTTATGGCGTCCCTGAGGCCATCGTTACAGATAACGGGGACAAATCTGAATAACAAGCTTGTTGATGATTTACTCAGTGAATTCAAGATCCGTCATCTGAATTCATCTCCCTATCGTCCTCAAATGAATGGGGCTGTTGAAGCTGCCAACAAAAACATCAAGAAAATCTTAGCAAAAACTGCTGAGAATTACCGAAATTGACATGAAAGATTGCCTTTTGCGTTAATGGCGTTCCGAACATCAATTCGGACATCTATTGGGGTAACCCCTTTTTCCTTGGTATATGGCATGGAAGCAGTCCTGCCTGTCGAGGTGAAAATCCCTTCACTACGGGTATTGTCCCAAGTGAAGCTATCTGAGGCGGAATGGAAGCAGCAAAGACTGGAGCAGCTAAATATGATCGATGAAAAACGATTGAAAGCTCTTTGTCATGGGCAATGTTATCGGCAAAGGATAGCCAGATTATTCAACCAAAAGGTACGCCCAAAACACTTCGAAACAGGCGATCTTGTCCCAAGGTAAGTGCTACCATTACCTCCCAAGCTCGGAGGTAAGTTCGCTCCAAATTACATTAGTCTCTATGTTGTGAAAAAAGCACTCCCTGGAGGGGCTCTAATTCTGACTGAGATGGATGGGCACCAATTCTACAACCCGTCAACTTTGATGCAATGAAGAAGTACTATCCTTGAAACAATTTCTATGTTCCTATTGATGACAAGGGAATTTGCAGAAAAGTTATTGATAAGTACACTCCTGCGGTAAGTCTAACTAGAAAGGACTTCGCATAGGACAAAATAGCGTCAAAGCTGATCCTAGCAACCACGGAAGTATTAATGGTAGCCATGCCCACATCTGTCGAAGACCTTTAAAATAGAAATTAGTTTTGCTGCGAAGTTCCCCATGCAAGCAATTGCACATGCCATGTGCAGTCAGGAATTAGAACATCCACGAGAAACCCCTCAACATGCTGGAACCGCATTGACACAGCCTGCGCTGACAATAGAACCCTCTATTCGGGAGCACCCTTAATTATAGAGAATTTCATTCGAGTTTCGAGACTAAGAGTATGGAGGAGCAGACTGAGATAGAGAAGACTGAACAAAGTAAAGAGGAGAAAAGACTCTGCTAGCTGTGAAGACAAAATGGAATAAGGGTAATTTGTATCGTTCTCAGTTTACTCTCAAGCATCTCATTGCTAACATAAGCTCATGTTTTGACAGAAGGGAATTATTGACATTTGAGAAAACTCAAGGAGTTATCAATCTCGTCTCAAATGAAGGGAACCATGAAGGGTAATGTTGTATCTTTCCTAATTTCTGTCCCTCAAAAAGCCATTCATTAACATGGTCTTTCTTATTACCTTACAGGTTTACCTTGCCATTGCAGCATAGGTAAGTATCTCCTTCCTTACAATCTTTTCACATGAAAGTAGAAAGAAACAAGAAGGAAGAAACGTGTCAAAATAAATAAGTGTTTAACCTTCCTCCAAGTACATTGCATATCTTTTGAGAAGAACTTTGCACGGTAATTTTACCTGTTTAATTCACCAATTCACTGTGGAAATCTTGACAATTCGATGAACGGTGTTAAACTGCTTCGATGTATTGAATGAAAGGTGTCAGGATAAGGAAAGACAATCCTTAGTCTATACACATTCTCATGTACCAAACCCTTGCAAGATGAGCAGAAATATTTCATTTCTACAAGGTAAAGAGATTTCTCGCATAAGGTACGGTAGCCAAAGTGATGAGAGACAATTCATTTTTCTTTGCCCCATATACTACCATTGATCCTTTGCTTGACCATTTTTGAGCCCACACATTCGAAAATTCATTTTAAATCATCCTTGTCAAGAACCACCCTACATTGGGGTAGCTTGAGGTAAATCAACATTACAAGAAGGATTCAAACTCAGAAGAAACAAGAAAAGCATCCCTTCCCGTCGAACACCACCCTTCTGACTTCTACCTTGTTGCCTTCATGGAGCCGACGGTCCTCGATAGTGTCCTCCAAAACAAGCACACCATCGACGGCCGGACAATCGAGGCTAAGAGGACTTTATCAAAAGAGAAGCAGCAAACTAATTAGAACCTGTCCCAAATGCCAATATCTCATTGATAACAGCGATGTTTTTACTTACGAGCTGAGCATGACAAGAAGAATGAGGAGTTTATAACATCTAAAAATTTCCTATGATCATCAGCCACAACAGCTCGCACAAGGTAAAAAAGATTAATAGAAATTTTCTTGTTCTCACTTGCATTAATCTTTGAGTGTTATTATTGCAGATGAATTCTCAAGATAATTTAAGTGCCCTAGGATGATGAAAAGCAATTATTTTTCTATCCTACATATTTATATCCCTTGCTAGCCCAATCGAGCCGGCGATTTCATTTCGTACGAACTCAGTTGGTGATCATTCCCCACACCGGGGCAAGGCAAAGGTCATCATAGTTTGAGCATCAAGGTCTAAAGTACCGAATGAAGATGAAGATTCCAAGAGCCTATTAATGTTGTTCTATTCAAATTTATTTAGGCTAGTCCTGACAACACCAAAAGAACAGCACAAATGATGAAAACTAGGGGCATAAAAAAACAGTGTGCCTGTTAAAAGCAAGGCCAATGCCCATGAATAAAAAACAAAGAATAAGACAAAAGAATAAGAAGAAAAATGATGAAAAGATGAAGAGAAAGGAGTCCATAATTTCTGGGTAACTGTTGTGAAAAATAATGGAGTTTTAGCTGAGAAGGTCTCTGAGCGTGATGAAGATGCTCTCAAATACCTCAAAGTTGTTAAGTGGTGCAGAATAGACGACCCCAAAGGGTTTAAACTTGAGTTCTTCTTCGATACAAATCTCCACTTTAGGAACTCTATCTTGACAAAGATCTGTCATGATGGATGAAGACAAACCTACTCTGGAGAAAAACAACTGATACAGAGATAGAATGGTATCCAGCCAAATGCTTGACGCAGAAGCTCCTCAAGAAAAAGTTGTCAAAGAAGCTAAAGCACGAGATTTCCCAGGGAGTTTTCCAAAAGGATCCTGATGGCTGAGAAAAGACTGATGGCAATGCCCAAATGATCACCAATTCTCATCCTTTACACACATTTTTTGAGCCCAACGATCATTTCGTTCCTCAATCTATGAATCAAGCCCACGTTACATCCCTCATAAAGTTTCTTCTGACTATGACACTTAGATTAACATGGAATTTCAAATGTTTATAAATAACGCTTGATGAAGTGCGAGCAAGACTACTTCTATCTCGTTTTGCACGGTTCTTGATTTATAAACCTGGAGATAATTGCAGAATGTTTTCTTTCATGGCCTTGACTTGGACAGTCACCTTTTGTTAAGCTATTGACCAAGCCAGCATTACGACCCTGAAAAAGACCTCTCAGATTAGCAACGTCGTACCACTTGCGAGAAAACTCAGACCTTTGCTGATGTGATAACGGTCAGATTGAGTGCTCTCGATGCTCCCACCTTCAATGGATGGGACAAATAACCCTTTTCAATGAGAGCAAGCGGAAAGTCCTTTCTGACTGAAGGTCTCTCGTTCAGCATCTCAAGAAGTCCACCTTGGGAGTGAGAATTGTCTTGATTGACCCTCGATGGATGTTTGGTGACGCAAACATGGCAAAATCACATTGTATAAACACACATTCTGGAATAGCCTAGCTTGCCTATCTTTAATGAAGACATGCATGTTTGTGCTAATTATCTATTGACAACTCAGATTTTAATCCCCAGTGATAGGACACGAAAATTTGGGCACTAGAGAAGCTCTCATTGTCACCCCAAGAGAGATACCCTGAAAAAGGTCAGTTATTCAACAGATGATACATCAAACCTCTGGGTAAGAAACATCAGGTATTTTATCAGATTTCTTTTCAAACTACCCGGAAAGTAAACCAGGCATTCCTTTGAAAAGGAAAAGCATCTTGACTTGCAGTCAAGATATTTCAGATGATATTCTAGAATAGCCTTAATTGTCTATTTCTTCGATGAATACATATGTTTTTGCACAAAACTAACTTGTCTGACATGAGACATGCCCTTAAAAGGCAAATCATCAAATCCTCGGGCGAGGACCCCCAGGTACCCCTTGAACATTGGATCGTTCCTCCTTTCACCAAGCTGTTAAGCGCACCAGTCAAGGCGACCGAAGAAAAGTTCGAGTTCTAGACAAACAATTTCCTTCATCAAGGCGACTGAAGAAAGGTTCGGGTCCTGGACGAAGCAAAATCCAGTCAAGGCGACCGAAGATAGGTTTGGGTCCGCGACGAATGAAATCCAGCTAGCGATTGAAGAAAAGTCCAGGTCCTGTGCAAGCGATTTCCCCCCAGTCCCGGCAACCGAAGGTAGGTTCGGGTTCGCGACAAATGAAATCCAGCTAGCGACCGAAGAAAAGTTTGGGTCCTATGCAAGTGATTTCCCCCCAGTCACGGCGACCGAAGGTAGGCTCGGGTCCACGACAAATGAAATCCAGCTAGCGACCGAAAAAAAGTTTGGGTCCTATGCAAGTGATTTCCCCCCAGTCACGGCAACCGAAGGTAGGTTCGGGTCTGCAACAAATGAAATCCAGCTGGCAACCAAAGATAGGTTCGGGTCCTATGCAAGCGATTTCTCTCAGTCAAAGCGATCGAAGAAAGGTTCGGGTCCTGGACAAACGAAATCCAATCAAGGCGATCGAAGATAGATTCGGATCCTAGGCAAGCGATTTCCCCTAGTCAAGGCGATCGAAGAAAAGTTCATGTCCTAGATAAACAATTTCCTTCGTCAAGGTGATCGAAAATAGGTTCGAGCCCTAGACAAAGGAAATTCAGTCGAGGCAACCGAAGATAAGTTCGAGTCCTCGACACCTGATACCAACTATCTGGAATTACTCTACCCTTCGGCAAGGTAAGTAGCCCCAGGTTTATTTTTATTTGCTTTAGCACGCATCATCTTATCGCATAAAAAATGAGACTCACAGTCTCGCAAAAATAGCATCCATTCAGCATGCATGGGCCAAATTTAGGTGTAATTTTGTCTTTGAACGTAATCTCTGCGAGCATAATCTCTACGAGATTACTTTTAAAGAGGAGCAACTTTTAACACCTATTTTTAATTTGCCCAAAATTAATTGCACAAAATTTAGGAATTAAATTTATTTAATTCCTAAAACAAAAAAAATATTTCTATTAAATACATCACATATAAAAATTAGCCATATTTGCATTAATATGGTCTTTATTATAATAAAAAAAATTCGAAAAATCAAGCTGGGTCGAGTTGAGGCCGGGTCGACCCGGCCTATTTTTTTCCCCTTTTCTCCTTTCCCCCTCGCGGGCCCAGCCCGCTTCCCTTTCTTTTTTTCTTTTTTCCCCCCGGCCCAGCCCGGCCTCCTCCTTCCTTCTCCCCCCCGCCGGCCCAGCTCCCCTTTCCCTTTCTCTCCTGCGCGCAGCAGGGCCTGGCCCAACCTAGGTTCCTCTTCCTTCTCCCCCTCAGCGACCGTCGCTTTCCTTTCCCCTGTTCACTGCGTCGACGTGACGTCACCAGACAGCCACGCCACCGTCACCATCTGGCTAGAGTAGGGCCAGCGCAACGCACCACAGGGACTAGCCATTAAGGCCAGTCCCATCTCCCCCCTGATTCCCGGGCTCTCTCCTCTCTCCCCCCGTCTCCTCTGTATTGCCCAGAATTGGCCCCCCATCTGCACTCACTTGTGGTCGCGAGATTCACGGGGCATAGGCTAGTGCAGGCCGTCGTCAGCCGACACCGGGGAGCCGAACAGTGGCCCAAGGCCACTATAAACCAGAGAAAGAGAGAGATAGAAGGGGTCGGCCACAGAGAGAGAAATAGAGAGAAACAGAGAGAGAGAGAAATAGAGAGAACTAAGAGAGAGAGAGAGAGAGAGAGAGAGAGAGAAAGAGAGAGCCGAGCGTCCACCGGAGCGAGGAAAACAACCAGCAGCATCACCGTCGCCCACGGAGTAGCCGGAAAGCCGTCCCGAGCGCCGTCAACTGGTGAGTTTCCCCCTCGGCCGAGTATCCGCTGTCTTGCTCTGTTTTTAGGCACGGTCAGGCTGAGACTCGCGCCGGCCGTGTCGCATAAGTCCCGGCCCATACTATCGTTCCCCATAGCCCCTAGTCCCAGTTGGAACCGAGCCTCAGCCGTCGGAGTTAGCCCGATCGCCGGAGGAGGTCAAAAACTCTTGTTTTTCCACATGCTTGCCAGGTGTTCGATGAAATACCCTAGAGAAGCCGAATTCAGTTTGGTCGTCGATCGGCGAAATGATGGCCGGACGGTAACCCTGGCGATCTGTGGCGTTGGTGGTGGCCTTAAGGAATGATTCGGGTGGCAGCACCGGTCTGGGTCGGCCGGCGGATGGCCAATTTTGGCTCCATCGGTACCCCCCCTCTCGCGGGTCTGCGAGTTCGAGTCGGTTTCGACCGACCTGGATCAACCGATCCGACCCGGGTTAATGCTCAGGCTGGATCCGTTGACTCGGGTCGGGTCGGGTCGGTCAGAACTGACCCGGACCAACTGACCCGACCCTGGTCAACACCCGGGTTGGATCTGTTGACCTGGGTCGGATCCGACCGACTCGAATCCGATGACCCGACCTAGTTTAATATTATATTTTTATTTTAATTTAAAATTTTTTTAAAATTTTTTTTAAAAAAAGGTTTGTAAAAAAAAATTTTACCTTATATATATATATTTTTCGAGAAAAAAAATTTAAAAAAAAGTTTGTTTATGTGGTTTAAATGATTGTTTTAATTTATTTTTGTATTATTATGCATGTTATTTTAATTGCATAAATTGCCATGTTTTAATTAGATAAGCCTATAGGATCATATACTGTTGTAATCATGCATGTCTTTAGTTAAATTTTAATTGCATGAACTGTCGTGTTTTGAATGTCATTTGATTTAGTTAGGGTTAAAACCTTAGGCTGCATATCTACTTTGACTACTAATCGCTTCTGATTATGTACTCGTTCGATCACCTCACATGTTATGAGAAATGCCCTAAAATTAATCTAAATTGCCTGACAAATGTTTTCAAAAAATGAACAGGGTAAAAAGGTGCCGAAAGGGCATTAGTTATCCAACTAATGTAACCAAGTCTCCGAGCTCGGTTAATCTCTGGTTCGTAGGAATAGGGTGATTCTCCCATCACCCTGTTTGGGTTTCTAATTGACCCACCCCAAATCAATTAGTGGCGACTCCTTGATATAAATCATTTGCATGTTAAACACTTAAACCCTAAGTCGCGATATGGTATGAGCTTGGGAGGGCCCGAGTTAAGTCCTAAACTTAGACTTAGCACGTACCAGGCGAGCCCTCTTGTTTTTTTGAGCATGTTTAAAAAAAAATCCTGAGAGGTCGATCGCGACAATTTATTTATTTTATTTCTCTAAATTTACAATTATGAGATATTGGCAATTCGGGTTTTGAAACACGTTTTCTCGACAAAAAAAATATAAAGCTTTTATTGATTTATTCATTTTATTGAGAGAAGAGAAATAAAAGTAAACAATGATTTTCCATGTCCTCGTGTGATTTGAGACTCTAGCGAGTGTCATGATCTACCCAGTTAATTCGATCAACCAGTATTGCAATCTCCACCCGTGCTTTAGTCGTGGTCCATTTTATTCGAGGAGTCTATTTGGGATTTTATCAAGTTTTTTTTTTCTCCTCCTTTTATTTGATTTTGATTTTAATTTTATAACCTTCCATATATGGATTGATCTCTTCCCACATTTAAGATCCACTTTCTCCACATAAAACTCTAGCTGATAAATTTATTTACGTGAATATTTATATTAGAGTTAATACCACAAAAAACTCTAAACTGGTACACTTGTGATAAATTTACCCAAAACTAATTTTTTTACCACAAAAAACCCTAAACTTGTACACATATAACAAATTTGCCCCAAACTAATTGTTTAATTACCAAAAATTCTAAATTGGTATATTTGTGACAAATTTGCCACAATGCTAATATACCTGTCAACTGCCACGTATCATCCAACTTAATAATTTGATAGTAAAATTTAATAAAAACTAACATAAGGTAAATTCGTCACGGGTAAACCAGTTTGAAGTTTTTTATGGTCAAAAAATTAGTTTGTGATAAATTTATCATGGGTGTACTAGTTTATGGTTTTTCATGATATGAACCCTTTATATTATTATAGTTTTCTGCATATTATTTCTCTTGTTGATACCAACATTTAGAATAACATAACAAATATAACCTTAAATCCGTGCAACATATGGTCATCTTGCTATTATGCATTTAAAAATAACTAATAAGAAAAAAACTTGGTGATGATATGCAGAACCAAAATTAAAGTTTACAAAAATATAACTACGTTAAAAATGTTGTTCATGCTCAAACTTTTGAGGATTCACAAATTTTCTCAAAACTAAGTTTCTTGCAAATTTCTCTATTTGACAAAACTAAATATTTCAAGATGTGAAATCAAAAAATGAAAAAAGAAAATATAGTGATTTCAATATGCATCGTAACATGAACTTTATTTTTTTTAAAAGAAATATGTGATGTTCCTGATTATGGCAGCTAAATCAAGCATAGAAATAGAATAACTAAAAAAGAAAGGAAAGTGAATAATTTTGGGATATGCTACTTCAAAATGTTGATTGGAATATTATTACGGGTGATTTTATCTGCTCAGTAAAAAAATATATGAATGAATTTAGTTATATAATGAGTGAAAAATGAAAATAGTCTCGCCCTTAATTAATATAATTACATATGTGTTACTCTTTAATCTTGATATTGTGCCGATGGCACGGGAGAATAACCAAGTGGAGATGAAGGTATTGGAAGTCTTTCAATAATTGCAAAATTTTCAATCGAAACTTCTTGTGCATATGGTTCCCCAAATTATATACTTCTTTTATTCGAGTTGGTCCTTCTATTAACGGAGATACCGACATGTCCATTAAATGATGATATGGCGTGTCATGTGCCGTTCTGCGTAGAAATTATAAAACAAAAAATTGTTTTCGAAATTTTATAAACATAAAATTCCTAAACACATCTGAAAAAAAAAACCAAACGGAAATTAATTTTGGAGAAATGCATCAGTCTCCATCTAATCCAATTTTGAACTGCATTCTGGATTACATTCGTTTTGGCCTGGAAGGATTCATTTCTGCATTAAAGAAAATTAATTCGCGAAATTCTTGAGAATGCATTTGTCTCCTTGAAGTTTTGCTCGAAATGGAAACGATTGCATTAGTTCACCTCGGTCCCTGCACTTGCTCGGGGAGCTTATGGAGAAGACGGAGATTGTCCTCTTCCATCTTCAACAGGCCGCCTGTGAACACGCGACTCTCCGGTCCTTGAGCTTCGTGACGTCCACCACCTCACGGTCGATAGCCACCACACTCTTCAAAATTTTCAGCATACAATCTGACAGCGGGAAGAATGTAAGAAAAGCTCTAACCTTATCGCATTTGTGCCAATTTAGTCATAAATCTTTTGATATAGGGCCGATTTAGTCATTCTAACTAATTTTGGCTGAATATTACCGACGTTGACATTTTTAATAATTTTTGAAAATTTTCTTTTTTTTTCTCTCTCTCTTTTCCCCATCTTTCTTATGGCTAGCACGACCATGGCTGGCAAGGGCTGGCCTTGCCTGCGCAAAGGTGGCCCTCACTGGCGTGAGGGAGAGCGCTGGCGAGGCTAACAGGCAACGCTAGCCTCACCCAAGCGAGGGTGGCCTTGCCTATGGCAACAAGGGTCACCCTTGCTTAGGTGAGGCCAACACTCATAGACCACTGAAAAGAGGAGGGAAAAAAAGAGAAAAAAAAAATTGAATTATTAAAAAATGTCAACATCTGCAATATCCGATCAAAATTAGTCGGAAAAATTGAATTGACACTAGGTCAAAAGGTTTATGACTAAATTAGCACAATTACAACAAGTTTAAAACTTTTCTAACATTTTTCCCGTCGGGCAACGACGAGTGCCTTTGAACCTTACCACTCCGATAGGCTATCCTTTCGCTGCAGATCTAGGCAAGGGTGGTGGCCTTCCCCGTCGAAGTAGCCAAGGCCAATGGGTCGCTGCTGACCTCTCCAGCAAGTCACGAGCGGGCGAGGCCCTCCGCCTTGCCGGCTCACTCGCCACACACACTTTTGCTCTCACATTGTTCTTTGGTTAGCAGCGGAGGTGGTGGCGGCAAGTGTCGTGCTAGCTTTGCTAGAGTCCAGCGAGGGACACTTACCCCCTCACTAGTGCATTGGATGGCGGCAACACCACTGCCTCGTAAACTGCACTATTCCTCCCTTTCTAATTTATTTAAATTTTCTTTTTTTTCAAACATTTATTTTTTCTAAAATTTCAAAAAATAATCATTTATACTACGACCTAACGTGTTGCCTTAGCATTTAATGGGCGAGTTAGCGTCTCTTTCATTTTTTATTAATAAATAATCTAATTACACAATAAAAAGTTAAAAGCCCTAATTGAATATTTTATGGTTAATACCACGAAAAACTTTAAACTAATATAGTTATGATAAATTTACCATGAACTATTTTTTTAACCACCAAAAATCCAAAACTGGTACATTTGTGATAATTTTATCCAGAACTAATTTTTTGACCACCAAAAATCCCAAATTAATACACTTATGATAATTTTACCCCAAACTAATTTTCGACCACCAAAACTCCAAACTGGTACATTTGTGATAAATTTACCATTCATTAGTTTCCGTTAAAATTTAGTCAAATTTCTAAGTTTAATGGCACATGGTAATTAACAGGTATACCGGTTTGGGATTTTGCCCCTTTGTTTATCGCAAGTTTATCAATTTGTGGTTTTTTGTGATATTAATCCAATTTAACGGACACTAACAAATGGTAAATTTGTCACAAATGTATTAGTTTGGGGTTTTTGATTGTCAAAAAATTAGTTCGGAGTAAAATTATCACATGTGTACTAGTTTACAGTTTTTGATGGTAAACAAATTAGTTCATGATAAAATTGTCACAAATATACCAGTTTAGGGTTTTTGGTAGTCAAAAAAATAGTTCGGAGTAAATTTATCATAGGTGTATCAATTTAAGGTTCTTTGTGGTCAAAAAAATAATTCGGGGCAAAATTGTTACAGATGCAACAGTTTAGATTTTTCATGGTGTTAATCCAATATTTTATAATATTTCAAGATTTTCCAACGTCATTATCTTTAGTTAATTTTTTTAGGAAAATAAATGCATTGAAATTCCTAAAACTTATCATAAAAGTGTAAATGAGTTCTAAAACTTTCAAAAAGTGCAATTAAATTCTAAAACTTGTCAAAAAGTGCAATTGAGTCCTAAAACTTTCAAAAAATACAATCGAGTCCTAAAACTCATCGGTACAATCAAGTTCTAAAACTTTCAATACTACTGAAGCAATCAACATCCGCCCACAAGCAAGCACTCTCAAATCTCAATGTTAAACACCGTACCCTGTTTTTATTTTCGTTGGGTATATTCCGCTTTTGATCTTTGAACAAGTGCTTTTTCTTCGAACAATTATTCGAAATTTTGTCATTTCTCTAATCAAATTCTTAAATTATCGTATTTTTTTAATCAAGTCCCCTTGATACTAAATCCAGTAATTGAAGCCGCGGCCGGCAGGGATTCTAGTGCAGAAAACTCAAGCTGATAGTATGCATTGAGAAATCTCACTACTTAAACTAATGTTTTGGTATTTGACAAGAGTCGGAAGGACTTGATTAAAGAAATTAAAGTTTAAAGACTCGATTAGAAAATTAATTCAAGTTCAAAGATAGAAGCTTTTTTAAAATTTTTTGTTCTTAATTTGTAAAGATGGAAACCTCAAATCAAACCAAACCAAATTATTTTACTTATTAAAACCAAACCAAACAGTAACAAAATAGACCAGCACTTTACTCACGTTTTTCCAGTATCACCCTAAGAAAAATATTTAACTGTTTGTCTCATGAAAAATGAATAATTTTGAAAAATATTTTTTTAAAAACGATTATTTGCACCGTTTACAAAAATGAATGAACGATAAATATTTTTGTCGTCCACGAAAATGCTTACAAAAATGTTGAAACATAAATTATTATTAACAATGAAAACATTTTCCATTGATTAACTATTGTGATAGTGTTTAGAAAAATATTATTCAAATTATTCGTTTTTCACAACACAAACAAAGCCTAAAATCCCCTTACCAAAAAAAAAAAAAAACAAAGCCTAAAATCCCATTCCCAAATTGTGCAAACATATTAACTTGTGATTTATGAACCGTTTTCCAATAAGTTGCAGAAATAATCCGATATAAAAAGACTCTTCCAAACATAAAACAAGCGTTGCTAATGGTCACATGGGCCTTGTTGGTAAAGCGATTGGGAATTGAGGCCGAAAAGTATCGGGTCCAAAGTTCGATCCCCATGAACATCGCACACAGAGGACTGAGACTAAACAAAAATGGTCACACGGGACCAGCATCCTACTGATGCCTCATAGCCAGAACAATGCATTCAAGGCTGGCTTTGTCAATAGGAAAATGAAAATGCAAAAAGGTAAAACTTGTGTGAGTATCCATACAATAGCTTCTACTTCAATCGGAAGCACAACTCAACGAGCTATCTTAGTCATCTTTCTCTTCCCTGCTCATGGTAATTCAGCCTCAAAAGTCACAATAAGCAAAAACTCTCACCTTTCGGGCTTGCCTCCAAATAAAAATGGCACTGAAAGACTCTCCTCTCCTACCTTCTCATGCCAAAAATAGAGAAGAAACCGACTTAGCTAGGCATTAGAGCGCCGAGATAAGAAAAAGCTCGACCACGTTTTCTCGTACGAACCTCATGGTCGCGATAAATACCAAAGAAACCGAATGCTCTTCTGGCCTAGCTTTTATTCTTCTCGTCCTATTTCACAATCTCTTAGAGAATTTCAACAGAGCAACCGACATTGACGGCCGTGGATGCTCTTCAGCCTCGTGATCTCTTTCCTCCTTTTCCTCGCCTCCGCTGCTGCGAGTGCATCAGCTAGCTTCTTTCTGGTGTATGCATCCAATTGTTGATGATTCTTTTTCCTGACAAAAGAGGCGTCACTAACACTTGAGGAAATTACTTCACAGTTAGGAGCGGCAAGGTCCTCACTTACTCCGTTGTCATATTTGACGGAAGATCCAGTCTCGACGGAACTTGGAAGCGCAGGTGTTGGAGTCACTTCTTCATGCTGGCCACCCCCATCTGATGGAGACTTGACTGGGATTTCATTAAGATCATTCTTTATTCTGCATCTGGCCGGGCTAGGAGCTTCTGACTTGACCGTGATAGGCACATGGGGATAGCTATCCTCGGTCTGTGCGACAGTTCTGGAAGAACTATCACTAACTTGGTTTACTGCAGAGTCTATATCTTCTTTATTTTTTGGGCAACAAGAAGCCTCTTGGTTCTGCACACTTCCTGGATCGGGAACAGTGAAGAACCACGAACAGCGATAGCTGCAGACCGGCACTCAGGACTGCTGCTAATAATGGCACTTCCGGCGATGTCCATCGCTTTCTTAACAGGTGTCACCTTGACTGTTGGCAAACTCCCATGGCTTGCTCACACCATATTTTATTTGGGACTCGTTTTCCTCCTAATTATCTCAGGTGCTACAATGATAAAGTGCCCTCTCTTTCTTTGGAGTCATCATCGTCCTATCCGTCGTCTGATATTCTGGCTTGTTCTCGCTTACATTTATTTTTGGGGAGTTGAGACGTACCTCTTAGATGACTTGGAAGATGACAGAACGACAAGCAGGACCTCAGCTTGTCAGCCTTTCGGATGATGTTGGTGATCGAATGATTGACGACTCATCAACAGCAAAATGTGGGGACGCGCCACATCCTCCCATTCACCAATTTCAGTTGATCATTCCATATTATCTATGATTTGAATAAATAAACATATATTCACCTTGGTGTATTTTGTTCATTCTAAAGTTGCTTTCCTGTTGCATTATTTTAATGGCGATTGTCAAAGTATTTAAGTAAAACCCTATCTTTCTCAAATAGCTTAAACTTTTAATACTTTAATATAGTCCTACCAAATTTCACATGATATTAGAGCAATAAATTCTAAGTTCAAACCTTTTAAGGCCCTATTTGCCTCTTCGGTTATATATTCACCTAATTTAATTTTAGAGCAAAGTCCAGCCTACGCTCAAAAAGAAGTATTAAAGTATTTGAGTTAAATCCCGTCTTCGTTTAATAATTTAAATCCTTAGAGATTCCACGGAATTTCACAATGATACATGTCGTCCTGCGACGTGCTATGTCAATTAAATGGATGTGTGGCTCATGTCATCTGTTTCCCCGCTCTGGAATCGAACCAATTGAGCATGTAGAAGCTCGCGGTCTTATGAAATCGCGTGTCCAGAGCAGTCACAGACGATTTACCTGTCCAATTTCCGACACTCTCCTCGAGTCACAACATTCTAGGCACTCACTCACAAGTCCGGTATGTAAGTAAAATGCTTCTCATCAAATATTTCTCTAAGTCGAGCTTTTGACAAAGAAAACCAGAATTTATTTTTTTTTGAAAATTTCTCTTCACTCCTCACAGAACTTCAATTTTTTAGCCCACACTTTACACCCCTTTCATTTCCCCACTTCTCTCCTTCCCAAACGAACCTTAAGGAACTTGCGTATGGCGGAACTTGAATGAACTTGACGAGTGTTTATAGACCAAGCCTTTCGTGCATATATACGGACAACGAATCGACTTCTTATCTGGCTTTAGTGTGATGTGAGGATTCTGCTCGCAATGTATCGAAACACAAAATCGAACAGCATAAACATGCTATTTGTTTTCGTTACTCGTTTGTGAATAGAGTGGTAGAATGATGTGTTCCACGGAATTAGCATGGGCAATTGGCACTCAATTTCGGTATACGTCGTGTGCAAAAGATGTCTGATTTGCATTCCTTCCTTCGTCCTTGAGTTAGCAATGTCACTGACCTGCAGTGGGATTGCCTGCTCGCATAAGCTAAAGAATGAGGAACGTGGCTGTGTTCCATTCCCCGGATGCAAATAAGTTATCCCTATGGTAGATCCACTTGTTTTCTCCAACTTTAGATCGTGACGCATGTTCATTGAATTCCAATCCTCACTGCACTTAATCCAAATACCACCAAACCGTAGCAGAGAACCTAGCCCTCTATCTTCCACATCCACAGCCACCTCTAAGCTGACCACACATGCCTCGATCGATCGTAGGCACCGGCAGAGTTGCCGATGCCGTGTCCAGGCCGACCACTGCTGTGCATCGAAAACATGCCATCGAAGACGGGCCACTGTTTGCCATCGTCCCTGTAGTATGATGTGTCTTTCCATGCGTCCAAGCCGAGCCCAACCTCTATGCCTCTGTTTTGCTTTTTGTTTTTCGAGCTCTCAGTGGTTGCCCATCTTGGTGGCACATCCATGGCGGTTGGCACATCGGCCTCATCATTGAGGCTTGTGGCGATGGACCAGCCGCACAGTCATACCTAAAGCATGGCACTAGATTTGGAAGCTCGACGCCCTCCATGGCCATGGATGTTGTCGAGCCAGCGGCATTGTAGGTCAAGGTAGACCTCAATGCCGCATCGACTTCCGCCACATGCAGTGAGTTCGATGGGGATGTCGTGCACAAACAAAGACAGCAAAAGGGTTTTACAAAGAGAGAGGGAGGGATATAGAGAGACGGGGGCTATGGGGGACAAAGGTGGAGAGAGGGAGGGAGGGAGGGAACTCATCACTGGGCACGACGGCAACGGCGAGGCGAGGATCTCGACAGCGGCAGCTAAGATAGAGGCTCAGCACCTTGGGCGATGGAGATGAACGAGCTGGATTCTTGGGAGAGGGTTGAAGAGTCAGAAAGAGAGAGGAGCTGGAGATTAACTTTGTGGTTTTCTTCTAGCGTGGGTCAGACTAAAATGAAGGGCCTGCTCGTCCCCGTTCCACCAATTTTTGGTTATGGGTAAAATTGTAATTTCGATACAAAGTAGTGGCATTGTGGTCATTGCAACGGTATTTTCATAGTCGCTCGATGAGCTAATTTAAAGAAAGTTACTTTATAATCTTTCAACTTATTGACGCGGGATATTAAGAGAAAAGCCACACCCACCAGAGGACGCCATGTGTCAGTGTTTCATTGGTTGTCCAGCCCCCGCCCCGCTAAATTATAGATAAATCCACGCTGTGTACTTGGCCATTTATCAAACAGTGTGACTATCAAATTGTGCTCGTAGTAAGCTGGAAAACAATGAATTAAGAAAGACTTACTGATTAACTTAACGTGTTAATCATGCTAAAATGTTTTAATTAAATATAGTTTCAAATCCTTCTTTCAAGGATGACACGTCCTTATATTTCAATCAGGGCCATTAACTTAACTAGGAAACTTTTTTTTAGCCTTTTTGCTGATTATATATGGCGTGACGCTTGATATACGATTGACTATATTATTTTGAGGAATTTGGCTCCATTGAATACTTGATAACACGGATTTGACTGATTCGAGCTTTTTTTTTTTGTCGGGACTGATTGGAGTTTGAATTACTGAAATTGTGAAACAGAGTTAGCTACTGATTATATAAATAAGAACAAGATGAAGATTAGGTTGTGCGCATGTAGATGCAATATGAGATAGTTATATATACATACGATCATAAATACATTCAGTATGTTTATCTTGAAGTTGACTTTACCAAAGCACAAATCTGTGCGGTCAGCGGCTTATGGCGAGCGGCGGGCCCAAGGGCTAAAACAACCCACAAAAAGCCCATGGGATTTTCCCCTCGGTGCTTAAGTTAATGATTACTCTTGAAAGAAATAAATGAGAGGAGACAATTTAGGATTTCATCCGGAAGATGAAACATAATACAATCGGCTATTTGTATAGAAATACCACGGAATTTGATTAATATAGACCTCATTGCCAAAGCCCTATATGCTATTGGAAATGTGAGTACCTATGTAGGCAAATTTCACGGGCCAATATTGTCTATTGATAATATTTTTCTCTGACGAAGCCTCTTATCCGTAGGCCACAAGTTATGGATATTAGGGGTGTCAACAAAACCCGGGCTGACCCGGCCCGGACCACCTCGGCCCGACTCGACCCTAAAATTTGGGGTATTTTGGGGTCGGGTCTCAATTTGACCCTAAAACTTGTGGTACCATTAAGGTTGAGGTATAATCGGGCCCACCCATTGACACTCTGGGCCGGCCCATTAACTCTCCCTTTCTCAGTCTCTCTCCCCATTCTCTCTCCCCTCTCTGCGCGCATAGCACTGCAGGATGAAAAAACCCTAGGTCTGACATCGTCGTCGTCATCCTCTTCGTCGCCCTCGATCTCCGAATCGTGCTCGTCCTAGAACACCCATCGGGACTTCGTCGAGTCCATGGACCCCATGCCAACCATTGCCTCTCCCCTCTCCAATTCGCCGTCCTCCGCCATACACTGATCAGGTGGGAGAAGAAGTTCGAAGCTAAGTACCCTATCGTCGGTCGCGTCATCTCTATTTCCCTCTGCGTGTGTGGATGTCGATGGCTTTGATTGGATTGCTAGGGCTTGTAGCGCGAGCTTTGCTTGTTTGTTGGGTCTTCGGTAATTTGTTTTGTGCACGAGGGTTTGTTTTCTAATCTAGTGATTTGAGTCGGTGCATCGATGGGGGATTTTGATGGGATATTGGTTTTTTTTTTGGTTTGTCGTAACAAGAGGAGCTGCAGAGAACGAATCTGGAGCTGGAGTTGTATAAGGAGAAGATATAGGAGAATCAAGAGAAGATTAAGCTCAACAAGCAACTCCCTTACCTAGTCGGCAACATTATGGAGGTAACTTTTCGGAATTGGTTCGACTGTAAAACGGGTCTAATTGAAGGGCTCTTGTTGTGCTCGTGATTTGGGGATTGTCCCTGACAAATCTCTGTTGAAAATTCAGGGTGTGGCAAGTTACGTCTCGCATGATGTCTTTGTAATTTGGGCTGACTGAGGTCTTTTCTCCGAGATTTTATGGCTGTAGTGTGTTTTCTTGGCTGATGAGTGATGATAATGTGTTCCTTGTATAATATGCTAGCTGTCTCCCTTCTTGCTTTGAGTTATTATCTAATTGGAATTTATTGTGCTTAAAGATTCTTAAGATGAACCCTGAGGATGAGGCTGAGGAAGATGGTGCCAATATTGATCTGGACTCGCAAAGGAAGGGCAAGTGTGTCGTCCTGAAGACATTGACACGGCAGGTATGGCTTTTGGGAAGAACACAAAGCCTTGTTGGGTTCACTTGCAGCACCAATTGTTTTAATGGGGTTGATGATGAACCCTGAATTACCCACCCAAGGTGACGCATGAACAGCAACTCCATGGACATTGCTTTGTCCAAGGTCACCAGTAGTTTTAATGGGGTCTTTTCAATTCCCTTTGTCTCATGGCCTATTGCTTCTTACTGAAATGAGCTCAGCTGGTAACCTAGCCATAGGGGATTACACTGCAGTGGCAGTAAAAATTGCAAACAAACTTAGTACAAGAATGTCTCGCTTTCACTTTATTTATGTTTATGCTTTTTTAATTCGGAAGCCAGATGGATGAATGCCTTAGAGTTGGTTGCTTGCTTGCAAACAAACTTCAAGCATATCAAACTTAGAGAAGGAAGTTATGCGAAGCCCAAAAAAAAAAAAATGAAACCCGACCCGGTAGGGGTGTCAATAGGGCCCGCGTAGGCCCGGCTCGAACCGCGCTGGCCCGACTCAACCCTAAAATTTGCTATTCTACAAGGAGATGGAAAGTTTTGGTTTTTGCACCCTTTACGTGTCCAGTCATAGATTGTTTCTAAGATGTGCTAATTGATCTTGTTTACAGCAATACTGTGTCTCGACATTGTGAATTCGGAAGAGTTCATTCTGGAGTCCGACCCTGCCTTTGGAACCACTCACCCGGGGCTGGAAACATACGTGCCTGGACCTCGCTGCTACCGCTATATTCGACATCCTTCACCTGAAGGCCTTGCTGAGGTTTGTTTCGGATGTGCTCACTCTTGATCATGCTATGTCTCTTCCAAGTACTTTTACAACCAATTGACATATCGTTATGGGTAAGAAACTAAGGTGATTGGTTTTAGGTGATGTATTTGCAATATGATTGCTCTCATTCTCATATGGGAATTTCTACTTTGGAGTAGTTCTTATTTCTTTTGTATGGTGCATTATGTTTGACCATTTGATGTGACATTCTGGTTTCTACATTCTTTCAAAGTTAGTCTTCCACGTTGTAACAATGTTGAGGACTACATTTCTGATTATAGTAATACTTTCCAGGTTCTAAGTGTCATAGATAGAAGGATTGCTAAATGTCTGAGATAAGTGCTTCTAGTGTCACACAAAGAAGGACGAGATCTTCGGTATGGGAACACTTTAAACATATTCCTGATGAAGAAAAGGCTGAATGTATATACTGTAGGGCCTGTATTGGTTGTGCTAGTGGTCAAGGGACTAGTTCGATGCATCGTCATTTAGCTAGATGTAAGGAATTCCCATATGCAAACGTCGAGAAAAGGCAAAAAAGTGACTCGGGTCCTTGGAAATTTGACCAAGATGATAGTGGAAAAGAATTAGCGATCATGTTTATTCTTGATGAATTGCCTTTCAAGTTGGTAGAGTATGAGGGATTTCGGCGATTTGTGAATAAAATCTAGCCAAATTTCTTAATCCCGTCGCGCAACACTTTGAGGCGCAAATGTTATGATTTATACACGGATGAAAGAAGTAAGTTGAAGAAATATTTCTTGGAGACATCTCCAAGAGTGTGTCTAACAACAGACACATGGACTTCTTGTCAAAATTTGAGCTATATGTGTCTCACTGCTCATTTTGTTGATGCCGATTGGAAGTTGCATAAGAAAATATTAAATTTTTGTCAAATCCTGGGTCATTCTGCCGAGATAATAAGAAAAGCGGTTGAGAAATGCTTGATTGATTAGGGGATTCAAAGCATTTTTTCTATCACTGTGGATAATGCTAGCTCAAATGACTTGGGAATTCAATATTTGAAGAAGAGACTTAACTCTCGGAATTCTTTGGTATTGAGAGGTGAGTTGCTCCACATGAGGTGTTGTGCTCATATATTGAGTTTGATTGTGAGAGAGGGGTTGAAAGACATAAATGATTCGATTGTTAGAATACGTTCGGCCGTGCATTATGTGAGGTCTTCTCCTGCAAGGTTGAGACGGTTTAAAAGTTGTATTGAGCTAGAGAAAATTGAGTCCAAGAGTCTTGTATGTTTGGATGTCGAGACTCGTTAGAACTCAACATATATAATGTTGGAAGCAGCTTTGAAGTTTCAAACAGCTTTTAGCTCATTGGAATTTCAAGATAGCAAATTTGTTGAAGAGCTTTCCAAAATAAAAGGATTGCTCACTAGTGATGATTGGGAGTATACCCGTCACTTTCTTCCTTTTCTGAAGTTATTCTTTGATACGACTTTAAAAGTTTTGGGTTCTTCTTATGTTACTAGTAATGATATGGCAAAGGATGTGTATGGGATTTATATCATGATTGACAGGTGTTGTGAAAATGAGGACCCAACTTTACAGGAAATGGCTAAGAGAATGAAGATCAAATTCAACAAGTATTTTGGCAATGTGAACAACATCAATCTTACTTTGTTCATTGCTTGCATACTTGATCCGCGGCATAAGTGGGAATATGTGAAGTGGATGATTAATCATGTTTATGAAAGCAAGCAAGCGGAAATTTTACAAGGTAAAGTAATAACATCTCTGACGACTTTGTTCGAGCAATACCGCACTGGTGTATGCCCCCAAAGCAACTTGAGGCTAAAAAGCACAAGGATGATTAACGTGTCAAAGTCTCCGGTGGTTGGTGCTGATATTATGACTGCAATGTATCTTAGTGAAACCGGACAACAATATTTGGAAGAAAAATCTGAATTGGACAAGCATTTGGAGGAAGGATGTGAACGTTATAGCATTGAGTTTGATATCTTAAGTTGGTGGAAAATAAATTGTTCAAGATATCCTGTCCTTTCTTCCATTGCTCGAGATATTTTGGCCGTGCCCGTCTCAACTGTAGCATCAAAGGCTGCATTTAGCACAGGAGGTCGTGTGCTTGATGTGTTTCGTAGCTCTTTAACCCCAAACATGGTGGAAGCTCTTATATGTGCTCAAGATTGGTTACGATCTGCGCCACTTTCACGTTCGATTGAAGAGGACTTAGAAGAACTCGAAATCTTTGAGTCAGGTGAAAAAATATGGTTGTAGAATATTAATATCCTTCTATGTTTCAATAGATACGTTAATTCTTATTTTCATTGTGAATTTAATGCAGAGTTGCCAACTACAACCATGGAGCCAAACTCGATATCAATTTCTCTAGATGATTGATGAAGTTGGAGATTTCTATTTTAGGTAACTTGTTAGTTTTTACTCGAGACTCTAAATGACTTGGGGCCTATTTTTTTTTTATTCCTTGGCCACATTTCTGTGTTTGATAGTTGAGAAATGCATTTAGACACTATACAGATTTTTGGGCTTCTCGGAGTTCAGCAACCGCATAACTTTTAAGCACAGTAAATACAGCATATCATTTGTCTTGCTCTCGTGATCTATTTAAAGCCAAAATTTCAGGTTCTTGTGCTCTGAGTCACGATTTCAATTCTCTCCTATTAAGTGACATGACTGCCATTCGTTATGGTTGTTCTGACTTTGTATGTTTGTGCCTTCTGTGCTTGTAGAGGTTCTACTGACCAAAATCACGCCATTGAAGGAGAAAGTGGAAATCATTGGAGGAGATGCGATGGAAGAGTAATCATCACTAGCGGTTAGAGATGGTTGAGCTTTTCATTGGCTCTATTGCAGCTCTAATGCTTCATAAACGGGCGTGAGATGGGTGCATATAAATTCGAGTAGCTGCTAGCCTCCAATTCAGAAACTGGAGCGACTGATTTGCTTGTTCATCCTTTGCACACTTATGTTTTGTGTAGCTCCACCTTAGTGTATATACTCGAGAGGAAGTTACTCTTGAATTTCCTTGTTATGCTATGAGCGTATATACTTGACAGGAGCTAAACAGTCTTGGTGAGCCGTTCACCAAATTGATCAATCATTTATGCAGATTTTGTAATGTAAGTTGCCTTCATCGTGCTTATCGTTTACGTTGCAGGTCTCAAGCAAAGCGATTTCTGGGGAAACAACCAATCTAATTGCGCTGCGCCAAAAAGAAAAAAAAGGGGGAGACCCGACCCGACCCGGCCCGGCCCGGGCCTTAGGGTCTACGGTGAACAGGGTCTTGGATGGGTTTGGGCGGGTCAAGCATGACCCTGGAGGTTTCGGGTCGGGTCGGATATCAAGAAAGCCCGACCCGATCCGGCCCATTGACACCCCTAATGGATATCACAAACATATAAATTTTAACTAAAATTAAATCTTAATGATGTTCATGGTTATGTGACCCACCAAGGGAAGATACGATTGAAGAGAGTTCCATCCAACTAAGGTCATAGAAAAATATGGTCCTTTGACTATAATAGGTTTCTTTGCTTCTATTGGAAAAAAAGAAGAGGTGGCGCCAGCATATGTTTTGTGGGAGTGCCCCGACTGACCATACAATTACTAAATTATGCCAATTTGACACAATTATTTTACATTTTTTTACCGAGTCTAGTAAAATTAATATGCCCGAGTTACAAAGCAAAAGGATCTGACTTATAAACACACTCTATCTGTAAACTTCTACATAGCATTACTACGGTCGCTAACATGCATTTGCATTGCCAAATTGGACAATATTTTTGGATGACTTTTGGACCATCTATGTCAATTAGAAAAATTACGTCGTGTGATTCAGTTAAATCATGTGCAATAGCCGTGACTAGAACTGTGTTGCGATTTTAGCCTTCACACATTTATTTGAATCTAAGTTACCATCATTGCACATGATTTAAACTCCAACAATATTCTTACATGACATTTTTTACTATGCTGTAAATTAAATTGATCACATGTAAAAAGTTATAAATATTTCACACAAACAAGAGTTGTGGACCGAAACCCTATAACTATGGATTGGATGTACAAAATCTAAATTTCAAGAAATAGATAGCCATAACTGCAGTATATATCAAACTTTAGGGTCACGAATGAAATTTATCCGTGCTAAAAAGTATTTTTCCTTTTCTTGTTGCCCCCAACCGAGAAAATTTCTGACCTCCACCACTGGAAAAAGCATCATGGTTTTCTTCCATCATAAATTTGATGGCTGATTTATCAAGATCCGAAGACAATGCGGCATTCAATCCTGTAGCTCGATCGGCTCGACAATAATCAAATGTGAATCACAAATAGACGTCGAACCAAGTAAAACCAACCTTCAGGACCGTAAAAGGTTTGTGAACTTATTCTTGGGAACACGGTCTTATGTTCTAACGTCGTTTTCCTTCATTTATTTTCCACTTAATTTGGAAGAGTGATTACTCATTGTTAGGCGCAGGGGCATCGTCGAACGCCGGCTCCCGAAAGGAGTAAACGACTTGGTAGGTAAGGAAAGACACAGCATTTATCGTCCATTAATTATAAAAATGGTACGACGTTAGCGTTCAGCATTCAGTTTAATTATTGGTAGGTTGGAGCAACGTGTTTCACACGAACGATGGACATAAAATTAATGTCAGATGTCTTCCCCTTGTGTAGATCCAGCATAGCTCTGTTGCAGAGATAATTCTTTCCCTTCAAAAGATGGAACACCTTCGGCTTCAGAAGCATGCAAGAAGCCCCCGGGTAGAAGCAGCAAAAGTCGCTCCACTCATACGAAGACTCATGCTTTTTATAAATTCTTGGCTTTGATCTCTATTTTTTAGGAGATAAAGCGAGTGCGAGGAATACTAGTTTGTACATCCCGTTGCACACAACAAGAAGATGCACATCATCCAAAATTTAAATTTAAATAAAAAATCACACAATAAAAAATATAAAAAAAAGAAAAACCCTAGGAGATAAGCGAGTGCGAGGAATACTAATTTGTACATCCCGTTGCACACAACAAGAAGATGCACATCATCCAAAATTTAAATTTAAATAAAAAAATCACACAATAAAAAATATAAAAAAAGAAAAACCCAATCTCTCTCTCCCTCTCTGTCTCTCTGTCTCTCTGTCTCTCTCTATTTTGTCAACAATATACGTCTATTACTTTTGAGGAGGGAACCAGAAGTCAGCCAACCTCGTCTCCTTACACAACCCACGTTGCCGTACAATAACTACGTTACTTGCATAGCTTGGCTATCGAAGTAGGGATATCAATAGAAGAGGAGGACGTCGGCATGAACAACTCGATCATCTGGAGCAGCCAATGGGAGAGAATAAATAATGGTTGGCGGCCACACAAACCGCGGTGCAACAAGATCCAACAAGAATGTATGCAATTGCTCAAAGACTGGCGAATGTCATCAAAGGCGCTGATATCGAAGAGTTCATTTTCGAGATCAAAAGGTGTCGGGCGTGTTTCACAGATACCCAATACCTTCACCTAAGAAAATAACCAAAAGAGAGCATAATTTAAATTTATCAACATATCCAGTTGAATTCACCTTCACTTAAAAATCTCAATGTTCAAGACACGTGCCTGCACATATATGAACACATATAAAATGACAATACGTATTATACAATTTTATAAAATTTGAGACAATTTTAAATATCAAACAACAATGTATTATATATATCGTTTATGGATTAGTTAAATAAATCAAATAAATTGGTGGGTGTGACAATGACGTGATGTTCCAGGAGTACACAAACGTTCTTCTTGCTATCGGATTCAACCTCCGAAACTCCAATATATTGGCAAACCAGTCTCGTTTGATCTTTTCATAAATATAATTTATTGTGCAATCGCTGGATTAATATGTAGCGTTATTATGATATTTAAAGTGTGTGAATGTGGTTTTGGTCTAATAGATCAAACGAACATATCAGGTCAACTCAGACATACACCTTTTGGTTGTTCACTCTTCCTAGAAAAAAATCCTCTTAAAAGCCAAGTGTCCGATGATCCTCAGTACTTGAGACCCCAAAGTCTACTCAGCAAAGGTTCAACAAGTAAAATTTTGGAAGAATCATCAGGAGTATTACCGGTCGGAGCCGGTCAAATGAGGTTCTCTGTAAAGTTAACCACGGTGCTAAAGTTGCATTTGATGAATGAATTGTTCCCAACAGAAATTTTTTAGAGCATCTGTTAACAAGACAATCTCAAAATTTGTCGTCAAATAAAAGCACCCAGGCCAAAAACGGAATTGATTACGATGATTTTTGGATTGAAGAGGCGAAAAAGCTTGCTCGAGAGCTAATTGTGTAAGGGAGAAAGTTCAAGCTTTGGGATAGACAATTTTGTGGCTAATAAGTGTGCATGATAACCATTATATTTCTCTTTTTTTATATTCCAGGGAATAAGTTTAGAACAGAAATCCGTTTGGTAATACAATTTTATTTTTCTATTTTTTGAACAAAATTTTAGTTCAAAAACATGTTTAGAATAGAAATGATAAGTAAATATAAAAGGAGAAATAAAAATTTTTCTCATCGCTCATTTTTGCCTATCGCTACCAGCCACAAGCGGCTACTGCCTGCCACCTGCTGTGGCTGCCGCCTCCCACTACCACCCTCCCGCCCCCCCTCCCCCTCACCAATTGTCACCTCCGATTGGCCAACGCCACTTCCGCAATCTGCCACCTATGCAAGCTGCCATCCCCCAATTGCCACTTCCGCCAACCATCAGCCACTACCACTCCTCATCGACTGCCACTCGTCGATGAATGACAAGGAGCATAAGAGGAAAAAATTTTGCGTAGCTATCAAACGAATTTCTATTTTGGAAAGAGAAATTTTGCGTCGTTATCAAATGCGTATTTTTATTCAGAAACTTGTCTAGGGAATAGAAATAGAAAAATCTATTCCTGGTTGAAAATCTATTCCAAAAACATAATGATTATCGTTCGCATCCTTATAAAAACTAGAAAAGGTTTTGGCCACTCCCGTATGTGCCAGGTCTTTTCTCACATGCACGAGGACCCTGGTCTATGTCTCAGCCTCTCAAGTCTCTCTCTCCTGTTCTTCAATCTCCACTTCCCATCTCACATTACTACCACCTGACTTGTTGACATGAAATCATCAAGGGAAAAAGCATTTAAAAAGTCTTAAATCTATTATATTTGCGCCAATTTAGTTTTAAAATTTTTTTGATGTCAATTTAATTCTAAACATTGTATTTGGCCCAATTTAATCATTTTGGCTAATTTTGGCTAGCCTTTATAGATGTGGATGCTGGCTAGCTGGCCTACGTGACAAGGTCGACATTGACGTAAATAAATTTTAATATTTTTTTGAATTTTTGTATTGATTTTTTCTTTTCATTTCTTTTTCCTTCCCTTTCTTTTTCCTCTAGTCGGTCGCGGGCCTTGCTAGCCTAGCGTGAGGCCACCCTCTTGGGCATCTGGTGAGGGTGAGGCTCTCTAGTGGCTGGCGAGGGAAGAAGAAAGGGAAGGAAAAAAAAGAAGAAAAGAAAAGAAACGGAAAAAAGAATAAATAAATAAATTCACAAAAAAAATTGAAATATTATTAAGAGTTTTCACGTTAGCACTAGCCGTGCCACATAAGCCGGCCGATATCCACATCAGCAAAATTTGACCACAATTAGCCATAAGGACATAATTGACACTAGAATAAAAGGTTTATGACTAAATTAGCGCAAATACAATGGGTTTTAGACTTTTCTAACACTTTTCCCAAGTCATCAACATTTGATTTGATCCCTAAAAAGAGAAATCAACACTTATCGCATGAATCAAAAGCATATACTCCCAGAAGACCTTTTAAATGGAACCTGTCATGTGAGGTCGACCATATTTAATAATGTCTTTGTATTGGCTACGTACATTATGTGAGAGTAAATTGTAATTATACTATCACATTTTTGTTAATTCACCTCTTTGATCCCAAATTAATGTTGATGTTGCCCATAAAAAATCAAAACATGACAACCTCCTCAGTTGATTCACATACGACAAGGGTCGTTGAAAAAGACAGCATCTAAGTTCACAACTTAGGAAGCTTAATGTTTGTGATTGAGGATATCGACTTATTATGTGGCAGAATCTTTTCAACATCTTACGATTAGCTTCCAAGCAACCAACCATCACAAGTTTTTAAAGATGGACCAATCGTCCATTTTCGTTGTTTGAATGATGAAACATTAGTCAATCTACTGAAAAGCGTTTTTTGTGAATTGAAAATAACAAGTTTATATTTGTAAAAAAGATTTCCGTTTATGGTAAGAAATCATTTTTACTAATTTCTTGCTAATTCTTATTGATTAAATTAGCCTAAATTATCCTACCAAAAAAATAGCCTAAATTAGACTTTATTAATGCATTTTAGTGGATTCAGTCGTTATCAAATACCCTAAAATTAATTTTTTTCAACATGTTTGGGCACAAATAAATACCGCAAATTATTTACTTTGTCTGAAATTAAATCTTCTGAAAACATTTTTCAGCGATAAATTTTCAATAAAACAAATTCATCCACGTGACATTTTTATTGACCCGTTCTCTCTCTTTGTCTCTTTCTCTTTCTGCTGCTGCTGCTGCCCTTTCTTCACCAGCTGTACAAAAGGCCAAAAAATAATTGAGTTTCACCAGCTATTATGCACCTAAAGTAGCTTTCTCGTACAGTTTGATGATAAGGAGCAGACCGACCTTTGTTGACTTCACTTCAATAATTGTTGGCGAAATAGCTATCCGCGCTTTAAGTCCTTCGTCTCTCGGACCTTCCACTCCAGAGCATCAGCATCAGAATCAGAATCGTCCTCCACTCTCAACTCCATATTTTTCTTCTCGAGTCCTGCCCTTCTGTTTTCTGCAGGTTTTGTTCTCAGATCTCTCAACTCATTGCTTCTGTTCTTTAATATTCTTCGGGTGTTGCCATATTCTGTGAGCTCTGGGTTTTGGGAATGATTTTCTTGTCTTCTGGAATTGATCTCCTTTGACGATCCTCTAACATTATAAGTTTGTTGCTTAATGAACTATGCATGCACATTCAAGTATTTAAATTGCTTGCTCGCAATCACATGCTCTTTTTGCAAATGCAATTCTGCCTTACATTTAGACAGCGAAAATTCTTAAAATCTATAAAGTGATGATTTGCAAATTATCAAGATAAATTTAGTAATTTCATAAAAATGCTACTGGGTTACCCACAAGTTACTTAAGAATTAGGTATTTGGAAATCAGGTAACTTGTAGTTTTCTTTACCAACAACTTGTTAACACTCACCAACTCCTACAGAAATTTGCTAGCATGCAAAAAATTCGTTTCGTTTACAATGGAATAGTAAAATCGTCCCTCTGAAGGATGATAGTTACTGAATTGTCTTTTAACAAATTGTGTTTAGTTGGCCTCCATTCTAAATAAGAGGTTGTCATGTAATTGATGTAATTATTAGGGGTGATCGGTTCCAGAGTGAATTGGTTTTCAACCTAGAAGTTGAAATCAGATTGGGTAGAGTCGGTTCCTAGTTTGTGAAATCGGGAATCGGCCTACCTGATTTTGGAATCGGATTGGACCGATTGGTCCGAGCTGGTTCCTAGATGGTTTCAAGAACCGACGGATATTTCTTTTATCTTTTTTTTTCTATTCCCTACAAGACTGTAAGTGTGTCCCAACTCTCTATGCAAATATGAACGTTGCTTTTGTCTGGGTGCTCCATGAACACATCTTTGCAATTAGCAATCCTTTTTCATTTGAACAAGGTTCTGAGCACCATGTCCTTGAGCTGAGCCAAAGACAAATCTCATTCCACATGCCATTTTCGTCCAACAAAGGATCAATTGTCTTGGAATTTTTTAGAATGATCTTTTCTATTGGTTTCTTTGGTTGGTCGAAAAGGGAGTAAAGTTGGGAGAAAGATATCAATAAGTGGAGTCACCCAATGAAAGATGGGATATTTTAGCTACCGATCACGGACAGAAATGGTTTGGCTAATTGAGAGGTTATTGGGGCTTTGAAGCTTCTGGTCCCTATCACCTTTACTCTTTAAGAGAGAAAGAATAGTAAAAAAGAATAAATCGGTTTGGTCTCATCAATCTGAGCAATTTGGTTCTGCACCTAAAATCGAGAACCAGATTGATTATTACCAATTTCAAGTTTTTGGAAATGGGAACTAGATCGGTTCCTACAGGACTAGTCAGTTCAGTCTGGCACCTGAGTTGGAACTGGATTGGTGCTCACCCTTAGCAATTATGACTGTTTGGGTGTCGAAATGTCATGATCATAATTATTTCTGACCAACATCATATGTTCTCTAGTCCAATTCTAAATACATTTGTTAGGCCTAAATATGGAACTACAAGGGGGTGAATTGATTTTTCAAGAAAATAAAACATAAATTTGTACAGCCTACCCCAATGAAAGTCGTGCTTCTATTGCAAAGTAAACTAGTTACATAGTAAAACAAAAAAAATTAGAGAAAGAGAAATTTCAAACGAGATTTATAGAGGTTTGGTTTGGGTATATCTACTCCTCTTCCCAGCTCTAGCAGCTCAAATAAACCTAATTCCATTAGTTATGCTAAGAGCACAAATACCGTCTTGGTACAAGTATAGAACCCATTGCCATGCGGAACTTGGCTTCCTTCTACAGCAACATCACTATGCACTAAGAAACTATTGGACCCCTCCAATAATTGCTCCCATGCAAATGTATACCCAATACAGTAGATCCTTTCCCTAAACTATAAACCACGCTTCTAAATATTTACGAAGACTTCATTATACACTTTTTTTCTAACCTAGACAAATGTCTATACTCTTAAAACGTACAACCACTTCTTTCATATGTTTACAAGTTGGTTCGTCACTCTTGCTAATATTTAGGAACAACACTAGAATGGGTATTACTAGCTTACAAAAGAGACGAACTCAAAAACCTCCCCACAATACTTAAATTCTCTTGTAGTTGTTATATCTATCTAATCCTCTGAAAAAAAAAATCTCGGCAGAATTCCTTGAAAAACACTTACAAAACCTTGTTACAATCTGGGCTGTCAATCAGATCTTTTATTACTGCAGGTTTTGGTCACATCGTCTCACCAATCTCTTGAGCAAACTAGTTCATCATTTTTTGCATAAATAATCTTGTAATATTACATTTTATTTTATTTTTGGTATGAATCGGGTCTTTGATTTATAGGAACTCTAATAGTCGTTAAATCTATCTATGGAAAGTGCCCGTTAACAAAATCTGACTGTTTGCAGAATCTAGTTTGGTTCTACACCCATTCTTCAGCGATTTTCCTGACATCATAAAATCTGATTCACATACATGTAGAATCTAAACCTAGCTTCTGCATGATTTATATATGAACCGCTACACACTTAAATGAACTCGTTAAAAAACTTAGATTAAGTTTTGTTATTATCAAAATACTAGAGGGATATGTTTCAACAGTTTTCCCTTATTTGACGATGACAAACCATACCTTTCAATAAGAGTGAGTCATGCATAATCTCAGAACTAGTAAACTGCAGAACCAGAGATGATGCATGCATGCTTCTACATGGGACATGTCAATATATCATCTAAAATTTTTCAGCAAAACGTAATAAACTCCCCCAGATCATGTGCAAATAGTGTGATGCTCCCCTGAATATTCCCCCCCTTGAGTCACAGAACAAAATCTAACTTATAAACACACTAAGGCTTTGTTCGTTTGGCGGAAAATATTGTGTTTTTGAAAAATGTTTTCCCGGAAGTCATTTTCCTGAAAAATGTTTTCCCAGAACATAATTTTCTGGTATTCGGCAATCAATATGAAAAAGTTTCGGAAAATATTTTTTGCCGGCGGTGGCGGCGGCGACCGGCGGCCGGCGGCGGACGAGCGGTGACCGACGAGTGGCGGCTGGCAACCGGCGACAGGCGACGGCTGGCGACCGCGGCCGATGGCGGCGGCGACCAACGAGCAGAGGTCACGACTGACAAGCGGCGGCCGGCGACCGGTGGCGGCAGAGGCCGGCGACTGACAGTGGCGGCAAGCGGCAGTCGGCGACCGGCGGCGGCGGTCGGCGATCGAAGGGAGGAAGGAGGAGTTTGGCGAAAAATGATCTTCCTCAAAATAATGAAGGAGTTGGGGGTGGAGAAGGAAAATATTTTCCCACGGAAAACATTTTCCGCCCCCGAACACCGGAAAACATGGAAAATGTTTTTCGAAAAAATATTTTTCCTGAAACGAACAGAGTCTATTGTTACGTGTTCCAATTAGGGGTGAGCATGGTCCGGGTTGGGCCGGTCCACCCCCTAACCCTAGGACCAAACCGCACAGTGTTGGTCCTCAATTTTTGGGACTGAGGACCAACCCAATTGAGCCAAGGACCGAGGATCGGACCGACCCAATGGGTTCGGTCCGGTTCCAGGGTTAATCCGGGACCAACCGATAATTTTTTTGTTTCATTTTTTGTAATCGATAATTTTTTTGTTTCATTTTTTGTACTCCTTGAAAAGACAAACCTACTATTTCAAATTACATATCCATCGATAATGCGGCGTTGTGCAACCAAACTATAAATACTAGTACATATTTAACAAATTTAAGATAAGGCAACAATAGAAATTCCACACGTGCTAAAAGCAAGAAATCATAAAAACGATTAAGACCGCTCATAGAAATATGGGACAAGATGGGAAGTTCCTATAATGATCTGTCAATAATACTCATAATACCATATGCAAAAACGATTTACTGCATTCGATCAAGGAGAATCCAATCAACCAAAAAATGAGCTTCACACCACTTGACTAGCAAATCATCGTAGCAACTGCAATACTACTCTTCAAAAACTTCTACCGTTTGAGGTTTTGTTGGGTTCGGAAAGGCTCAACCCAAACAGAATTTGGGAAGGCACCCAAAATCCCCCCCCAAAGGGTACCCTCTTCGTGAGCAAAGGTAAAAACCTGAGAAGTGTTGTAGATTTGGTCGCGAGCGGGGAAAAGAGTGAGGTTTTGAAAGAAATGAGAAAATTTTGCACCAAGAAACTCACTGGGGGTCAAAGTGGGCATGTTCTAGCTCAAAAAAAGCTTCGCATTGTCCGTCGATCAGCTCTTGGTTCTAGTTAAGGTGAGAAGAGTGCACCAGAGTAGACCCACAAACCCAGCTCTAGATACATGAAGTAAAAGTGGAAAAATAATAATCCAACATAAATCAAGAATATACATGTGTTCGGAAAGCAGGGCGAAGAGAGGCGAGCGACGAGTGGCGAGTGAGGCGAGTAGCAACCAAGGCGAGCGGCGACCGAGGCAAGCAGGGCGAGCGGCAAGCGACGTGAGTGACGAGCGGCGCAAGCTTCGAGCGGCCAAAGGCGAGCGCTGAATGGGGCGCGAGCGGCCAGAAGCGAGCGGCGCAAGCTTCGAGCGGCCAGAGGTGAGCGCCGAATGGGGCGAGTGGGAAGTTTTTTTCTTTGATTTTGGTAAAGTGAAGATTCTGAAGACTAAAGAGAGACTGTACAAGGAAGACTAAAGAGAATAAGTTGTCAGTATTAGAGGAAGACTGAGGACGCCGTGAGTAACGCTGTTTTGGACGCGTGAGAGGCTTGAAAAAAGACTAAAGAGACACTATACAATGAAGAGTTAAGAGAAGAAATTGTCAAGTACCGGAGGATGGCGCCGTAAGTAACGCCATTTTGGACACATAAGAGCTGTTTTCCGCCATTTCTTTTTTGGTCAGTTTTTCACACCATTTCACAGTTTCACTTGGGTTCTCTACATAAAAAAAATAAAATATATATAATATATAATATATATTTTACATATACTATATATAATATATATAGTCCGGGTTGGTCCGAGTTGGACCAACCCTAAATTACTTGGACCGAGGACCAACCTGCACAGTGCTAATCTAGAGATCTCAGGACCAAGGACCGATCCAGTCTCCATGGGAACCGGACCAGGACCGGCAAGGTTGGGCCGATCCAGGGTTGGTCCAGGGTCAACCCTGGACCGATGCTCACCCCTAGTTCCAATAGAGAGAAAATCATTTTCGATTTCTATTTGTGAACTTTTACATCACGTTACAATGGTCTCCAACATGCATTTGCATTGCCAAATTTAACAACCTTTTTGGATGACTTTTGGACTATATATGTCGATTACATAATTATGTTGTGATTCAGTGACATCATGCCCTATAGCTATGACCAGAACTATTGGGCGATTTTAGTTTTATTTGAATCTAAGTTACCCTTTTTGCACATGATTTGAACTTCAATAATGTTCTCACATGACATTTTGGCTTGTCAATTCTGTAGCTATAACTATGTTGTAAAGTAACTCAATTACATGGAAAAAGTTCGGATCGATATTTGACACAAATAGAAGATGAGGTCCGAAACCATATAACATTAGATTGGATGAGCAAAATCTAAATTTCAAGAGATTGATAACATAACTGCAGTGTATATCAAACTTTAAGGCCGTGAAAATAATTTTCCACGTTAGGAATGATCTTCATCTTCTGGTTACCCCCACTGAGAAAATCTCCGAGCTCCCCCACTAGTTCGCAAGATTGTAGAGTTGTTGAGGGGAAAACTGGTGCCGACTGATTAGCCAATGTAGCATTCTTTCTTTTTTTCTTCTCTTTTTTTAATCGAATAAACCTCATTTCCTTTCAATTAGCTAAAGTAGGATAACAACTCAACGGGGCTTCTGAACAGAGAACATCCAACAAAAGTTTGGGAGGGCCAGAGGTCCGGTTCAGAGGGAGGGACTGACGGAGTTGGGCTTTGGCGACCCAATCCGCAGTTTTATTTTGCCCCCTGAAACAGTTGGTTAAACTTAAATTTGGCAAAGAAAAGAGTGCGGCTCGGCCTTTCTGGATAAGTACAGCGACTTCCCACGGTTCTTGATCTGCTCCCAGAAGTGTCAGAACTAAAGTGAGACAGTCAGACTCCACAGTTACACACGTGTGCCCTTTTCCTTATCCCACTCGGCCGCGAACTTCAAACCCTCAATTACTGCTAGGGTTCAGCATGCAGCGCTGATTGCGCCTTCACCTCTTGGGCGAACCCACCCATCAACACTCCGAGGGCGTCTCTGCACACTCCGGCGATCACTCCAGTAGAAGTTCCGGCAACGAAGGTGCCATCAACGTTGATTTTAAGCGAACCCAAAGCCGGCGGAATCCATTTGAAGGTTGACTTTTGATCTTCTGCTGAGTTAACCTTCTGATTCGAGCACCAAGATTTAAAATTTCCATGCTTTACAAGTGTTTCGGACCCAACTCCTTGTGGATCTGGCAGTTTAGCTCGGACAATGGCTGCGTTCCTCTCTTTCCAAATGAACCAGAGTACTTTAGCCACTACCTCGAGGTTGGGTGTATCAGGTAAGTCACTCTCGTAGTTTAGAAGCCATCGATCTGTGATGGTGAGTCCTTCTCTCTGTATCCGTATGCATAGATTTTGGTCTGACCATACTTTAGTTGTCTAGGGACAGAGTAGGAACAAGTGTTCTGCTGTTTCTGGGCTCGTTCTGCACAAAGGGCACATCGGGTCAGGTAAAGCTCTTCGTCTGAATAAATTTTCCTTCGTTGGGAGTGCATTTTGGCATAGGTTCCACATGAAAATTCTGATTTTGGGTAGGGTCTGCAAATTCCACACTTTACACCACAAAGTTCTGGGCTTTTGGTAAGAGGACGAGTAGCATTCTTTCAAGGACCGGATTTTGTTATTCATTTAAGTTCACCTATGGGGTTTCAATTTCTGTCTTTAGGAGATAAAGTGGGTGATTGAGCGGTTCGAGTCCTCACAATTTTCCGTTCTGATGCAATATAAAATTTTGTAGGAACTATAATAAAAATTTAAATAAGAATGCATTATTTAATATTTAAATGATATAATGTCTCCGTACACTGCCTTTGTTCCCTTGCAATAACTACATTGCTTGCATATCTTAGGCTAGATGGATGTAAAGCTATCTATAGGGGAGGAGGACGTTGGCATGAGAAACCCGATCAAGGAGGAGGTTAAGAAGGATGAAATGGATTCTTTGAAGGAAGAAGAAATTTGGAGGAGTCGACAGGAGAGAATGAATAATGCTCTAGAGGCTGCAGGAACCGCGGCGGGACAAGAACCAGAAAAATTGTATGCAGCTGCTCGGAGACTGGCTGATATCATCGAAGGAGGTGATGTGGAAGAGTTCATTTCCGTGATTGAAAAGCTTGCTGTTCAAGTAGATCCATGGGTCATTTTCAATTTCCAGGTGCTATCGAGGGGTTCGCTACTCCACATTGCAGCCGGGACAGGCAAGGTCAACATCCTACGGCTTCTGCTTGATCATGTAGCTGACCACCGCATAGCCAACAAAAATGATTGGGGAGATACCCCCCTCCACATTGCTGCTAAGGCCGGGGCATGTGGAGCTGCCGCAATGTTGATTTGCCGGGCAAGAGACAAGAACCTAATCCTGATGATGAACAAACGAGGAAACACCGCTTTGCACGAGGCCGTACTTAATTGTGACGTCAACATGGTGCGCCTTTTGTTGAGCAAAGATCCGAGGCCCGTGTATTTGGAGAACGCGGAACAGAAATCTCCCCTGTACTTGGCCCTCGACACCGGCAACTCCGAGATACTTCAGGATTTATTTTCGTGCTTGCTCGAACCATCGTTGATACAAGGCTTGCCGCCCGTTCATGGTGCCGTTGTGCGTGGTCAATATGGTATGTAGCTAGATCTGTTTATGCGAAATATCTATTTATGTTTAGACTAAACTCGTCTTAAATCCGTGAAACAACTTTCTACACTTACCCAAATCTGCTGCGGGCTTTCACATAAAATTCCAGACCCTGCTTACTAAAGTAGTTGGATAGCTCACGGATGGAAAAATTACCAAAAAAATCCTAAATCTTTTGCAATTATGTCGATTCAGTCCTAAATTTTTTTTTAGTCAATTCAGTCCTAAACCTTTTGCAATTGTGCTAATTTAGTCTATCCGGTCATTTTGGGCCGGCCGGCATTGACGTGGGCGCCGGCCGATTGACGTGGCAATATTTTAATACTTTTTTTTTTCAATTTTTTTTTAAAATTTTCTCGTTCTTCTTTTTCCTTTCTTCTTTCCCGGTCGCCGTTGGCGACCGACGACTGGCGAAAGGCCGAGACCAGTGAGTTCCACCTCGTCGGCCGTGAGCGAGGCTGGCCCTCGCCGGCATTGGCTCCATCTCGTCGGCCATGGGCGAGGCTAGTCCTTGCCGGCACTAGCGAGGGCGAGCCTTGCCCAAATCTAGCGAGACCTCGCCGTTGCCGGGGGAGGTCGACCTCGCCTGGCCATGGCGAGGGCTAGCCTCGCCCATGACCGGTGAGGTGGAACTCGCTAGCCTCAGCCTCTCATCGATTGGTGAAGAAGATAGGGGAAAAAAATAAATAGAAAAAAATAAAAAAATTCGAAAAGTAATAAAAATTTATTAAAATATTGCCATGTCAGCTGGCCGGTGCCGGCTGGCGTCCACGTCATTGCCGGATGGCCAAAAGTGGTCAGATGGACTGAATTGACACAATTGCAAAAAGTTTAGGACTGAATTGATAAAAAAAAAAGGTGTAGGACTGAACTGGCACAATTGTAAAATGTTTAAGACTTTTTTGGTAATTCCCCCATGGAGTACTCACAACTAGCCATATAATTCTCTTAATAAACAGATTATCTCCCATTAGAACATAATAGATCAGCTTAAACTTACAAACACAACCATTTCACTAAAACTCATATTTTCGATCGTTGATTAGAAAAACTACCGAGTGTAAATATTTAAGATCGACAATTATAAAAATCTAGAATCTGACGATGACAATAGGAGAAAGATCGGCTTGAAATGATGATTGTTGATGATAATGTTAGATTACAGCTAATCTTGTTTAAGGCTTCACAAAATTATATCTTTAGTATTGGAACATGGTAAATTTAGTTTGGTAAATGATTTAGCATATTCTGGTTTTCGATTTACCTGTCAGGTTAATCTCAAAACCATTTCAAATCCTAGTAGAGTCAGAATATGCATCCGTACTATTAAAAAAATCAAGAAATATCAAGGAATTTTCCGAATTAATTAAAACAGAAAATACTTAATTTTACCATTCAGTCGATAAATAATGTATTGGAAGAATTTTTCAACATAATTTATGTAGTTTGTTAATTGAGATAAAGCACAATATGTCACACTTAACAAGTTAAATTGGCTATTGAAAAAATTTTCATTTATTCTTTTTTCATTTATTAGTCATTTAAGTGATAATATGAATAAAATGTTTTTATTAATTACTGGAATAATGATGTGGATGGTCTCTTAAATTTTTCTTTGATGTGCAATGTGGTTCCTAAATTTTTTTGTTCAATTTAGTGCTTGAACTTTAAAAAATTCAGTCAATGCAGTTCTTTCATTAAAAATTATAACACCATTAACTAACACGACCATAATTTTCTTTTAACTTGACTTTATTAGATTTGTCATGTTAGCATTCATGAGGTTTACATGTAAGTATGTGTCATATATGTATAGCCCAAAAGAAAGGAAAAAACATTTGCCGAATTAGAAAAATGACGTGGCAGTTCGCATCATTATTTTGGCTTTGGCTTGATAAATGATGACGTAAAAACTCACTTTAAAAAAATGCACGTGACGTGGTGATACACTCAACAAAAGGACTCCGTTGAGTGAATATTGAAGATTTCAAGAATTAGATTGAATAAAAAAATTCATGGATCATATTGAAAATTGAAGAAAAATTCAGGGACCAGTCATGTCAATCTCCTTAATTATTGAATGAGAGTCATGCAGATTGTGTACGGTCATTTATATTTTCCAAGTTATCAATTAACTCATAACGGACTATGTGCGCACATACATGATTTCACCACAAAAATAAATGTGCATTTTTATATTATTAGAATTGGTATATAGTTTTTCTTAGCTATAATTATAACGTTTACCAAGTAATGCAAGTTGTGAAGTAATCTTTCGGTCTATGTAATGATGAACTTACATTATCGAATCATATTTTCATCCTGGACGCGCATTAGAAATCCCCCCAAAAAAATATAGAAGGTCCTCATACATACTAAATCCCCACATAAATCTTATCACTTAAAGTAAATAAAACTTAATCGTCAATAGTGAATGGTTAGGTGCAGATAATTTCCATAGACTATGTGCGTATTGAACGTATCCGCATGCAACTTTAGACATAATTGTGTATATTTGATTTTTGAGGATGAGATTGTCACATATCATTCAAAATTTAAAAGATCAAGAGTGAGAAAGTAAAGAGGGAATTGTACGGCATGATATTCATGAATTTAGTAGATGTTGAACTTTAACATAAAAACTATTCTTGTCTAAGAAAAATTCATCGACCTTGCGCATTTGTCCACATCAATGTACTTAAAGATAAACTTTTATAGCATTTTGGGAAGAAAGAAGGAAGAGATCCTTAAAAATAATGGAGCATCTTGTCGCGTCATATATTAGGAATATCATTAAAAATAGGAACAGTAAAATAAGTAAGATATAATTTGAGAGAAATGATAAAGTGACGATTTGGCTACTCATAAGAATTTGCTGTCTGGTTGATTAATATGAAGTCGTTGGATATACAAAACTTTTATGAATTTTATGTTATTTTACCATATTATATTACCTCGATAAGATTTGTATGTGCAAATTTTTAAACGCACTATATATGTAACGATTATATATTTATGTAATGGCGGTGCCACATACTTTAAGTTGCGTCATTCGTGTCCCACTTAACTTCAAAATCTTTTTATTTATATTTAGAATATTTTGAATAGATGGAATAGATTTTTTTTTTGGGTCAAAGTTTGATGGAATAGTTGACACAATTATTTTTTGATTCTGATAACACCAAATTTTTAAAAGAACAATTGGATCCCAATAGAACTAAAAAAGTCCAAGTCGTAACACTAATTTATTTAAATGCTTAAACACAAAAAAAGAATGATTAAAAATTAAGTTTTTTTAGTCCAAACTTTCATTTTCACGTGATTAAAGTACTTTTGTTTGTATCATTATTCTAGCGCATCATCCCAATTTGAATATATTTTAGTAACTTTTAGATTATTTATTTGGCTATATTATTACATTGAGACGTGAAATTACATGCAAGATATGTGACCTAAGTTTTGTGTTAATATAGTTTCCTAACACTATTTGCTTGTGATTTGATTTAAAAATTTTCATGTGTCCTAATTTCAAGTATGTGGTTCGGCTCCTTTGGTAATTTTCTTATAGCCTAAGAAATTATTTAGGACTAAGTTGGCCAAGTGTAAGAAATATCCCACGTTTGAAGGAAATGAGAGTCATAAACCAAAACGAACAAATGAAAGATTAGGGCATGAATTTTAAGCTGCTAGCATACCCTTATGCTACAAGGCCTTTAGTTTCTGCATTTGTACAAAATTGGACATTTTTAATTATAAATAAATTCGTTTAATTGCATTCTATTGCATATGAATTATCCTCTTTCAAGCAAAATAAATGTAAATCCTGAATTCATTTTCTATATTATTGTAAAATATGAGGATTCAATTCCTCATCATCGTTCTTATGTGACCTAGAGAAACTTTATATGTAATAAAAAAATATTGTTATAATGTACTATATAGGAAGAGTTACAGAAAATGCTTATATTCTAAAAATTTACAAAATATTCTTGGTCCGCTAACTTTTGTGCGTGTGTGGAGAGATAGACAATGGAAGTTTGAATGATGGAGAAAATAGGTGTGAGTGAGATAGCTTTCAAACATACTAGCTTAGGGTAATGGCACACGCACATGCTTGTCGTTAGATGGCTATGTATAAAGATAGTGATAAATAAGTGGGTAGTATGGATATAATAAAAGATAATTTTAGAAATTACAAAAGTGAGGGAAATGCCACTTTCTCATACATATAGTTTCACAAGTCACGTATGTACGAAGATAAACGAAAGAGTATGTTACATGTATTAAAGCTTTATAAAGAAAACCTTACTAATGCTCCGTTTATTTCATTGAAAATGTGACTTTTTTGGAATATATTTTCAAGAAGTTATTTTTCAGTAAATGATAATATTTTCCAGTATTTGAATGTAATCTGAAAAAGAACTAGAAAATATTTTTCGTTATTTGATAAAGAAAATTTATTTTTTTTCCAATATAGACATGCATTATTCGACCGCTAGTAACTACTTATGTTATTTTATCCAAAAAATCTAATTTGTATTTTAATAAATAAAAATATAACAAATTACAAGAACAGATCTGAAAAATGTTTAAACAGAAGAAAAACTGAAAATTATAAAAATAAAACAAGCAGATCTACACCGTGCTCCTTGCCATTGCGCGGTCGCCGTCATGGCCACCACTTGCCACTGCCTTTCCTCTTCACAAGACCGAGCACTGCTACAAGCATTCATGACGTATTTTGCGTCTTTTATCAAAGCCAACAGTCAAGGTGCGATCACTCCAAAAGGAGTACACGGTATCCGACTTATCTTCCTCTGCGTGCATATGTAATAGTGTGTCTCCGCACGTCCCTCTCTTCAACCTCTACTCTCTCTATCTCTGAGACAGCAGAGTTGGAAAGAGTCGCATTTGACGCTTTAAATGGGCCAATTGAGCCTCTCGCAATGAAGATCACTGGAAAATCCCTAATCAGGTCGAATATCCCGGCCTCGGAGGACTCCTTGCCCGAGGAAGGCCGAGGCTCCACCAACAAATGGAGCAGTTGGCTGGAGACTCCCCTCCTCAAGTGGAAAACCGAGGACAAGGAGAGGAATATCCTGCTTGTCGACAGCGATGAGGAGGACAGCAAGTCGCTGCCGCAAGCCTGTCGAAGAAGCCGGCAGAGAGATGCCCTGCTGTCATCGAGGAAGCTTGCCGCCATGCTCTGGCGATTGCAGCTGATAGGGACCAAGGGTAGCGGTGGCGGTGGTGGAGAAAGAGGTGGTGGCGTTCAAAATGAGGTTGGGTTTCAGGTAGAGAGGAGCAAGAAGGGAGAGAAATGAGGTTGGGTTTCAGGTAGAGAGGAGCAAGAAGGGAGAGAGGAGGAAGGGGGAGGTTCTCAAGTTAATTCTGTCTGATTTGGCTAATGGAAATACCGACATGAAGCTTTTTATTATTTTTTCTATCATACGTGGCAATGATATGACTTATTATTATTATTTTAATATAAAATGTATTTAAATTAAATTTTAAAAATAAGCTAAATATTTTTTTTAAAAGGGAGGAGAAGGAGAAGTCAACAACCCTCCCCGCCACCACACCATTGCCCGGAGAGGCCAATGAAGGCTTGCAAGCCCTCGGCCAAGTTTGGGCGAGTTTTAAAACTTAAATGTACTTTCGTAATAAGTTTTAAGACTTCTGGTAAGTATGTCCCTATTTTTTTTAATCTTTTTCACTAGGCACAATAGCCTCTGGCCATGTAACCTGCACAGCAGCCATGACCGCCTTTCACGGCAGCCACGTCAGCGACGATGTCAACCTGTTGTAACATAGCTTCAAGACTAGTTTTCTACGTTTGGATCTTTTCTTCAAATTTCTATGAACATATTCAACGTCACCTTGAATTTGAGGTGATTTTAAGGACATTTAGCATATTTCTCTTAATTTTCCATATCTCTTCTGATGGTGCATATATATTTAGGAGATTTTTCGTATCTTCATTTATTTATTTTTTGCTAGAATATTTTCATTTGATTGTACATATCATGAATTGATATGTTACTGCAGACAGTTATCTAATGAAGTCCTACACTCTTTATCAAAACATATAGAGAAATACACATAAATTACACAAATCTCTTTCTGCTTTTTTTTATATCATATTTTACTTAGTACTGGAGCTCCTGATCCCAGGTCTACTCAACGAGATACACCTAAAGAACATGAGGCTATTTGCAATGACAGACTCCAGAGGCGGTAATGTATTCCATTTCGCAGCTCACACCAATAGGACTCAAGTATTCGAATTCTTACAACCGCAAACCGAATATTTGGCCCAAAAACGGGACAATAATGGGGATCTTCCCATTCATATTGCAAGCAAGATGGGTTATGTTCACCTAATCGAGAAGCTACATCCAGTATCAGAGTTGCTAAACGGGCAAGCACAAACCATTCTTCATGTTGCAGCAAAATATGGGAGAACATCAGCAGTGAGATATATGCTCAGACATCCATGCCTGGGGAAGCTAATAAATGAAAGAGATCATGATGGAAATACACCTTTGCACTTGGCCGCGATGCATTCACAACCCGCCACTTTGATTCCTCTTGTGCTTGATGAAAGAAGAGACCTCTTCTGTCTCAACCACGAATGCTTGACTGCTCTTGATGTTGCTCTAGTTGGCATCAGAAGGGATTGTACGCTTCGAAAGGTAGGTAACATGAGCAGTCACTATTTTATTTGTCAACTTTCTGGAAATTTCATAGACTAATGCATCGCATAAGCACAGATCTTGTATTCTAGTCATTATGTCTCCCAGTCGACAGGATTGTTGAAGTATTGATCAATTTTCTAAAATACTCAAAGACTCCCCTTGGATTAATGTTTGACAAATCTCTAGTTAGTGTTAATAGAAGGTAGTTAAAGTTTGTGACCAGAAGCAAGTGAAATATATCTAACAAATGCAGAGATAAGTTGTTATGTATCTCAATTAATTGAGCCTATTACGGGCACGTGTAAAAGACGGTTGTCGTCAATGTGGGAAATTTGACTACTTAAATATGTCATAATCTCATAACATTATCACAAAGTCAACCCACGACAAAGGTAAACCCTATACATTTCATTCATGCCTCTTTTCTCATTTAAAATGAACTTATACTCTAGTGTTAGTTCTTCAAGAAGAGTAGACACTGCATCTTTAGCAGTTAAATTTTCCCTTTAGATGAGTACCCCCGGGTTCATTCGTGTTATTGTTATGGTAGCGATCTGTTCTTTTTCACATGATCATACGCTTCCAATCTCAGCTACTGGCAGTCATGGTGCTGGGATCCGAGCCATACGTAGAAGGAGACTTACTTGTACTTAGGCCAGAAGCCCGAGACGAAGCGTTTTTAAAGTTGGGCAAAGAGAAGCCAAACAGGGACCACGTGAAGGATGTGAACAATACCCATTTGCTGGTGGCAACGCTTGTGGCCACTGTGACTTTCGCGGCTGGTTTTGCAGTTCCTGGAGGATTTAACGGCTCCGACATGGCCTCCAAAGATGACCGGGGCATGGCTACAATGCTGGACAATAGAATGTTTCAGGCCTTCGCAATTTGCAACACCATCGCGACGCTCTGCTCAATGACTGCGGTTGTCAACCTCATGTGGGCGCAGCAAAAAGACATTTATGTGGCGATAGCTTCAAACCAGCAGACAAAACTGCTTCTAAAAATTGCATTTCCAGCGATGTTCGCCGCTTTCCTAACTGGTGTCACCTTGACCGTTGGCAAACTCCCTTGGCTTGCTAACACCATATTTTATTTGGGACTCGTTTTCCTCCTCATTTTCTCAGTTGCTAAATTGTTAGAGTACCCTCCCTTCTTTAAAAGCCACTATCGTCCTATCCGTTTTCTGAAACACTGGCTTGTTCTGGCTCACATTTTTTTATGGGGTGATGAGACGTACATTTTGGATGACAAGGAAGAGGACGGCATGGTAAGCGGGACCTCCGCTAGGCCTCCGGACGGTGCTGGTGAATTGAATGACTGGTGACTCTGTGACACAGAAATGTAGGGACGCACCACATCCTCCCATTCACTAGTATAGGTTGATTATTGAATATTATCTGCGTTTTGCAGAGATAAATATACATTTGCCTTGTGTATTTGGCTCATTTTACATTTGCTTTCCTATCGTTGTTAGATCAATGGTGATTGTTAAAGTATTTTAACTAAATTACATCTTTTAAATAGCTTAATCTTTTGAAAATAGTTGAATGTCACCTGTATAATTTCTCATGGTATTACATCACTAGATTCTGAGTTCAAACTTTTATACGCCCTATTTGCCTCCCTGTTATATAATCTCATGTTTTAGTAGTCTTACGGCAAAGTTCAACCTACTTGTGAAGAGGAGTACTAAAGTGTTTGAAGTAAACCACACCTTCATCTAATTGTTTAAATTTTTAGAATAGATGACTATAATTCCATGAAATTTCATAGTGGTGCATGCATGATGCAATATGTTATGTCAATTGAATGGATGAGTGGCTCATTTTATTTGTTTCACTGATCTAAAATCAAATCATTAGCTTTGAATAGATTTCGTTTATTTCATGGAAAATAACTTCTAGAAAAACGTTTTTCGAATTTGTCGGCATTCTTTTCACTGAAATAAACTAGTCATGAAAAGCATTTTCCACCAATGGAAAAAAAATACCTTCAAAAGTGAGGAAAATGCTATCTTCAATACCTTCTTTCGCCTCACTTTCTTTCACAAAACACATTTTACTTTTATTTTTTATTTCCATTTTTTTCTTTTTTAAAAAATTCTAATTTTTAATTTTTTAAATCTTTTTCTTTTTCTTTTCTTTTTTTCTCTTCTTTTTTTTTAGTTTTCTTTCTTTCTTTGCAAGTCGCCGGCCATGCCAATGGCCGGCGACCGGCCACAAGCAAGGCCAAGAGTAGCCTCGCCTTGTCAGATTTTGCAAGGCCTTGCTCGAGGTCGGCAAGGCTGGCTTGCGGCCAGTTGTTGGTGACCAATAGAGGAAATAAAAGAATGAAAAAGAAGAGAAAAGAAAAGAAAAGAAAAGAAATATAAAAAAAAATTCAATAATTAAAAATTCTATTTTAAAAATAATAAAATAAAAATTTTATTAAAATGAGTACAAGGAGGAAAATCAAATTATATTTTCTATGCCAAACGATGAAAAATATTTTTCAATTTATTTTCAGGTCTCAACCGAACACCAGAAAATGACTATGAAAAATATTTTTCAAAAACATCATGTTTTTCGCGACATAGAAGCATGATGTTTTATGAAATTACTCGTACACTATGGCCATGGACAATTGACCCAGACCAGTCCAATTTGCGTTGAAGACCGAGTCTTTTGTGCATATGTAAGATTCACGACTTCCGCGCCTCCTCTCGAAGTTGCCACCAGCGAAGTTGCCGCTGCCGAGTCCAAGCCGACCACTGCTGCGCATCCAAGACGTGCCACCATCTTCTGTTGTTTCTCTATTGTATGCTTTGTCTTCCCATGCGTCCGAGCTGAGCCCAACCTCCACGCCTCTGTTTCGCTTTTTTGTTTTCTGAGCTCGCAGCCATCGCCCATCTTGGCCTCTCTTCCAGGGCCGTCGGGATGTCGGCCTCACCAGTGAGGCAGCAGCGATGGACTAGCTGCACCATCAAATTTAGAGGCATACTTCTAGGTTTGGAATCTCAGCGACCTCCGTGATAATGGATATGTGCATTTGACAATCATTCTATTTTTGAAAATAATTTCTATTCAGAAATAATTCTTTTTTATTTTGTGCCCGGGAACAATTATTAAACATTTTAAGGTGTTTGAAAACTGTCCAAAATTTCTATTCTTGAAATTAAAAAAAGAACATAAATACGTTTGATAATTATACAAAATTTCTTTCTATTAATAATATTTTGAATTTTTTAACATTTCTTTCTTTTTATTTTCCTCTTCTTCCTCTTCCTTGGTCATGGCTAGGTCGCCGATGCTGGCAACTGACAACAGGCTAGGGTTGGCAAGGGCGTTGCGGCCCTTGCCAGCCACTGGCGAGGGCCGCCCTCGCTGCCGCCCTCGCTAGATCTAGCGAGGGCAGCTAGTAGCCCTCGCCTAGGCCGCGAACCGCCCTCGCCGGATTTGGCGAGGGCAGCGGCGATGATCACCCACGCTAGATCGGTGAGCGCGACCTTCATCAGCCATTGGCAAGGGCCGCGATGCAGTGGCCGGTCACCGGCCGTTGGTGGCAAGTGACCCTCACCTAGGTGGCGAGGGGGACCCTCGCCGGCCACTGGCAAGGGCTGCGACGCAATGGCCGATCATCGCTTGCCGGTGGCAAGCGACTCACCTAGGCGGTGAGGGGGACCCTCACTAGCCACTGGCGAGAGCCGTGACGCAGTGGCCTGTCGTTGGTCACTGGTGGCTGGCGATTGGCCATAGGCCATGAAGAAAAAGAAGAAGAAAACCAAGAAAAAGAAAAAAGAAAGAAAAAAATTTATTTTCCATTTACAATTCTTGTTCCAAGAATCAAGAAGCAACTCTTTTTGCTCTTGATTATGTTCCAAAACTGATTCTGGGAACAAATTTTTTGCAAATTTGTGCCCGGAAACAAAAAATTTACCAAACGTAATTCTGTTTCAAAATTAATTCTGAGAACAAAAATATAAAAATAGTTACTGTTTGGCTGGTTGTGAAATGCGCCCTAAGCCTCCGAATCTAAAGGTACACCTCTAGATCTAGACCACCAGTAGAGTCGCCCGCTGAGGTAGAGCTCGACGGCGGGCTCAACAGAGACAACGAAGGGTTTTAAAAATAGAGAGGGAAAGATATAGAGAGACGGGGGCGGTGGGGACAAAGGCAGGGGGAGGAAACTCGCCACCGGGCACGACGATAATGGCGAGGTAGCATATGTTAACAGTGGCGGAAAATTTTGGGTGTTGTGTATGTGTATGTATGCATTTGTATAAACGGTGAACCGTACGTCGTCCAGCCCACTGAGTATCATGTATAAACGCTGCAAATTTCGAAAGAAAAGGCTTAATTTCAATGCATGCAAATCATTTCGTCTACGTGCATAAATTAAGGCTCTCTCCAGATTAGCAACTACGGCCAAAGTTACTTTCAGCGAGACTCGGGGTTATTTGAAGACCAAATGTGTCTTCAAATTCGGTATGTGACAACTAATTAAGTAGCACCTTATGAGTTAATCAATGGTAAAGTAGATGGAAATATGAAGTCGTTCCTTAGAGATGATAATCATGTAATAGTAAATTACTTTTTGTGTTCCATTAGCATAGATAATTTGGAAGAGGATGACCAGCCGTCATGAAACGTAAACCCCACTTCCTCTATTCTCTTGCGTAACCAATCGAGATCTTCCATAAGACTACATTTGATCATCGGGACATTTTTACCGGATAGGATAATATCCGACAAGATAAGGATATTATAGGATTTTAAATATCCCATACAATATTTGTTGACATCCAGATATAGCATGAATTCAAATAAATATTATCTTAATAAGTATTTGATTTGCAGGATTAAAATTAAATTAAGTCATCTTAAAAATTAACTTCGAGGACGCCAACGAGAAGGCTCTCTCCTTCACGACATCCCTTTTGCCACCCTCGACCAATCTAGATTATGCTTCGCTCTTCCTCTAACTTCGCTGCTTCAAGATGCCCCCGAGTTCGATTTCTTCGCCGGTCCCGCCTTCTCTACCATTGATGCGTTCCTCCTCTGCGGCGAATCTATCCCCTTCGACAAGCGCAAATAGTGCGAAAATTCCCCACTGCTGCACTCCGACTCGTTTGGCCAATAATGTCATCGGAGCAGCGAGGCTCCTCGGTGGGATCGCTACTCCCTTTTGGCCACGCCCCAAGCCACCGTGCTCGTTGTTGTCGGTTGCCGCTTGAGGCTCGCTGTTGCTGTGCCATCAATACATGCCGCTCGCTGCCTCTCCAGAAGGTGTCAGGCTTTTAGCCCATTGTTCAGAAGCCATCGGCGTCTTTTGCTAACTGACCCAAACGACGTCGTTCACTGCTGGTCCTGCAACACCTCTTGCTGATCCAGTCCAACGCCAGCAATCTCGGCGAGCCAATCGGTAGTCGACATTACGCTTCGACAACTTTCATGGTGAAGTGGAAGAGCGATCAGCAAGCGCAGAAATGGGGAAAAAAATGCGTGACCTTTATTTTTCAATTTCCAAATTTCACATATTTTATCCGGATCTATCCCACTCCCCTATGTTAGATTTTTTTATCCGGACGATATCCAGTCAAGTCCGGATTTCACATCACTCTAAATACTGGATAAGATAAAAGTTATCCTATTCGGAGTTTTATCCGACCTATCAAATGCAACCGAAGAGAAAACAACAAAATTCGATTGTCTTATGAAATTCATTTGATTGATATTATCTACCAATTCGACATGGAGTCCGATTATGTGATTGAAACATACAAGGATGAGATTAAATGTGCTCCTTGAAATCTTTACAAAGAAATTTCAGTAATTTCTCGATCTTGATCTCTCTCCCCAGATTTGTTTATAACTTTCAGGTGTCAACAAATCTATTTGTAACTTTCAACATCAATGGGAACTTAGTAGTTCAATTTATTACGATAGGATAACAAGTATTTTTAGAAGGAAAAATTTCAAATAAGGGCTTGAGATTTGGTCGTGTACTCAAAAAAGCTCCTAGTAGACTTCTTCTCAAATGAGGACTTGAAATAGCCAACGTAATTTCAAATAAGGCCTGAAGTGTGATCGTTCTCTCAAAGGTTATGAAATTATCAATTTAATCTCAAATAAAGGTATAAAGTGGGGCCATTTTGTTAAAAGAGGACTCAAAATGAACATTGACTCAAATAAGAGCCTATAGTGACTAATTAATATCGAATAAGGGCCCAAACTTGTCAACTAGTCAATCTTTGCTGACGGGCTTGCAAGTGCGACTCACGTGCTTATTCCGATGACAACATCGAAGGCAATTTTGTTCAAAATTTTCTACTTGGCCCAATTTGAAGAAACCCTAAATTGAAGCTACGGTTATTCAAGGTTTCTTTAGATGGCAATTTTCCTCCTAATGTCACTAACATAGCTAGCTTTTACATTTCAATCGTGACTGTGGTTTTTGGCTCGCTGATGTTGCCACTTGAATCAACATGTAAGTCACATGTGCAAGCCGGCCGGACCAACAAAGATTTGGCGGGTTGGTGAGGTCGATCCCTTATTTGAGACAAAATTAGCCATTTCAAGCCATTAATTGAAACAATATTCACTCTAAGCCCCTTTTTGAGAAAGCAACCCCAATTCAAGTATTTATTTGAGATAAGGTCCACTTTGAGCCTTTTTTTTTTTGAAAAAATGGCCCCGCTTAAAGCCCTTAGTCAAAACTAATTTGGTTAGTTCATGCTTTTATTTGAGATAAGGTCTACTCTACATGCTCTTTTGGGAAAACAGTTTCACTTTAAGCCCTTATTTGAAAATTTTCCTTTTTATATAAAAAAAAGTATAATCAAGAAATATATCTTGCTAGATTGATAAATTGATGTTGCAAGTGATTCCTTCTTAAGTAGCAAGAAAAATTATGCCACTTGGTAGATCTCCCAATCAATAATGTTATGACAATAAAAACTAGTGATACAAGTACATCAGATACAAAATCGACCATCTATGAATTTCTTAATGCTTAGTCCTCATAAAATTGCATGGATAAAAAATTGAGCCAAGGCGAGCCGAAACTTGTCGGGCTTGAACTTCTAGTTCTTTTGGCAAAAAAAGCCTCAACCCTTTTCGCAATGATCCATGATGGATAGTAATTAGGAGCATACATGATTTTGATTACCTACCTTTTCCTCACATAGTAAAAGGGTCAACAATCTTTCATAAGAGCACAAACTTGATTCATGTGATGAACGAACTTATGAATGGCTAGCGCTGTGTTGTGAAGCTGCAGTATACCCCGTGAAATTAAAAATCAATTTCCATGGGAGAAAATACAAATTCCAATAAGCAACAGCTAAAAAAAAGATAAAAGAAAAAGGAGAGACATGTGTGGGTTGCACCTTCTCCCATAACAAGACAGAAATTGTCTGGGAAAAGTCAAAGATGAGATTATTGTTAGATTAACATACTAGCCCCGATTGGTGCTCGGTTTTCAGTGAACATCACATGATCTTTGATAAAATTATTTCAGAGGCCATGTTTTCTCTGCCATGCATCCCTTACTCTCAGATTTTTGTTTTTTCATTATAGAGTCGTCATGGTCAACAAGATTATATAAGTTTGAGATATATATATATATATATATATATATATATATATATATATATGAATCAGAATTTGTTTGTCTTATGAAGAACAGTGACACGTTGTTCAATGTGGCCAGAACGGTTTGTGATGGGCCTGTTGGGGCAGATTGTTTGGGCCTTCGGCCGTACAGCACACTAAGATTTGGGCTCACCTATCGTGGGCTGTCGAGAAAACTATTATATTGTATGACCTACTATTATTTATCTATCCAAATCAATCACTCCTTACTTAAAATTATAAGAGTTCAATACAGTTATAGAATCAATATATATATATATATCAACTGACATTTTTATGTACCTCTCTCTCTCTCTCTCTCTCTCTCTCTCTCTCTCTCTCTCTCTCTGTTGATCTTTCTTCACCAGCTGTGCAAAGGCCAAAAAGTACTTAAGTTTCGCCAGCTATTACCCAACCCAATTAGCTTCCATCTTACAGTTTGATAATAAAGAGCGAACCATCTTTGTTTATAACACTCCACTCAGTGTTTTCCCGAACAAATACACTCACTCTAAGTCCTTTAACTATCGAACTTTCCACTCCAGAGTAGCAGCATCAGCATCAAAGTCCAGTCCCAACGCCATATTTTTCTTCTCAAGTCCTGCCCTTCTTTTTTCTTCAGGTTGTTTCTTTGATCTCTTGGCTCATTGCTTCTGTTCTTTAATGTTCTTCACGTGTTACCATATTCATCTGAAATCTGCGGTTCAACAATGCTGCTTCCACAGCTTTTTTTGAGTTCTGTCGTTTTGACATTGTCGGTAATGAGCTGATCTAGGTCTGCTTCTTTGCTAGTTGATATGCATTTTGGTGGTTGTGCGACAAAGTGTTGACTTGGGTCTACTTGTTTTGCTGGGAAGCTCCTGATTTGAGCAGAAACAGGGAAAATGACTGAATTAATAGAAAGTAAAGAAGATATTTGGAGCACCCAAAAGTAGGCGTTAGATCTGGGTTTTGGCAATGGTTTTCTGGATTGATCTATTTTGAGGATCCTCCAACATTATAATTTGCTGCTTATTGAATTATGCATGCACATTCGGATATTCAAATTGCCTGCTTGCAATCTGTTGACACATAAATTTTGGCGCATCATTTAGTGGTTAATTGCATAGAAAATTAGGGATTAAATTTTAACCCCTGAACAAAAATATTAAAATTGCATAACATATAGTTTAGGTTCATTTAGATTAATTGCATTCCGCATCGGATCGGCGGTGACAAGTGAGCTTAAAATTTATCACGTGAATCGAGCTCGGGCATCGAACGAGACTCGGCTCACTCGGAAAGCATGGGCCGAAAATCACACACAAAAGGGCTTAGTTGTTTTAATTTGAGCTTAAATTAGCCCATTATGCTTAATTAAAGAAAAGCCCAAATTAATTCAGCCCATTTAGAATTAAATTAAAGCCTAAACCTAAGCCCGTTAGGACTAAAAAACCCGGCTAATTGACCTAAGTTTTCATTATAAATACATGCTTATGGGGGTTTCAGAATTTTCAGAGAACACACGAGTGAATACTTGAGAGGAAGAGAGATATACGCGAGAGAGAGAATTATCTCTATTTGCGGGGGCTTTCTTTAGAGTTCTGATCGCACACAAGAAAAATAGAGAGAAAACAAGAAAGTTCATAGGGAAAGAAGAGTTGTTGTCTTCCTTGGGCGTGTGTCTACACGATCACGACCGAGAGCTCCGCGACCAGACTTTATTTCGCTGCTTTCGTGCCTCCTTGTGGCTGTTCCTCCGCTCATCGCTGCGTCACTTAAGTAAGTCGGCAGCAGTCCGTGAAGAAGTTGCTGCTGCTGTGTCCATCTCCAACAACGACGAGGAGCCCTTGCCCACGAGCTGTTTCACCCTCACTTGATGTTGTCCTTGCCGTGAACCAGACCTAGATCTGAACTTCTATGTTTGGCTCGATCTTCTCTGATTTTGCAGGTTCAGCTAAGGTTGGCTTTTGTTGACGGAGTCAATATACTACGTCCAAGTGAAGTCCAATTCAGTGATACCCTTTGCCGAACTGCTCATCACTGTTGCTGTTCTGAAGGCAAGCCAAAGTTGTCCTGTAGATTATCAAACCGAGCTCAATACCGTCACAAGCATCACACCGAGACTATCATCCACCGTTGCGTCACTGATGCGAGCGTCATCGTTCCCGACGCTGCGCCGCCGCTAGTCCCGACGCATCGCCGACCATCCGATCCGCAATTTCGATCCGCGTGATTCAAATTTGGAAAGAAATCCGCAAATTAGGTAAATATCTTATCCTAATTCGATTTAAATATTTGGTTGCCTATTTTGTGCTTATTGATATCTAATTTTGCATATTTGGATAATAGGCATTATTCCAATTAGGATTTTATTTCCTTTTTTTGAAATCTTGGATATCTATTACTTGCCAAATTTGAATAGAATTTGAAAATTTCAAAATTTTTCGAATATATCCAAGATATTTAAGATATCGAGAATTTTTCAAAATGTGATCGATTAGGAAAATTTCCTAATCCGCAACCGCACACGTGGAAGTAAATCTATCTATCAGGCTTTAGATAGAGTTATTTCCATAGCGGGTATTTCGAATTTTAGGATCGATCTGTCAGGCTTCAGATCGAAACTTAATTCGAAAGATTTAGCAATTATTATTATTATTTTTTTTTTTGCTTGATCTGTCAGGCTTCAGATCGAAACTTAATTCGAAAGATTTAGCAATTATTATTATTATTATTTTTTTTGCTTGATTTTAATTTCGAATTTTGATTTAAAAAAAAAACCAAAAGATTACTCTAGAATAGGTTAATTCCTTTAGTTTAAAATTGCATGTTTAGATAATTGGCATTTTTAATTCCGAATTTCATTAAAAAAATACAAAAAATAATAGGCCCGTCATTAGAAATAGGTCACGTCGTCGCATGACATATAATTTGCATGTTAGGTTGTACTAATCGCATGTCAATTTTTGCACGTCATTACATATATATTAGTTTTCATTTAAATAAGTGAAAATAAAAATTTCTGCACCTTTAAACTCTAAGTCGGGATTTATCAAAATTGCCAAATTGGGTATTTTTCTTGAAATTAGTACCGAAAGGGCGTTAGGGAATCTAGCGTAACCAAGTCCCCGAATTCATAATTTCTGGTTCGTAAAAATAAAATAGTACTCCCGCTATTTTATTTAGGTTTCTAATCAACCTACCTTAAATGATTAGTGGCGACTCCCATTGAAAATATTTGCATGCTCATAATTGGACCTAAGTTGCGATTTGGTAGAGTTTGGGAGAACTCGAGCTAGGTTAGTTAATTTAATTGATCTAGTAATCCATTAGCCTAAGATCGAAAACACGATTTTTTTAGGTCGCGACACAATCGCATATTCTTTTTGCAATTGCAATTAACTTCTTTTCTTGGGTAGACAATTGCAATTAACTTGATAAGCATTCTTTTTGTGAACTTCTAATTCGTTGGATTAGCTAATTAGGTCCGCATTCCAGTTAGGAGGAGCCTGTTTGAGGATTGTAAAAAATTACTTTCCCAATTAAAGAGGGTTTCTCTAGTCCACTGTCCATGTGAGTCCAATCAAGTAGCAGACCAAATCGCCAAAAAATCATCGAAAAGGGATGCTTCCTTCTAACTGGGTGTCTAGACCACCTCAATCTCTTTGGGATTTATTTTGTATTGATGCTAGTCATCTTCACTCTTGTAATCCACAGTTGTATGAATGAATGGAAATCTGCATTTTGACCAAAAAAAAAAATAGGTCCGCATTTAGTAACTGGTTTTTCTTCCTTGCCAGTTGCCACTGTTTGAAGTAAATGTGGCGCGAGTTTGCCACTTTGTATTTTTTGTGACCAAAAAATTAATTTAAAGTAAATGTGGTAAAAGTGAACTAGTTTAAGATTTTTGATATTATTAGTCCTATATAAAACGTTAGAGAATAAGTATACTGAAAATCCTAAAACTTGACACGAAAGTACAATTAAGTCATAAAACTTATTATGATGGTACAATCAAGTCTTAAAGCTTGTCAAATTAGTACAATAACAAAAGTTTGAAGGAGTTAACAGAATGGCTTGATTATATCAATTTGACAAGTTTTGGGATTTGATTTCAATTTTGAAATTTTAGAGCTTTATTGAATTTTCATAATAAGTATTAGGACATCCCGTGCAGTAATCCTAATATTGGGATAGTTAAGTGTGATAAGTTGGGGGCCAAGGCACCTTGGCCATCGTGGTTCCGGCCATAAGTCAGATTGCACATAATGATGTGTTTGTTTTTTATGGCTTTTGGGATTTAGCGATTCAATTAATTGAGGGAGGATGACAAGTAATTTTTTACATAAGATAGATTGATGTTGCAAATGGTTCTCAAGCAGCATGAAAGATGATGCTACTCAAATGCTGAGCCTCCGTTTTCTATTTTTTTTTTTGGCAAATCTTCCAAATCGATTAATAATACTACGACTATAAAAACTTGTAATGCAAGTACAACTAGTACCAAATCAATTATTATCAACTTCTTAAAGCTCGGCTCCTCATGAAATTACATGGATAAAGCCGGGTCAAGCCCAAACGAGTCAGGCTTGAACTTGTAGTCCTTTCGGCAAAACGGCCTCAAGATTTTGATATCCTATCTTCTCCATGCAGTTAAGATCGTTGGTCTTCTAGTAAAAAGGTCAATTATCTTTTACGGTCACGAGTTCAATTAGCATCACGAACAAATCTCTAAACACCTCGACGCTGTATTATCTGGCAACGACTTTGGAAGTCAAAACCAATTCCCATGCAAGAACATGGAAATCCCAAACTGCAAGAATTAAAAAATTAGAGGAGAGACAACTGGGGTTGCTCGCCTTCTCCAATGACTTGACATAAATTGTCTGCGAAAGTCAAATATGAGATATCTGTTTCATTAAGATGCTAAATCTCAATTAGTGCACGGTTTTCGGCGAGCATCACATGCTCTTGCTTTGATTAAATTATTTTAGAGGCCTTGTTTTCTCCGCCGTGCGTCCCTCTTCGAAGTATCACGCAATGGTCAGAGTTTTGTTTTTCCTAGTAGAGTCATCGTGGTCGACTAGACCATACAAATGAACCGGAACTTGTCATGTATATTATAATAATTGGGAGACATGTTATGCAATGTGGCCTGAATCGGTTTATGATGTCCATGCTAGGGCAAATTATTCGGGCCATCGGCCGTACAGCAACTGAGATTTGGACCCACCAATCGCGGGCTGTCGAGAAATATAATATTTATGTGTTCGCTCATTGAAATCAATCACCGGATGCAAAATCTCCTTTAAATTTAGAAGAATGCAAAACAACTATTGAATCTATATATGAACCAAATCACATTTTTATGTACCCGCTCTCGGCTGCTGCTCTTTCTTCACCATCTGTACAAAGGCCAAAAAAAAATCCGAGTTTCACCAGCTATTACCCGCCTCAAGTAGCTTCCATCTTACTTTGTGATAATAAAGAACATCCCATCTTCGTTTACTTCACTCCGCTCAGTGTTCCCAAGCAAGTCCACTCACTTCAGGTCCTTCACTATTAAACCTTCCACTGCAGGGTATCAGTATCAAGCATTGTCCTCCAGTCCCCTCGCCATATGTGTTTTCCTCGAGTCCTGCCTTCTTGTTTCTTCAGGTTTTGTTCTGTGATCTCTTGACTCGTCGCTTCTGTTTTCTTTAATGTTCCTCGTGTTGCTGCCGGGTTCATCTGAAATCTGCGGTTTGCCGATGCTGCTTCCGCGGCTCTTTTTGGGCTCTGTCGTTTTGGCGTCGTGGGTAACTTTGAGCTGATCTAGATCTGCTTCTTTGCTAGTTGATGTGCATTTTGGGGGTTGTGTGAGAGAGTGTTGACTTGGGTCTGCTTGTTTTGCTGGGAAGCTCCTGATTTGAGCATAAACAGGGAAAGAGACAAAAAGGAAAGAAGATATTCGGAGCACCCAAAAGTAGGTGTTAGATCTGGGTTTTGGCAATGGTTTTCTTGTCTTCTGGGATTGATCTGTTTTGAGGATCCTCTAACCATATGAATTTGCTGCTTTCTGAACTGTGCATGCACATTCAAATTGCCTTCTCGCAGTCACATTTTCTTTTTGCATTTGCAATTAGCTTGATTAACATTCTTTTTGTGAACTTCTAATTCGTTGGATTAGCTAATTGGGTCTGCATCTAGATTTTGTTGTGACCTTGCTATGAATTTCAGTCCACCCAAAAGAGAAAACCTTACATGTTCACAGTGAGAGTTCTAGGAATCTGTAAACTGAAAACACAGGCTGTATTTGCCAAACGGGTTGGTAATTTAACATTAGTAAATTTCATTATTTCGTCTGCAACTTTCTAATCCATAGACATATTAATAATTACGGATTTATACAGCGTCCTTGTTCACAAAGATGTGTTGTTGCTTTTGACAAATCGACATTGATTGGCTTTCATAAACTCCCTGTCATTTTGTCAACATTCCCATTACATGTGAACGTAAGAGCAAACTTTGACTTTTGGAAGTTATAATCTGCAGAGAGTAACGGGAATTCTCCGGAGAAATGGATTCAACGATGATCTTCTTGATTGCCACAGCTATTCTGCTATTCGCTTCTCCAGAAGCAAAAGCTCAAACCACCAAATCTCCCCCTCCAAGTCTGGCTCCGGCGCCGGCCCCGACACCCAACCATGTGAACCTCACGCAACTGCTCACTGTAGCAGGCCCATACCACACCTTCCTTGGATATCTCGAGTCCACCAAAGTCATGGACACCTTCCAAGACCGGGCCAACAACTCCAAGGATGGCATCACCATATTTGCACCGACCGACCAGGCCTTCTCATCGCTTAAGCAGCCATCCCTCTCCAACCTCACGCAAGACCAGCTCAAGTCGCTCTTCCTGTTCCACGCCTTGTCGCGTTACTACAGTCTCGCTGATTTCAAGAACCTGAGCCAGTTGAGCCCCGTCAGCACATTCGCTGGGGGCCAATACACTTTGAATTTCACCTATTTGTCTGGAGATGTGCACGTCAATTCTGGGTGGACCAATACAAAGATCAGTAGCAGCGTGCTTGCCACCAACCCAGTAGCGGTGTACCAAGTGGATGGCGTACTTCTTCCGGAGGCAATCTTTGGTACTGATATACCGCCAATGCCAGCTCCAGCACCAAGTCCTGCAACTGAAGCTAGCCCAGCTGCTGATACTCCGAGTGGAGTAAATGTTAATGCAACTTCTCCATCATCTTCTTCGGAAAAAAGTAAGAATTCGTCTCCACCGATTATCAGCTGGGGAATTCGAAGTCAGTTGTTCTTTGCTGTTTCAAGCGTGATGATTGTAATGTCGGGTTGACGATGGAGTTGATTAAATGAGCCATTGGTTTAGGTTAAGACAGTAGATTTGGATGTGATTGGATTGCTTGATTTGAAACCATTTTTTTGGGGATTTTATGTTATTGACGTTCCGTAGGAGAAAGTGAATTCAGCTAGTGCTATTCTATTAGTATGCTTATTCGATGCCACATTGTTGATTCAGTTAGTTCGTTCTTGATGATGAAAAATGGAACAAAGCTTTTCTATTCTTGATTCCACAAGAAACTGGGGATTCATTCCGTGCATCTTCGGTGAGGCTAGTGCGAGCTGACGTTGAGCTCAGTTGCTGAAAATGTCAAAGATGTTTTCACGAGTCCTCAAAGCTTGAAAATTGCAGAAGCCAACCGCTCGTGGTGAGATTGGTCATTCTAACTTCTGTACTCCAGCAGAAGTAAAAGTTCTGGTTCAATCATCAGTGAATCGAAATTGTCGATTTCGTTTTGCATTATGCTCGTAATTGAGCTGAAATAGGGTGTCACGAACGAACCCATTAACCTCGATCCGCATATTTTCGACCAAGACACTCGAGTGAGAAGCTGTCAGATCAGCAAATCTCGGAAAACTACTGAAATTAGTTTTGCTTCGTGACCCTCCGAATGGACATGCAGTTTACATGAGCCATTCATTGAGCCGCAATAAATTCTTCACGAGTTTGGCAATCTGTCACCAACAAGAACGACCGGCTCCTTGCACGGAAATTACTGATTCTTGCGGGAGATTTTTCCTTGCAGTAATGCATGGCAATGGTCGGTCCCCACAGCAATCAATTCATACAGGCCATGATCATGTGATGCTTGTTTGTGGGCTTGAGCTTGTCTCATGACAAGCTGCCAAATTGACGATGATGCAAGACTTCATGATGTTTAAAAATGGACTTTACTCATCATGACCTCACAGATTCATGTGAAGATGAAGTAACAGTTCCTAAGTTTGAATGATTTCGACCCTTCATCTACCTCCATCTGTAAGCAATTTCGAGCTTTAGTATTGGGCCAAATCCGATTCACCCCACAACTGTTATCCATTACATATAACTAAAACCGAAATCGGGAAAGTGGTTGCTCCCCTATCGCCACGTGGCACTTTATTTACTTCATTGACTGCCACGTGGCAAGACACGAGGCATAATTTTGCCATGTGGCTCACATTGGACTCATGATTATTATCATATAATTATAACACTGAAATTTATATACAAGATGTGCAAGATTAGAGAAGACACAATTACCCTTTATCAAATTTCCATCAACAAGAAAAATCTGAAAGACGGAAAGCAAATAGTGTTAACATGGTGTTCACATGACTCAAATGAAATAAATGAAAAATCATATAACAGAACCTCTACGGAGGGTAAATGTGTTATATAAATATAAGTTTAAAGTTCTTTACATCACAAGAAATAGTATAGGGTAAACATGTTACGGTAGGCATAATTTAGGGTTTTTCACAAAAAAAAGGTTTAAAATAAATGTATCGCAGCGGATGTAGTTTAAGGCTTCTCTTTTTTTTTCTTTTTTGGCTTTTTCCCAATAATTAAATACAAAACCTACAGGGAAACTTGCGCAAATACGCTAGTCATAGCAAGACTCCCCCTTCCAACCTCTAGATCCCATCTTTGGCAAATAACGAAAAAAAATAAAAACAAAAACCCCAGATCCAACTATGCAGGTAATAATTAAATTAAGCCAATTTCATCAAACAAGAAACCCACATGATGATGATGATGATGATGATGATGATGATGATTACACAGCAATGGTATTTATGTGCTGATAATCGAACCACAACGTTCCCCACGAAACAGAAGGAAGAAGAGAGGGGGGGCAGGGCAAATGATCCGCTCAATATTAGGCATTCCGACATCCTTGTTATGATGATTTCTGTCTCCCCTTCGCGGGTCCTCAAAGGCCACACGCTTTTCTCTCTCTCCCTCTCCCTCCTTCCCTCCTTCTCTCCATCTCTCTCGCCCTTCGCAATTCATTCGCTCATCGTTCGTTCGTTCAATCCGATCACTCGCTTGGACGTCGCCACCCACGCCCCGAAAGGTTGGAACTTGACGGAGAAGCTCATGGGCGCCTTGCTGCCCATCTGTGTTTGACGTTCCGAGGTCCGTTCTCGAATCCGAATCTGATGTTCCAGGGCGCGGGTGTCAATGGGTAGTGCTTAGATTGCGTTGCCGTCGATCGAGGTGCTCTTGTGGGGTGGTGCTCGTTTGGGATTTACTTGGTTGATTTGATCCTCGAAATGGCAAAAAAAAAAAAAGCACTGTTTTATCCACGCGATACGTTGTTCCGCTAAATTTCATGCCTTTCGCGATTCATTCGTTCGTCGTTCATTCCTTCAATCCGATCACTCGTTTTGGACGTCGCCACCAACGCCCGAAAGGTTGGAACTTGACGGAGAAACTCATGGGCGCCTTTCTACCCCTCTGTTTTTGACGTCCCGAGGTCCGTTCTCGCATCCGAATCTGATGTTCCGGGGCGCAGACGATAATGGGTAGTGCTTAGACTGCGTTGCCGTCGATCGAGGTCCTCTTGTGGGGTGTCTCGTTTGGGATTTACTCGGTTGATTTGATCCTCGAAATGGCAAAAAGAGCATTGTTTTATTCACGCGATACGCTGTTTTGCTAAATTTCATCCTTTTCGCGATTCTATGTTGATCTGAGATTGCCTCTTTTCGTTGTTCATTGTTGTGTGAGAACCTTGGTGGCGTGAGTTGGTGCTTCATGTCGTGCTGGAGATTATCGTTGTTGTTTGGTTTCAGGATTTGAAGCAGAGGAAGGCATAAAATGGCTGGTTTTGTTGGCGTTCTGGTATCTGATCCATGGCTGCAGAGCCAATTCACCCAAGTCGAGCTTCTAACCCTTAAATCCAGAGTGAGCATTTTTTTCGTGATGCGCATTTTCCTCCTCCTGTTGGGTTGGCTATGTTGGTTGTTTCCTGTGATTTGCTTTATAATTGGCTGTTTTCTGGTGGCTAATTGAATGGTCTTTTATTGGTTTTTCAGTATATTTCAATAAAAAATGAATCTGGCCGGGTCACTGTCGGAGATTTGCCGCCTGTGTTTGCAAAATTGAAAGCGTTCAGTGAAATGTTCAACGAGGATGAGGTTAGGGCTATTCTTGGGGAATCACGTACAAACGTGGAGGAAGAAATTGATTTCGAGTCTTTCCTTAGGGTGAGTTTTAAGAACACAATATTTTGTTATTCTTTTGGTGATGGTAGGTAGTTGCGCAGATGCTGAAAACATGCACGTAATAGCACTCTTGTCAAGGTGGGATTATAAAGGTGACTGCCATAGCAAAGTAGAGCATGGACATCTGAAATTCATACTGTTTAGAAATTAATTTGAGTTGTGTCAAAAGAATAATAGTGAAATCCTTCTCCTTTGGGCAGGCCTTTTTGAATTTGCAAGCTCGAGCAACCGCTAAATCTGGCGGTTCGAAACATTCATCTTCTTTTCTTAAGGCAGCCACAACCACTTTCCAGCACACAATAAATGTATCTGAAAAGGCTTCTTATGTGGCCCATATCAACAGCTATCTGGGAGAAGATCCGTTCTTAAACAAGTATCTTCCTCTCGATCCAGGGACGAACGCTTTGTTTGATCTAGCAAAAGATGGAGTTCTTCTCTGGTACATACTCTTTTGACCTCCCAATTGTGCATTCATGCATAGAAGATTTACCCTTCATTGATGGCTAAAGTTTTGTGATGCAGTAAGCTCATCAATGTAGCTGTCCCTGGTACCATAGACGAGAGAGCTATTAACACCAAAAGTGTCCTCAATCCATGGGAGAGGAATGAAAACCATACTCTTTGTCTCAATTCTGCAAAGGCCATTGGCTGCACAGTTGTAAATATTGGTACACAGGATCTGGTTGAAGCAAGAGTAAGTTAAACCTAGAGCAGATTCTAATTTTGTTCTTAGCATAGATTTGTTTCACTTTTGAAATCTTATTCTTCTTTTCTGTCTTGATTTTCCAGCCCCATCTGGTTCTTGGTTTGATTTCTCAAATTATAAAGGTAATTAACTGGATGTTATTTGTTTATTTATTGTAAGGTGAATTTATGTATTATCTATAGTCCAATTAATCAATTCTAAAGTTGGTCATTTTCTCGGTGCCTATATCAGATCCAATTGTTGGCTGATCTCAACCTGAAGAAAACTCCTCAACTTGTGGAATTGGTGGATGACAGCCAGGTGATTGAAGTTTAAGGTTCCTTCTGAATATATCAAGCAAGGAAGCTCTTTACTGAAATTATTATTTTGTTGTTGCATTCATATTGTTGCAGGATGTAGAGGAGCTACTGGGTTTACCACCTGAGAAAGTTTTATTGAAATGGATGAATTTTCATCTAAAGAAAGCTGGGTATGATAAGCAGGTTACAAACTTTTCCTCTGATGTGAAGGTAAGCAAGAGTTTACTAGTATTTTTTATGCGTATAATAGAAACTGCTAACCCGAAGATTGGAGCATCATCACAGATGTTATTATTTCATCAGCTTAAATTTGCAAATGATCTTGGATTTCCGCATCTTTACTAGAAAATGCTACAGTAAAGGTATCCTGAGTTGCTAGTGTTCTTTCCAGAGCTTTTTTCTTCTGCTCATGTTAGCACAACTGGTAAGTAGACTGTAGACCTGGAAACAAGAAAAGATCACTGTGAGAAATGAGCCATGGCTCATATTTGTATTGTCTGGTTCTCATAAAGCATGTTTTAAAATTATTTTTGTTTATGTTCTTGTCTGACTCTTTGAACCCATATATTTTCAGGATGGTGAGGCATATGCTTACCTGCTCAATGCTCTTGCTCCAGAACATGCTAGCCGCTCCACTTTGGATGCAAAGGATCCCAAGGAAAGAGCAAACATGGTACTTGAGCAAGCAGAGAAATTGGAGTGCAAAAGATATCTCACGCCTACTGATATTGTGGAGGGTTCACCAAATCTTAATCTTGCGTTTGTGGCACAAATATTCCAACACAGGTGCCTTATTTATCAGTTTCTTGTATACATTTTGCTCTTCTTCAATTATTTAGAAACAGTGAGATTGCTTAAACCTATGGTTATGGAGTGGGAATTGGTGGGGATGACAAGGTTTTGATAATTGATTGGATCGGGTCTTAAGTGGTGTATAAGGAATAACATAATATGGTGATTGTGGTTTACCAGAGGCCTTATGATCAGTGAAAACTGTGCTTTTTTGCTACTCCATAGTTAACACAACTAAATGTGTACTTATCTTTCTGCATTTTTTGGTGCTGGATCTTCTATTCCATTTCTCCATGATTACACTGTGTAACGTGTGCTTTCTTTACTTCCCTGTAGTCGACACAACCAGATGTTTACATTTCCCTATTTGCATTCACCTGTGCTGGATCTTCTATTCTAAATTCTCCAAGATTCCACTGTGTCGCTTGCTGAACCTTGTGGTGGTTGAGTTACTTTGGTTCTCCAGCGAGTGTTAAAAATATCAACTTTGAATTTTATTTTCCTATCAAAAGATAATTAAACTTGGATTTCCTGGCTCTGCCATGTGTTAATCTTATGAGTCAAATTGCAGTAAAGCCTCACTGTTTGAAATCATATCAAATCTATCCTAAGACTAGACTCCATCCAAAAATTGTCTTTCATTCACCTTTTTGCCCTCTTCTGCCTTAAGTATTTATAGCATTGCAATTAAGACTATATTATTTTAGAGGATCCTATTTTTATTATACCAAAATTTTTTAGAAATATTTAGAATATGGTTGATATCAAGCCTGATAAATATTCTTTTGGAATTATTCATATTTCAAATCATTCTTCCTAAGATGTCCTCCCTTGACTGATAAAACTAGATATTTCTTCTTTCTCTAGGGGCAAAATCGAAATTTGGGAAGGAATCTAATGAAATATTATCTCTCACAAGTGTTGCTTATAGACCTGGGATAGATGTGAAACAAATTTGAAAGGTTGGGCATTTTTCATATAGGATTAAAAGGTTAAGGATAAAACTGAAAATCCTTAAAAGATTGGGATTTATTTTGTCATTTGGCCAATTTTATATGAAAAGGTGACAATGTGGAAGTTCAAAGTCGATATTAAGACCAAATTCCACCTTTTGAGGAAGTAACACACGACAAAATTAATTTTTAACTTCGCAGGAATGGCTTGTCAACTGATACCAAGAAGATTTCCTTTGCTGAGATGATGACTGATGACATGCAAACTTCTCGTGAAGAGAGATGCTTCCGCTTGTGGATTAATAGTCTTGGTACTGCCACATACGTCAATAATGTTTTTGAGGATCTTAGGAATGGGTGAGATTTCATATTTTCTTCTCTATGATATTTACTTGTGGAACCTTAAGTAATGTCTAAAATTTCATTCAGATGGGTTCTCTTAGAGGTGCTCGACAAGATTTCGCCAGGATCAGTTAATTGGAAGCATGCCACCAAGCCTCCTATAAAGATGCCCTTTAGAAAAGTTGAGAACTGCAACCAAGTTATCAAGATTGGAAAGCAGTTGAATTTCTCCCTAGTGAATGTAGCTGGAAATGATATCGTGCAAGGAAATAAGAAGCTCATACTAGGTTATTTCCAACTTTTGATTTTCTTTTTCTTATTAACTGAATTATCTTTTCAATGAAACCATTTGTATGTTTCAGGCAAGTTTTGGTCTTTAGGTTGTAGTTCACATTATGTTCTGCTGGTTGGTGTTTGTAAAAGAACTATTAGAAGTACACAGATTGGTCGTTGGTGGAGCGGAGAGAAATATATATGGGTCATGCATTGTTTTCATGAATTCTTTTTGCCACAAAACTTGAGGTGAAGCTAAGGAAGATTCTTAGCGAAATATGGATTAGGGAGCATCTTTCAGTATTTCTTCATTTTTCTCTTTGTAAATATTCTTCCCTCACTACCTCATCATATCGCATACTGATAAAATCTCGTGGGCGAAGACTCGTAGTATTTCTTCATCCTTTTTGCACGTCTTTGGGAGTTAAAATCATATTCTTCCTTTTCTAATTGGCGCTAGCTGAATTGGCTTCTTCAGTCATTTTGCTCTTCCTCTGGTGGAAAAAAGAGTTTCTCGAAAATGTCTTGTCTCCTGTTTGCTTTACAGTTCCTGTTATCCAATTTGCAATTTTTGTCTTCATTTTTTGTGTTGAATCTAGATCCTCCCGTTACATTGCAGAAGCAGCTGTATTCCTTCATCAGAATCTTTAAGTTTTAAGGAGTGCTCTCATCTTTTCTCCGAAATGGAAGTGTTTCATGACCTATAAGCTAGGATGCATTGCTAACTCCTTGTTCTTGGTATCTGCAGCATTCTTATGGCAATTGATGAGGTTTACTATGCTCCAGCTTCTGAAAAACCTTAGATTTCATGCGCAAGGTAAGGAAATAACTGACGCCGACATTTTGAATTGGGCAAACAGAAAAGTTAAGAAGGCAGGTAGATCATCCCAAATGGAGAGCTTTAAGGTAATAAAACTGGACAACAGCTCACATTAGAATCGAAATAATCATAATTCAAATTTTGAAATTTACTATTCTCTTTTGTCCCTATTAGGACAAGAACCTTTCGACTGGGATTTTCTTTCTTGAGCTTCTTAGTTGTGTGGAGCCAAGGGTGGTCAACTGGAGTCTTGTCACAAAAGGGGAAGCTGGTAGTTCATTCTCATTCCTCATTTAGATATGATATATTTACATTTACACATTGTATATTGCGAAATTGAATGTTGAAATTGCTATTTTCTTGGGAATAAAAATAACGGAATGGATTACATGAGTCACATTATTCTACTCCATCAACCACACTAGTGTGTTTCCTGTGGACCATAGGTAATGATATTTCATGCTTTATCTGCAGATGAGGATAAGAAGTTAAATGCCACATATATAATCAGTGTTGCTAGAAAGCTCGGGTGTTCCATCTTCTTGTTACCTGAGGACATTATAGAGGTACTTCCACTTTGATAAACTTTAGATATGCAGTTCACATTACTTGTCCAGGAAAAAAGTTGTTCACTTTCAGTACTAGTTATGGTTCAGCATTAATTTTTCTGCTTCTTCAGAAATGTGTCTCTTCTGACTGCTGTCATATGGTTCTTTATTTTTTTGTGCCTGAAAATGATTTGTTGATCATATGACATGACACTACCCTGAAGTTGAACCATCTGTCTCCCCTTTTCTTTTAGTTCTTCATTAGGTTGCTTTGTAAGTCTCTGGTGGCATCTGGGTCATAAATGCGTCGTTTATTTCCTGACAGTCTGCTTAGAACTCTCAGAAGTTTGACAGTACGTGATGATAACACCTAAAATGCTTGTTTACAACTTTTTATTAGTTAAGCTTTGATTAAACAGAAAGGGCTTCTTTGTTTTTTGCTTCGTCATTTGGACAAAGTGGCTGATCTCACTTTGCCAGAAAACTGAAAATTGTCTGCTTATCTTGCTAAGTTTCCCCCCACATTATATAATATACAGCTGCTTTGGACTTGCCAAGTCGAAAAAACTATCGGTTAGCATTTCTTGATGTTATTTTCAATTTGCCATGAGGACAGGTAAACCAGAAGATGATCCTCACTTTAACAGCAAGCATTATGTATTGGAGCCTGCAGCAACAGGCAGGTGAATCCGAGATGGGTGAATCCCCTGATCTAGGTGCATCTCCAGTGAATTCTGCAAACAGCGAGAATGACAAAGTCCTGGCCAGTGAGATCTCCGACTTATCCGTCAATGACGCTGCTTCAGATGTCACGCATTCCCCACAACTCGGAACGGATGAATCTTCTCAAGAGTTCAAAAATACAGAATCATCACCTAATAACAAAAATGGGGTTACTATTGAGGGATCCCCTTCAACTGAAAATGAAAAGGCCTCTTCTCATGTGGAAGGGGGAGGACGCGAAACAGAATGATGATAGCTGTGACTATTATTTTCTTCTTCTTCTTCTTGGTTTTTCTTTTTAAAGAGAAACAATTTACAGATGAGTTCTAATTTACACAATAGGAAATGCTCGATTCATTTATACTTGTAAAATGCAGAAGGTGAAGGGAGTCCTTTTTGTATCCTGCTCCCGTGACAATTTTCTTTACATGACTATTCTGATCATGCTGAAGCCGTATTTGATGCTTCAGGATCAGTTAGAAATTGAATGAAATTTGTTCGTGCTCTCTCTTTGTGAATCTGAAGATGACAGTTTGACAGTTCCTTTCACCTGTGTGGAGATGCATCTGTGCTCGGGTAATCTCTTCTTGGAACACTGCTCTGGTTTCGTGGGGTAGTTAACATGATTGGGAGAAACATTGTCGCAGCTTTCAACAGTTTCCATATTCGAGCAACAGTGTCCGACAGCTTTCGATAGTTTGCGTTTTCGAGCAACACATGTAATTGGACACGTAAAAGCGGTTTACAAGGAAGTTAGATGAGCCCATGTGCCTGTGTACGCGCGCTTATAAGAAAATAGTTAGCGAACGTTGATGTTTTTTTTTTTTTAAATGATTTTTAATATTTCTTTTCTTTTTTTTTATTTCTTCCTCTGCTAGCCATGGTGATGGCCGGTGACCGGCCACAGGCTTGCCTGTGGTTGGCGACCGACCGAGGAAGAAGAAAATAAAAAAGAAAGAAAAGGAAAGAAAATAAAAGAATAACAACTAAATAACAATTAGTATTTAAAAAAATAAAAATAATAAAAGTAAGATGTGTTTGGTGAAAGAAAGTGAGGTGGAAGAAAATATGGAAAATGTTTTCCGAGCCTTGCTCGAGACTGGCGAGGTGGGGCTAGGCTCGGCCTCACCAGCCTTGGGTGAGTGAGGCCAAGCCTTGCCTATGGCTGGTGACCGGCCGAGGAAGAAGAAAACGAAAAGGAAAGAAAAGGAAAGAAAAGAATGAAAGAATAAAAAATAAATAAAAATTAGTTTTAAAAAAAATAAAAGTAAAATGTGTTTGGTGAAGAAAGTGAGGTGAAAATAGATATGGAAAGCGGAAAACATTTTTCTCACTTTTGAAGGTGTGGAAAATACTTTTCTTGACTAATTTATTTTTCGTGAACCAAACGCTGGAAAATCTGGAAAACGTTTTCCTGGAAGTCGTTTTCCGAGGAATGAACGAAGCCTAAATTGGCAAATCGTCAAAAGGTCTATAATTAAATTGGTATAATTGAAAAATTTAGGATTGAATTGAAAAAATTGAAAAGTTTAAAATTGAATTGGCCACGGTACAAAAGGTTTAAGATATTTTTCATAATTTTTTCAGGGGTATTTTCTCCCTTAAGAAATTTAAGAATTTTTATATCGTACACTATTGCCAATGGTTTTATCATTCCCATTTTCAGTTCATCTCCCAATATATTTAAATGCTACAGTATTCAAATATATTTTTAAGATTTAGAAATCATTAAATAAGATCTTTTTAGATTTGAACAGTTTTTTTTTAAACAAATGCACTCAATTTTACGCGCGCGGGAACATCTGTATATACACACACACAGGTATGTCTTCTTCGTACCCACCAAAGTGATTTCATTACCCTCTTCCAAAACCATCCACTCGGCAATGGCAAGGCATTATAGAAGCTTCATCTCTGTGTTGGCTTTAAAGAATAACTCGTTCAAATTCAAAATATTTTGAATTAGTCCATTCTTATCTTAATTAGTTATTACTATATCTCATGTAGTTATTACTCTAACGGACTAATTCAAAATCTAAAATATTTTGATTTAGTCATTCTTATCTCATGTAATTATTATAACAGTTAGTAGACAAACTCTATAAATACAAACGCTAGCCTCAAACTTTCCGGTGATTACTTTCTATTGTGGAAAACCCAGTTATTTTCATTTCTTCACAGCAAATCCTTAATGGGATATCTTGACGGTAGCATTATCTGCCCCACTCCAACCATCACCCCCATAGGCTGTAATATTGCTGCATTAAACCTTGCATATGATGAATGGATTCGGAAAGACTAATTTGTTCTTAGTTGGATAATATATTCTCTTTCACCTGATGTCCTATTGTATGTGGTTGGATTATCTATTGTTGTCGATGTCTGGAAGTCTCTACAAACTGTCTTTGGATCTCTATCACATACAAGCATTCTTCAGTTTCATATGCAACTCCATAATACGTTCGAAGGTGACAAGTCTGTCTCAACTTATCTTCGCGAAATTAAATACATTTCAGATTTTTCTTACATTATAGCTGCCTTGGCTATAAAACTTGATCCAATAACTTTTCCTAAACTCCATCGATTGCTCCTCAATCATGAGTTTCGAATGAAATCTACCACGATGCATGTAAAGGCAAATGTTACCACTAACATTCCTCCATCATCCACCCCTACTACTAAACTGCAACTGATTTCCAATTTCAAATTTTCTACTACCCAAAATCCTCAAAACCGTTGGCAAGGTAATTGGCGTAATTATGAAAACCCAGGCAATCGATCTAAAAACAAGAAAAACCGATGCCAAATTTGTCAGAAATTTAACCTATGATTGCAAGATGTTATTTCAGGAATTTGCAGTCTAACAACAGTGCACCTCAACCTACTACTAATATGGCTGGGATTCTTCCTACCCCATTGTAGCAAGACTTGTTTTCAGATACCGTAGCTACTCAACATGTGACACCTAACATCACCAATCTTCAGAGCTCTACACCAGATAACGGTAATGAATCTTTTCATGTAGGTAATGGAGCAGGTTTAAACATTGTTAATGTTGGTTCTTCCACCCTCAAAACCCTCATTAACAAATCTTTTCATTTCTCAAGTATTCTTCATCCCTACCATTACACGTAATATGCTTTATGTACATAATTTTACATGTGATAACAACTACTTCTTTTAGTTTCATCTATTTCATTTTGTTGTGAAGGATCTACAAACTATAACACCACTACTCCAAGGTTTGCTTAAAGATGGACTATATTGGTTGCTGGGTCTTTATACCATATCTCCATCCGCCAACACCATCTCACTTGATACTTCCTCCACTGCCGCTACCTGGCATGCTTAAATGGGTCATCCCCAACAAAGGAAAGTTCGCCCTTTGATTCGTTCAAACAATTTGCCATATTCTACATTTGATTTCAATAAATGTGCTTCCTGTTTGTTAGGAAAATCTCATAAAACACTCCTACCCCTCACTCATAGCATTAGTAAAGCACCTCTCGATTTAATTTTTACTGATGTATGGGGACCTGCTCTAATTAATTCTATTTCCGGTTATAAGTATTTTGTTCTATTTGTTGATGAGTTTTCCAAATATACATGGTACTTATCCTATTCAAAATTGGTCTATGGTCCCATCCATTTTCAAAAAATTCAAGATCATGGCTGAGAAACAATTTGAAAAATCCATCAAAACTGTACAATCTGATTGGGGTGGGAAATATAGAGCCCTGAATAAAATTTTTTTGAACAATGGAATTCTCTATCGTGTAGCATGTCCATACACTCACAAGCATAATGGAGCAGTTGAACCAAAAATTCGCCATATTGTTGATACAGGCCTTATATTATTGGCTCATGTATCTCTTCCTCTTAAGTGTTGGTCTTACGCTTTTGAAACCACAATCTACCGTATTAATAGATTATCCACACCACTCTTAAACAATATGTCACATTTTCAAACACTTTTACATTAACAACCGGATTACAAATTTTTAAAAATATTTAATTGTGTTGTTTTCCCTTTATTAAGGCCATACAATTTGCATAAGTTTTTACTCTTTTCTACTCAACGTGTGCTCTCAAGATATAGCCCATTACATGTTGATTACCATTGTTTAGATTACAACACTGGACGTATGTATGTTATTGAAAATACTTTTCCATTCACCACACTTGGTTCACACCATTTTGCAATACCCTCACCATCTCATCCTTGGTTGATGATCTCCACGGCTGGTATGTCCTCCCAGGCAAACCATGATGTTAATGGTAATATTATACCTTCTACCCACCCTTTGAACACCTCTCCACCCACCTTTGAAGAACCATTACCGACATTATCAAATACTAATAATACTTCAACGTCTAACACATTGGTTTCTAGTCCATCTAATGTTGATATAGGTTCTAATGAGACTCTTTCATATGCCTCCCCACAGCAAGCTGTTATGATACCTTCACAATCGATTTATTAAAAATCAAGAACCCATTTAACGCAGCTGCATCAAAACCCAAAGCCCAACACTAGATATCCATTGCCAAATGTGAACTTGACTGAAATAAGCTCTAAAGAAGAGCCACAATGCTTCATTGAAACTAATAAAGATGAAAAATAGATGGACGCAATGCTCCAAGAATTTAATGCTTTGTTGCATAAAGGAACTTGGGTTTTGGTTCCACTAAATCCCAAAGCAAATGTCGTGGGCTCTAAATGGATTTATTGAGTCAAGACACGTGCAGATGGTTTGATAGACCGGTATAAAGGCCACCTAGTGGCCAAGGGCTACAATCAATAGGAGGATATTGACTATCCCGTTGTTAAAGTAACCACTATCCATACAATTATTTCATTAGCTGTGACAAAGAACTAGAAACTCCAGCAATTTGATGTTAGCAATGCATTTTTAAATGGTAACTTGACCGAAAAAGTTTACATGACTTGGCTCTAGGGCTTCATTGATAAAGAAAGGCCAAACCATATATGCAAGCTAAAAAATATCCTTATATGGATCGAAACAAGCACTGCAGGCTTTGTTTCACTGGTTGAACATCTTTTTAGAATCATTGGGATTTATTGGATCAAAAACTGATACTTCCCTCTTTATATTACATCGGCCCAATTTCTCCATTTACATGCTCATCTATGATGATGATGTTGTTATTACAGGGTTTAACCCGACATTTATTTAAGACACTATCAACTACTTAAATAAAGAGTTCTCCATACAGGACTTCGGAGAACTTAATTATTTCCTGAGAATTGAGGTGATCAAACATCCATCAAGGCTCCTCCTATCACAACAAAAGTATGTTGCAGATCTCCTCCACTGAACCAAAATAGATGGTGTTAAACCGATTCACACGCCCATGGCTACAAATACAAATTTAATCAATTAAGTAAGCCACTTGAATATGCTAGTTTTTACAGGAGTACCATAGGAGCTCTTCAGTGTGTCACCCTGACTTGGCCAGACATCTTTTATACGGTAAACAAAGTCTGCCAATTCTTGAAAGAACTAACAGAACACCACTAAAGTGCGATAAAACGAATCCTACACTACTTAAAGAAATCATTTCGCATGGATTGTTCATCAATTCTCAATCCACCGTAGAACTCCACACATGCGGTGATGCGGACTAGGCCGGTTGTCCCACTGATAGATGCTCAACAGGAAGTTATGCAATTTATATGGGTCAAAATATGATTTCTTAGTCAGCCAAAAAGTAGCATACCATTGCACGTTCCTTAGCCGAATCTGAGTATTAGGCATTGGCAAATGCCACGACAGAAGTAGTATGACTACAATCATTGTTACAAAAATTGGGCATCTCTCAATCAAAACCCTGTGTCCTTTGGTGCGATAACCCAGGGGCAACGTATCCTTACGGTGAATCCACTTTTTCATGCTAGAATAGAGCATATCAAGGTAGACTTTCACTTCATCCACCATTTAGTGTCACAACGCAAACTTGAGGTTCGCTTCATATCCCTACATAACCAAGTAGCGGATATCTTCACCATGTCTCTTACAAGGTGCCGCCATGATATGCTTAAGTCCAAGTTGAAGATCATCCAAAAGATCACATTCAACTTGCGGGGGCATGTTAGGGATAACAATGCATGACTCGTTCAAATTCAAAATATTTTGAATTAGTCCATTCTTATTTCATGTAATTATTATAATAGTTAGTAGATAGACTCTATAAATACAAACGCTATCCTCAAGTTAAAGAATAAGCGAAATTCAAGCTCAAACCTAGACGTTAATTCTTACACTGGCATCGCATTTTGGCTCGTGATTTGCGGTGCTCAAGCGAGAATGATGACGGCACTAGTGAAAGCGCCCTTGCACGTTTAAGTTCTTATGAAGAATGGGTGGCATTATATTGAGAGAGTCGAGTCTAGGGAGCCATCGATTATGTCTATTTGTAAAAATGCATTTTCATTTACGAAAAGACTGACAATTTTTAGCATAGCCGACATGTTCACAGACCGACTGCTCTTCCACTTCCGACGCCCATGTGTACAAACCAGCCCATTCACACAGCCAGCCCTTTCTCCTCTCTTATGCATGCTCATACAAAGGGCATGACCATGCAGCAACACAGGAGGAGGAGACGGCGTGAGGCAAGCAAGCCAATGTGGAGGAGGCATGCATCCAGAGTAGATTGGCAAGAATTTACGTAAGCATTATCCATTCTAATATTCACTATAAGCTTATTATAACACTGCAGCATCTGCATGGCACAACATAGTTGCTACAGTTTCCATTCCATTTTTCAGGTGGGCATCAACCCCAAAGGAGATACTCATCCGGCTTGGGTACACGGAAAATTTATTCCCTCTCTTCCTACTGAGTACTGACATCCAAAAGGAGACAGAGAGAAGTTAAAACGGAGAGAACGAATTTGCTTGCAAAAAGAGACGCACGAACCTTCAAAAATGGATGACCAAAAAAAAACCTTCAAAAAGGGTCTCGCATCACGCTCTTCAACCATTTTCTTTAGTTTACTCTCTCACCCCCTCTCTCTTTGGTACGCTATGCACGAACATTCAAAAACGGGTCTCACAGATTTTTTTCTTCTGTGATCCGGCCTTAGAGCTTCATGCTCGTCAACCATTTTCTTTCGTTTACGTACACAGCACAGTTGCTGCAGCTTCCATTCCATTTTTTAGGGTTTGTATCAACCCCAAAGCAGACACTCGTCCAACTTGGGTAAATGGCAAATTTATTCTCTCTCCCTACTGACATCCAAAAGGAGATGTAGAGACATAGAGAGAAGTTCAAACGAAGAGAATGAACTTGCTTGCTAAAAGAGATGCACGAACCTTCAAAAATGGAAGACAAAACAAAAAACCCTTCAAAAATGGTCTCGCATCACTCTCTTCAACCATTTTCTTCAATTGCTCTCTCTCCCCCTCTCTCTGGTAGGCTACGCATGAACATTAAAAAATTAGTCTTCCAGATTCTTTTTCTTCTGTGATCCGGCCCTAGCGCTTCATGCTCTTCAACCATTTTCTTCAATTTGCTCTCCCGCCCTCCTTTCTCTGGAAGGCTATACACGAACATTCAAAATTGAGTACCGCAGATTCCTTTTCTTCTATGATACAGCCCTAGAGCTTCACTCTCCTCAACTATTTTTTTCAGTTTGCTCTCTCTCCCCTTCTCTCTCTCTCCGGTAGGCTACGCACTAACCTTCTAAAATGGGTCTCGCGGATTCTTAGGAACATTTTGCTTGAGACATGAGAGCTATTAGAGGAACTATATTGTTAAGCGTTTGATGTGGCTACAATTTATGAACCTCAAGAGTGAAATCTTTCATTGGTCTTATACCCTTTTTTTCCACAGCTTGAAATCTCTTTATGCTCAACTTAAAGCTTGCAGTTGTTACCTGACAGGACCAATTCGTTCACTCAATTTTTTCTAGTCTTTTTTAAGACTATTACCTCTTTCGGGATTTGGCGTTTATATGTTGGAATTTGTGGATACAAATACTTTTAAACATAGAAACTGGCGAAATGTTAATTATGACGAATCAATTATCAGCTACTCTCTATAACAAATTCTCCCTCTTCTCCCTCATCAATGTTTGCAATGTGGCGAGGGAGGATCAAGCACGAAATCCATAATTGACAGCATTTTGCATGCCTTCTATTGAGGAAAACTCATATTAATTTTGAAGTTGACAAAATCTTCCAAGTTATTATAAGTCTGATATTTTTTTCTAAACTAATTTATTCCATGTATGTATATTCTGGAAGCTCAGAAGGAAATTAGTCAGACTTTACAAGTTGTCATATACCTTATTGAAGACCCACATAATCTCAACGCAGAAATTCTTCAGATGCAGACGCAGAAGTTTTTCAGATGCAGACACAAAAGTTTTTCAGATGCAGACACAGAATGTAGAACCAAACATAATAGCCAGTGATCTTGTATGGATTTCACAAAAGGAAAGCTTTGATATCAATCTAAATCAAATTGATTGACAATCAAAGATTACGATAAGCATGCATTACAACGGACAAAGCTCTATTTATGGAAACCAAGATTCTGATTGTATGGGCGACTAGAATCATTGGGATTCAAAATCTGTCATCCAACGGCTACTCAATCATTATTTTACAAATCTGTCCAAAGTGAAGATTGGAAGATGATCCTCTAATAGCTATCCAACGGCTAGTGTGGAAATAGAGGAGTATTTAAGGAGATCAATGAGCAGCAGAAGGAATAACAGAATTAAGAATCAACAAATCCAAAATCTGAGCATACTCAAATTTCTTGTCTTTCGTGAGCTTAAAACGTGTATTTATTTAAGAGGTGTAAACAGTGTTATAAGTGTGCTTAGGTGTGAGATAGTATGATCTATCAGCTTGGTATAAGCAGCACTAGCTTCAAGAAGAAGTGCTCGAGTTTAAGCGGCACAACTTGCTGTAATTTCTCATTGATTTATTTAGTGGAATCCAGTCAGTAGGCTGTAGCGTGGGAGAGTGGACGTAGGCTTGCTATAAGCCGAATCACTATAAACCTGTGTACAATTTTTCTATCTCTATTTTATTACTTTGCATACTGCACATCAGGAGCACTATCTGTATAAACTGCTTTGAATTTGAATTTTATTTAGACTCAATTGTATTCTTTCATTTCCGTATAAATTATTTAAATTCACCTATTCACCCCCCCTCTAGGTAATCCTTGCTAGCTACTTCACATTCACCATGCTTCAACCCGATTCGCGAATCGGCCGGCTCCCTCCCTTGCGCCACGCCACTCAACTTGCTTTCTCCTGACCCACCCCCCCTCTTCTTCTACTACTAGAAGAATACATCACTTTCCTTTTACAATCTAATCAGACACCTATTTTCTCACCTCCACAAACTACTCATGTACGTCCGACCCCAACCCTAATGCCGCCGAGGATGACGGGAGGGAGGACCATGGCAATGGTGAGCAATCCAATAAACTTCCCAAGGACCTGGTCGTCCTTACATGCGACATGTGCCAGGTCCACCTATTGGGGACCACATATAGGACTGAGGTAAGTATTGTGAGCGCGAGCTCTAAATCATGATTTGTGAGGTATAATCTATGTAAGTTTAATGTTTGTGCCGTGATTTTGATTGTAAAAATCCCGTCAATTGGTAAAAGACAAGATTAGAAAGCTAAAACCACAGGTGTTTTCTATTCATGCTAATCGCTTACATTTGCAATTCTTTTTTAATGCTTCTGAACAAACTCGAGTTTAAGAATCGTTGGAGTGCAGGCCGTATTTTTAGAGTTATGTAATGTTCAAGAGAGGTTACTTAGAGTTCGCGAAAGCGAATTTTATTATGAACAAAAAAGCGACAAAGTGTGGCGCCGATGTTATACTGGGAGATCTCCCTTATGAGATATTGTCTTCTTTTTTTTTTTCCTTTCTTCTTAAGGTGTTCTTTTCCCAACTTAGTTCATGTTCTTTAAAGTCCCATTGCTTCTCTCTTCCACATGACTACCACAGGCTACCATGCAAATTGTATGGAGAAATATGCCATTCTTAGAAAAGATAGAGTTCTGTATTATTTCACGTGTATATAATGGTAAGATTCATTGTGTTAAATCTTATTAATATTTGCATCATGTTGGTAATATTTCGATTTTTCTCCATTAGCAAAAACCTTAACATGTTATTGGAGATAACTTAAAGGCAATACCAATTTGAGCTAACAATACAACCTCGAAGTGGTGGTTAAGTGGTTTGAGAACTATGAAAAACATTTGTTGAGTATAACAAGTTCAACTTTAAACATTGACCGAAATAGTTTGTAGAAAACAAGTGCTCGTGCTGCTGTTTGATAAATCGTGATGATAAATATCAGGCAAAGCAAAAAGAGATGCAGAGAGACGCAGAAATGACCAACACTCAACATCGGTCTCACAAGATTCCTCTGGAGCATTTTCAATGATTTGAGACGCAAAGAGAACCAACCCTCAAAATTGGTCTTGCGGGATTCATTTGGACCATTTTCTATGATCCGACCCTAGAGCTTCACTATGCTCTTCAAATTGATTCTAGAAGGTCTTTGGCTGGATCTCCTGCTCTAGTGTCTTTCTTCATGTATGGATTTGTAAACTGATGTTTATGATGCAACACTCACCAATGGGGATGACTTCACGTTGGATGCCTTTGTTTTTTATGATTTGATGTTGCCTTCGTAACTGATAGGCAAGCAATTGTCTGCAAATGGAACACATCACTACCCATAAGTATATGTTGCTACCATTATGTTTAAATTCTAAGTACCTCTACTTTCTTAAACATTACAGATCAATCTAACCGTGCTTGAGACATGAGAGCTATTAGATGATCTATGTTGCTGAGCTTTTGATCTAACTACAATTTATGAACCTCGAGAGTAAAACCTTTCATTGGTCTTATATACTTTTTTTTCCACAGCTTGAAATCTCCTTATACTCAGCTTAAAACTTGTAGTTGTTACCGGATAGAATCAATTCATTCACTCAATTTTTACTAGTATTTTTTAAGACTATTACCTCTTCGGGATTTGGCGTTTATATGTTGGAATTTGTGGATACAAATACTTATAAACATGGAAACCGGCGAAATGCTAATTACAACGAATTAATTCTCAGCTACTCTCTATATCCAATTCTCCGTCTTCTCCCTCATCAGTGTCTACAATGTGGCGAAGGATGATCGAGCAAGAAATCCATAATTGATAAACTTTTGCATGCCTTCACCATGCCTTAACTCAGATTCATGAATCGGCCGGCTTGCTCCTTCACGCCACTCTACTCAACTTGTTCTCTCCTCTCCCCCTCTCTTCATCTAATACTAGAAGAACCTATCACCAATGCATCACTTTCTTTTTACAATCCAACCAACCACTTGTTTTCTCACCGCCACATACTACTCACTTATGCCCAATCCCAACCCTAATGCTACCGAGGATGACGAGAGGGAGGACCGTGGCAATAGCAAGCGATCTAGTAAACTTCCTGAAGACTCAGTTGTCCTCACATGCGACACATGCCAGGTCCACCATTTAGGGTCCATATATAGGACTGAGATGAGTATTGTGAAAGTTCAAGCTCTAAATCCTCATTTGTGAGGTATAATCTATATACGTTTAATGTTTGTGCCATAGTTTAAGTTAAAGAAATCCCGTCAATTGGTAAAAGACATGATCAGAAAGCTAAAACCGTAGTTGTTTTCTATTCACACTAATCGTTGGACTACAGGCCGTATTTTTAAAGTTATGCAACATTTGAGAGGGGTTACCTAGAGTTCCTGAAAGTGAATTTTATTGTGAACAAAGAAGCGACAAAGTGTGGTGTTGATGTTATACTGGGAGATCTCCCTTATGAGGTATTGCCTTCTTTTTTTCCTTCCTTCTTAAGGTTGTTTTTTCCCAAGTTAGTTCATGCTCTTTAAAATCTTATTACTTCTCTCTTCCACATGACTACCACAAGTTACGATGCAAAATGCATAGAGAAATATGCCATTTTTGGAAAAGATAGAGTTCTGTATTATTTCACGTGTATATGAAATGATAAGATTCATTACGTTAAATCTAATTATTATTTGCATCACGTTCGTAATATTTCGATTTTCCTACATTAGCAAAATCCTTAGCATGTTGTTGGAGATAACTTAAAGGAAATTCCAATTTGAGCTAACAATATGACCTATATGAGGTGATTAGATGGTTTGAGAACAGTGGAAAATATTTGCTGAGTATAACAAGTTCTAGTTCAAACATTGACTGAAATAGTTTGTAGAAAACAAGTGCTCGTGTTCTATTTGATAAATCGCGATGATAAAGATTAGGCAATGCAAAAAGAGATGCAGAGAGACACAAAAATGACCAACCCTCTGTGATATTCCGGAATTTTGCTCATTCGGGATTTATGAAATAAACAATTTTATTAATGTGCTTGTTGTTAATTCTCTCCCGGAACTGATCATTCCTGGGATGTTAACCATTAGGAAAAGGCTAATTAGGAATTTAAATTCGTACGACTAGAGAAATTCGATCGCAAGCCGACTTTCCATCAGAAAATCATCGAGGAGACATTTTGGGCCAATATGGGCCAATATAGGCCGATCTTAGGATAGCATAGACTGATTCGCCACTATCATACTAGTGGATTACGGATGATTCCATTTGATCACGAAATGAACTGACGAACGATCCAGAACCTATACCGAACGATTGTACCTATTGGAACTAGCGATCGATCCTCGCGATTTTATTGACAACCGAGGTCCTCACAATTTGAACAAACTTGCATGTGACTCGATTTAATATCAGTCATGGATCGATTCTGTGAATTTCCCCAAAAGCCGCCCGTTAATCTGAGATACGCACAAATTACATTACATAGAATTCAATTATTAAATTGAGACCAAGTCGGGCATCGAAAAATTAGGAAGTCAAGGCAGAACGTTAGGACGACGTTGCGGTTGGAATGTGCAATTTTGGATGTTCCCGAATCCTTCAGAAAAATTCAATTTCTGCGAGAAATAGGAAAGTGACCATTTTACCCCTAAGGACTTCTAAAGGGTTAGTTATAATGGGCAAGAGCATTTTGGTAATTTTGCCCCAAAATTTGGAAAAGACAATTTTACCCTTGGACTTTTTGAGAAATTCCAAGATTGCCCTAAGATATCTTGGATAAGATTCGATCTGTGCCGTTGATTTCAAGATAAGATTGAATCTGGACCGTCGGATGAAAAGGTTAGAGAGGGCATTTTAGTCATTTTGCCATAAAGGGTCAAATTATTGGTTTTAAGGGTCAAAGTCCTCTCTCTCTCCTCTCATTTCTCCCTCTCTCTCATTCGGTTCCCCTCCCCCATCGTGAGCTCTCCCTCCCCGTCCCTTGCCGCGCCGTCCGTCGTGCGCCGCACCACCGCCATCTCGCCACTGAGCTTCACCTTGCCGCCTCACGCCACCCAGCTGCCGTTCCCCCTCTCCCTCTCGGTTCTCTCCCCCTTAGTCGTGAGCAGCCATGCCGAACCGGTCATCGCCGTGAGCTATTATCGCCCACCGTGAGTCGATCACCCGCTGCCACCACCGCCGCAAGATCGCCGCCCGTTTCGCTCTAGCCGCGTGAGTCTAGAGTCGGGTAAGTTGCGATCTAAACCTCGCCTAGCTTATCGGGTAAATTTGGACCCGTTTAGACACAGTTTGATAGAAATTAGGAGCTGAATGGAATAACGGGCCGTAGGTTTGAATTCGGGAATTTCGAGAGAAATTTTAGAGGTAGATGGTATGCTATGATTAGCTGTTCGGAGGGTTATGACGTGCTATTTGGTGTGAAGTTTACGTGGTTAGGTCTAGCTCGGAATTTCATGAAAGTGTCGTGAAGAGCCGGAAGTGAGATATGGTGATTTTAAGTGCGAAAGGGCTGATTGATAACTGTGATGTGTAGTTCTATGTGTTGTAGGGTGTTGTTCGTTGCGTGGTTGGTACCGTTAGGTTTGGCTCGAGATTTCATGAAAAAGCCGTGAAAGACCGGGATTGATCTGATAACGTTTGGATGTGGAAAAATGATGATTTGTGTGTTGATCGCATGTTTGTGATTTGATTGTGTTGTCGTGATGTATTGGATGCAACTGTGTGCACGTAAGTTAATGTGAATGTGTGTAAGTGTGAGATTGGGATCGGGCCAAGGCATTCTCAGCTCGAGCCACGATCACGTAGGCCTATCGCATTTGGCGCTGGCTAAGGATTGAGGAAATGGGAAATGAGTTTAACCCAAGGCATGATCAGGTCGGGTGAGACTAGGATTGGGCCGAGACATTCTATTACTCAAGTCGCGATCATGTAGGCCTGTCGCATTTGGCGCGGGCTAAGGAAAGAGAGTGCGAACGTGAGATTGGACCGAGGCGTGTTGACGCGGGCCATAAAATTGTTTGTGAATGAGACGTGTGGCATGAAAAGTGAATGTGGGATCAGACCGAGGCGTGTGATGCTCGGGGCACGATCGAATAGGCCAAGGCGTGTTGACGCGAGTCAGGAAAGTGATTGAGTAAATGTGGGTACGACGAGTGGGCTGGAAATATAGTGTGATTGACGTGTGAATTGATATGTGGAAAGTACGTGTGTTGTGATAGGTGCGTGAGAAGTGGTGGTTGTGATTATGGACTAACGTGCAGGTTGCGTGTGCTGAGAGTCCAGGTATGTGAGATTGTGGTTTGTTGTTTGTGTGAATTGATTGGTTGTGTGTCTAAATGTGTATGGAATTACGTGGTAGCTTAGGTAGGGTTTAAGTTGCAACTTATTGAGAAGTATCTCATAGTTGTTTCAACCAAACCATTTCAGATCACCCGCCTAAGTAATGAATCCGCCGCTACTGCCAGAGCGTTTTGGTATAGTCATGCACACCAATAATAATTTTGTAGAGTACCCAATAGATGAACACTATACTTGGATCAAGCATACATCGACAGTATGGGTAGATGTAGGGTTACCCCCATGGTAGGCTCATACCCACACTGCGTGAACATTTAAAGACGGGGTTGATGGGTTCGGCCCTGGTCGAGACTTTGATGTCCCCTTTGATGGAGTTGGGGACTGTCCCCTTTGATGGAGTTAAGGACTAGGATCCATCAGCCATACTCCCGCCTGATGACGAGTTGACTAGCTTGGAAACTAGTCTGGCTTAGTCTAGACTCCACCCTGCGTTTGCAGTACCCGAAACCTCGGAAGTCGAGCATAAGCTGGAACAAGAAGAATCCCAAGCGGGATACGATCCGATGGCCGTGGATCTTGAGGCAATTCTCGAGGATGGACAAGAAGAAGAAGAAGAAAACCCAGAAGCAGAGCCTGAGAGTGAATAGGAAGGCGTACCTATGTACGATTACAATCCCTATTTTGTGCTAGAGGATGAGCCAATCGAAGAGCCCATCAACAAAGAGCGGGATGAGATCCCAGGGGAGTCGAGTGATATAGACTACTCGATTGAGATTGGAGCTGAGTCGGAATCCTTGGTGGAAGCGACGATCCAAGAAGAGTCGGATCCGAACGCTAGCGAGTCGGATTTTAAGTGGACGCCGTCTCAAGGACGCCGGGGATAGTAGAGAGTTCGAAGCAAGCCTTTTGAGGAGTACGATTTTTGGAGAATAGGGAATCTACCCTTTTTGAGGTGTTGATGTTTGTGAATAGTAGTGGGTGTGCATGTATGTTTATAGACTAGTAAGCTGGCAGTAAGGTTTAAGTATGTATGTAAATGAATGTTGTACATATTACTATCGAGGCATAGTATAATATGGTTGATATGGCGATCTTTGTCTTCTTGGTGTTCTCCAATTTTATTGTTCGGGTATATTTTGAATGTTTCCGCCGCTATTAACTCTGATGGTATATTGGGTCGGTGATGTATTCCTGGAATATTGCATTGATTCGACTAAGGTGAGAGATATCACGAGCTCGATGGGGTTTGGGATGTGACACCCTTAACATTTGTCATGCCCCGAATCTTACGGCACGAAACATCCCAACCTTGGTTGATATGTATACGACGTCCCAGGAAGCATCGCCGGCCTAACACCCAAACAGAGTATAAAGCACAAGCGGAAGCAATAAATAAACAAACCCTGACAATAATAATAAGAGACAATGGATAGCCAAGCAACAACCAACACGGCTGAAAATATATACATATTATATATTACTGTTGAAAAACATTTTTACAACATTTGCGTGCACAACCCCACTACAAAAGATCGAACATTCAATAGTCACGACTAGACAAAAAGGATAAGGTGGCTAAGGTTAAAGTGGGACTATCTAAGGGGAGGACTACGGTCAAAAAGGTATAGCCTCCATTTTTCCTATCATAGCCTACCTCAGGGCCTCCAGTCCGGGTCTGAGGACTCTGTAGACTCCTCTGAGGATTGCTCGCTCTGATCGGACTCCTCATCTGCTGATCTCCACTCTTCGTCAGATCCTATCTCAGCAACTTCTCCATTCACATTGGGATCCTGTTCCATAGCCTCAGGAGCATCATCTTCTTCGTCCATCGGCTCTGGATCAGCGAGCAACACCTCTGGTTCTTCAGAGTCTTCATCATCATCCATCTCCGCAGGTCCATTCACTGTCTCGTCAGAAATTGACCAACTAGGGGTAGCTGGGGAATTTATGATCTGGCCATGAGCCATTTGCTGTATCATGACGTCATTACCATCTAAAGGAACATCGAAAGTCCTAAGAGGTGGTCCCGTCACTCCATTGGCTCCCCTATAACACCAAGCTACATATTCTTGGGTTTGGTTGAACTGCTCACCCACGTCCACGAATATCACTGAGTAGTATCTCACATAGGCTGCTCCATCTTTGAAGGGGTGTACACTAGACATCCGCTGGATCAAGTGCGGCATCCCAAAAAAAGGCGGCGGCCTCAGCATCTCAAGGCTGGAGGTTTGAAAGGTTTGGTTATTACAACTGTGAGACAAATCTCAGCTAGTATAACCCCTAAACCTAGGCTAGGCTAACATGCATTCTCCTGACAGGCATACCCCAAACAATATAGCAACACAAATCATAAATATCTTACGACCTGGGTACTCAATGCCCAGATCACTTACCTGGTTAATCCTGCAAGTTAAACATCTCGATATAATAATCAAATCACAAGCACGAACATGCTATTCATACGTATGTCATATGCATGCTCACACTCAACAGTGTTCGTATCACATGCCATTCACCGAGTCCTGCATACCCGCACGTTAGCCCGTGCACTCTTATACATGCAAATGCTATCGTCATGCCATATTTATGTCTCAGCTCACTAGCACACACTAACACACTGGCGAATGCTCAATTATTAATTATTTCGACCCGAAGGCCCACAACGACCCGAAGGCCACGACCCAAAGGGCCACGACCCAAAGGCCAGCGTAAAAATACATCACTTGGCCCAGTGTTTCTAGCCTGCTACAAAGTGCATGAGGCGCAACACTGATCTACTTACGAACCAGAGCCCGCGTAAAACGTATCAGGATGGTCGTCTTCCGGACGTACCGGGCATCATCCTGCTACAAAGTGCATAAGGACGGCACACCCCATGTAAACGCATCAGGGTGAATTGTGATCACACAAACACACGGCCAGTTATTATCTAAACCCCACGTAAACTGCATTAGGGTATATTAGGTGATCACATGCTCATGGCAGGCACGCATCCACGCACATTTCCATCTCATGCCACACTCTCGGCATACACAGTGCGTGGCCATGCAATGCAACATAATGCACCATGAGCATCAAACATAGTTCAAGCATTTAATCGACTCAATGCCACAAACACGTGCTCAATTGGCCTATTTAATACCGTACAACCCAGTACACAAATCTCACTTTGTCATTCAAGTCAAGCCACAATTGGCCAATCGCATACCGCACATTTGGGCCACGCAAGCACACGACATGGCATATCATAATTAATCACAGTTCAACCAATAATCATCCAATCCGGGCAATTCCCGCAATACAGCCAATAAATCTCTAAATAACCTATTACATTCTAACAATCTTACACCGACTAAATCCCAAATCAGCGACTCCGGGGCCACCATTTGTCCTCAAATAAATCTCATCCATTTACCAAAATTTGTCCCGATATAAATTTCCACCAATCAATTCTCAAATTCTCTTTGTACATCCTAATATTACCGAACCAGTTCGGAATACACACTATCAGTCCTAATCTGGATTTAGGACGTACATTCACTAACTCCTGAGTCAAGTCGACGAGAACGGGCGGCCTTTCACCGATGAACGGGGAAACCGGCGGCGGCGGCGGCGTACGGACGGCGGCGTACGGACGGCAGTGTACGAACGACATGTGGCGGTGAGAAAGGGAGAGTGGGTCGGTGAGGGTGAGGGCGAACGGCGATGGCAGTCTGGCACGGCGACGGCGGTCACGGCAGCGGCACAAGGCGGACGGCCTTCCAGCGGCTTCCTTCGTCGATCGAAAAAGGGAGAGAGAGAGAAAATGAGAGGGGGTCAAGGTGAGTGGTGGCGGTGAGGTGGTGATGATGGTGGCGACGATGGATAGCGGCTCAAGGCACGACGGCACCGGCGACGGTGACGGCGAGAACTTGGCCAAGAGAAAGAGAGGGGAGTTCGGGAGAGAGGATAGGTGAGCTGGCTGAATGGGGAGTGAGGAGAGAGAAGGGCTGGTCCAACTTGGTCAAATATAGTGGGCTTGGAGTGCCACGTGTCGCCGATTCGCTCGATTTGACCAAAACGCCCTTAATCAAACGGTTTAAATTCGATCCTATCCAATAATTGAAGGACAAGATAGTAATTGGGGCCAATAATTGAGCTGAATTATCCAAATAATTATCCCAAAATTTTCCCAAAATTCAAAACCCAAAATAGGCTAAGGGTTAAATGGTCATTTTTCCGGTCCCGGGTCGAAGTTCCATTTTTCACCCGTACCTACCTCAAATGTGTGTAACCAACATAATATAGTGTCAAAATCACGAACTTAGTTGCACAAATCCTCGAAAATTGCCATCGAAGTTCTAGGGGCGAAAACGTAAATTTTTTCGATTTCGGCTGAAATTCCAATTTTCGACTGTATTAGCCCAGAATATATGTGGCCACACCAAAACGACATTGGCCACGAAAAATAGTCACATACAACGTCAGAAATCAACATCAAAGTCCGGAGGAGTAAAACCATAATTTTTCACTTTCGGATCGAAATCCCATTTTTCGACCATACTCATTCCAACAAAACGTGGCCACTCAAAAATGGTGTTGGCCCTGCAAAATAGTCATATATGACCTCGAAAATCGATGCCCAATTCCGGGTCCAATTTTCGCGATCAACATCGCTTAATTTCAAATTTTAAAGTCTCTGACTAACGGGCGGCTATTTAGGGATTATGCGTATCGACCTAGAGTTATTCGAGTCGGGATGGTCTCGATTCTTGAGAGAACACAGGGAATTATCACTAGTGCCGGAGGTCGCGATCATTCAGTTTAAGTTCGGAACGGGTTGGCCACGTGTACTTTCGGTCGTGCAGAATCACCTGCAAGTCGATCGTACATCGTTGACCTTGGCTAAACCACATCCATCACTCTTTTCCTAAGATCAGCCCACGTTAGACCAGAATGTTTTCTTACTGTTTCTCGAGATCAGTGCCCGATTTATGATCGGGTCCTTGGTCCACGTATCGTTTTCCTAGTTAGCCATATCCCATTGGTTAGTATCCCGAGAATAATCAATTCTGGGTGAGGCTTATCCAAATGAAATGAGAAATAATATTCACTTTATTGATTCCGGAAATTGGTCGAAATTCGGGATATTACAGCTCTTCCTCCCTTATAGAAATTTCGTCCTCGAAATTTACAATATAGCCTATCTACTCAAACAACTGGGAGTGTTGACGTCGCATGGCTTCTTCGCTCTCCCAAGTGGCACCTTCCGTTCCATGGTGTTCCCATACAACTTTGACCATAGGGATCGTCTTGTTCCTCAGTGTGCGATCCTTTCTGTCTTTGATCCTGACTGGTCTTGACACTTTGTCATCCACATCTATCTCCTCGTACCTTAGAACGTGGGTTAAGGCTGGTTCGTACTTTCGTAACATAGACCCGTGAAAAACATTATGTACCTGGGACAAGTTGGGAGGCAAGGCTAATCAATAGGCCATTTCGCCAATCTTCTCTAATATCTCAAACGGTCCGACAAACCTCGGACTTAACTTCCATTTCTTACCAAATTGGGATAACCCTTTCATTGGTAACACCTTGAGGAATATGTGATCTCCGACTTGAAATTCCAAAGGTCGTCATCTCCGATCAGCGTAGCTTTTCTGGCGACTTTGCGCCATTCTCAGTCTATCTCTAATAATCTCCACTGCTTCAGTCGTTTACTGCACCAACTCTGGCCCCGTGATATTACGCTCGCCAACTTCATCCCAGCATAATGGTGTTCTGCATGCCCTACCATACAAAGCATCAAATAGCACCATTTAGATACTCTGCTGGTAACTATTATTATAGGCAAACTCCACAAAATGCAGTTGTTCCTCCCACTTGCCTTGGAAATCTAGCACGCAAGCTCTTAACATGTCCTCTAAGGTCTGAATTGTCCTTTCAAACTGACCATTTGTTTGTGGATGGTAGGCCGTATTAAACTATAACTTCGTACCTAAGGCCACTTGCAGACTCTTCCAAAAATTAGCCGTAAATCTTGGGTCACGATCCGAAGTGATCGTCACCGGTACTCCATGCAAACGAACAATCTATTGTACCTATATCTCGGCGTACCTTTCCAATTCAAGGTCCTTTTGTACTGCCAGGAAGTACGCTGACTTACTAAGTCGATCCATTATTACCCATATGAAATCATGCCCTCTCTAGCTTCTTGGTAATCCTGTTACAAAATCCATCATGATGTGCTCCCATTTCTACTCTGGGATCTCTAACGGTCTCAATAATCCACTTGACTTGCAATGTTGTGCCTTCACCTATTGGCACGTCAAACATTTGGCCACATGCTTGGCCACATCCTTTTTCATTCCATTCCACCAATAGTGCTGCCGCAAGTTCTGGTACATTTTCGTGCTGCCAGGGTGGATACTGTAATTGCTCCTATGAGCTTCTGATAAGATTTCCTCTTTGAGTACTGCATCATTAGGCATGCACATCCTTCCTCGGAACTTCAAGATTCCGTTCTCGCTCACCTGGAAGTCTGACTTCCTCTTAGTGGCATCCAACTCAATAATTCCTTGAATCTTTTGGTCCGTAGACTGTAGCTCCTTAATTCTGGTTTGGATCTCCGATTCGATTCTTAACGCAGCTAACAGGTTGGACGTCCGGCTCATTTCGAACTTGAATTCTGAGTCTCTGAGTCTTTCTAATAATGTCCACTCCTTAACCATCAGGTGCGCTATACTAGACTTGCGACTTAAGGCATCAGAAACTCGATTCACTTTATCTGGGTGATACATGATGTCGTAGTCATAGTCTTTCAAAAGTTTCATCCATCTGCGCTGTCTCATATTCAACTTCTTCTGTGAGAACAAATACTTGAGACTCTAATGATCCGTATATATCTGGAACTTTTTCCCGCACAAATAGTGCCTCCAAATCTTGAGAGCGAACACAATCGCAGCTAGTTCTAAGTCGTGCGTCGAATAATTCATCTCGTGGGGCCTCAACTGTCGCGATGCATATGCTACCACTTTTTTATGCTACATTAAAACACATCCGAGCCCTTTCAAAGAAGAATCACTGTAGATCTCGAATCCTCCAGGTCCAGATGGAATGGTTAAAACTGGAGCGGTTGTCAATTTGTGCTTTAGTTCCTAGAAGCTTCTTTCACATTTGTCATCCCACTCAAACTTAGTCTCCTTTTTAAGTAGCCTTGTCAACGGCATGGCTATCGATGAAAATCCTTCTACAAATCGCCGGTAATAGCTAGCCAGACCTAGAAAACTCCGTATCTCCGTTACCGATGTCCATATTGGCCACTTAGTCACTGCTTCAATTTTTGTTGGATCTACAGAAATCCCATCTTAGGAAACGATATGCCCAAGAAATGCTACTTTACTAAGCCAAAATTCACACTTACTGAACTTGGCGTAAAGTGCGTGCTCCCATAAGGTTCTCAGTACTTCGGTCAAATGCATTTCATGTTCCTCTGGGTTCTTCGAATACACCAGTATATCGTCAATGAACACTATGACGAACTGGTCCATAAATTCCTTAAACACTCTATTCATCAAGTTCATGAAAGCAGCTGGAGCATTCATCAGCCCGAAGGGCGTAACTATAAATTCATAATGCCCATATCTGGTCCTGAAAGTGGTCTTGGGTATGTCTTCCTTCCGAATCCTCAACTGATGATACCCAGTCTGTAAGTCAATCTTGGAGAACACCGAAGCTCCTTGTAATTGATCGAACAGGTCATCGATCCTCAGCGATGGAAACGTATTCTTTACTGTCACTTAATTCAACTGCCGGTAATCTATGCGTAGTCTTAGCGTTCCATCCTTTTTCCTTACAAACAAGACCGGCACTCCCCACGGAGACGCACTAGGACGAATAAACCCTTTATCCAGTAACTCTTGCATTTGGACCTTCAGCTCTTTCAACTCTATCAAGGACATTCGATATAAAGCTTTAGAGATTGGCTTAATACCTGGGGCCAATTCTATTACAAATTCCACTTTCCGTTCCGACGGTAAACCCAACAATTCCTAAGGAAAAACCTCGGGAAAATTGCACATTACGGGTATCTCTTCCAATTTAGGTTCCGCCACGGTTGGATCCATTATGTTCACCTCTAGCGAGGAGATCCACGAGATTGAGGTTCCTCCTCGGTTTCCCTGGAATTCAAATCTAGGATGTCAAATCGGATTAAACTGGATCACCCTACTGCCACAATCCATAACAGCTTTCTGCTTCATCAACCAATTCATACTGATGATCACATCAAAATCATACATGGCCAATACAGCCAAATCAACTCTTTCTTATCTATTCCCAATCACGATTTTACAATCAAGACACCCCAACGATACTAACACCCTATCATGCAATAGGATCGACACATAGAGCACATTCTCAAGCAATATTGGTTCAACACCAACCAACCTAACAAACTGCTCCGAAATGAAAGAATGGGTCGCCCCCGAATCAAACAATGCATAAGCGGCATGATCACATAAGTAAATCGTACCTGTGATCAAGCCCGGTGCATTCTCAGCTTCTTTGCGCGCCACGGCATAGACCCTTCCCTGAGCTAGCGGTCTTCCTTGATTAGCCGGTGGGGGATTTCCGACTTGATTCCCAATGCACGGTTGTGATGGTGGTCCCTGGGGTCTTGAGAGACGCATCTGCGGGCAACTATGAATTTGATGCTCCATGCTCCCGCATCTAAAACACACTCCGAACCTACTCGATTGCAGGTTTGGTTTTCCAATATTTCGCCTTATTGGCAGGACAAATCGTCTATTACCTACTATTGGCTTCTTCCCAAGACGACGATTATCTCTATTCTGAGTAAACCGCGATCCTGAAGTGGCTGCCCTTTCCTACTGATCCTGCTCAATGATCTGTGCTCGCCTGTACATTTCTCCCTACTCCTTGATGTTGTGTGATAAAATCTGGCTCCGAAGATCTGGTTTCAATCCATCCCTGAATCTTCGAGCCTTATCTCTCGGATTTTTCACCATAGTTGGTGCAAACTTTACCAGCCTTGCGAATTCCGCCTCGTATTGGTCCACAGTCAAATTTCCTTGGCGCAAACGCATAAACTCCATTAACTTCTTTTCTTGTGCATTCTCTGAGAAATACTTTTCATAAAAATTCTCAATGAATATTGCCCAAGTCGAGGCTGTTCCCTCTGGAAATACCCTGCCTTCTGTGGCATTCCACCAGTCGTTGGCACCATCCTGTAACCGATAAGCAGCCAATGTTACCTTCTCTTTATCATTGCACCCCAATACCTTGAAAGTTTTCTCCAGTTCCTCTACCCATCTTGGCGCAGTCTCGGGATCACTACGACCATGAAATTTCGATGGCTTCAACTTCATGAGTTGTTCTACTGGCTGGGGCATCTATCTAACCCCCGCTAGTTGAGCCTATCCTGGATGGGCCTGGTTTCCTCCTACTCCTACAATAGATGCAGCCTCAGCAGCCTAGGCATACGCTGCAGCCCTCTCTTGAGCTTGCATTCCCATAATATGCCCTATTTCTCACAAAGTCTCCATGACTTCATCAAACCTGGGGTCTCTAGCTTCATGACCTCCAGTACTCGATTGGCCCTGAGGTTTCTTTCCCCTTCTTCTACTCATCCTTACAACCTCAGCTATTCAACTACTTGCTATAATTCCACTAAAGAATTAAAGACTTAAACCAATCTATCTTAGTCTAAGTCCTAGGCAAGCATCAAAACAACAACCAAACAATCAACATGTGGCCTAATAGCATAACACTCCACCCAAGGGATTCGCATACTCACCTCGGGTCCTGTCGCACCTGCACTTTAAGAATCAACAGCCAAGCAGTTCAAACACAATCACAAGCTGTCAAGAGATGCATGTAGCACACGAGATCACCCTACTGGCTACTCAAGGTCTCAACGTTCTCTAGGCTTCGACCTAATTGGACCGAGCTGACCTTGCACTGATACCAACTCGAACGGGGATGTCATGCCCCGAACCCTACGGCACGAAACATCCCAACCTTGGTCGATGTATGCGACGTCCCAGGAAGCATCGCCAACCCAACGCCCAAACAGAGCATAAAGCACAAGCGGAAGCAATAAATAAACAAATCCTGACAATAATAATAAGAGACAATTGAGAGCCAAGCAACAACCAACACGGCTGAAAATATATACATATTATATATTACTATTGAAAAGCATTTTTACAACATTTGCGTACACAACCCCACTACAAAAGATCGAACAGTCAATAGTCACGACTAGACAAAAAAGGTAGGGTGGCTAAGGTTAAAGTAGGACTATCTAAGTGGAGGACTACGGTAAAAAAGGTATAGCCTCCATTTTTCCTATCATAGCCTGCCTCAGGGCCTCCAGTCCAAGTCTGAGGACTCTATAGACTCCTCTGAGGATCGCTCGCTTTGATCAGACTCCTCATCTGCTGATCTCCACTCTTCATCAGATCCTATCTCAGCAACTTCTCCATTCACATTGGGATCCTGTTCTATAGCCTCAGGAGCATCCTCTTCTTCGTCCATCGGCTCTGGATCAGCGAGCAACACCTCTGGTTCTTCAGAGTCTTCATCCTCATCCATCTCCGTAGGTCCATTCACTGTCTCGTCAAAAATTGACCAACTAGGGGTAGTTGGGGGATTTATGATCTAGCCATGAGCCATTTGTTGTATCATGACATCGTTCCCATCTAGAGGAACATCAAAAGTCCTAAGAGGCAATCCTATCACTCCATTGGCTCCCCTATAGCACCAAGCTACATATTCTTGGGTTTGGTTGAACTGCTCACCCACGTCCACGAATACCACTAAGCAGTATCTCACATAGGCTGCTCCATCCCTGAAGGGGTGTATGCTAGACGTCCGCTGGATCAAGTGCGGCATCCCAAAAAGAGGCGGCGGCCTCGGCATCTCAAGGCTAGGGGTCTGAAAGGTTTGGTTATTACAACCGTGAGACGAATCTTAGCTAGTATAACCCCTAAACCTAGGCTAGGCTAATATGCATTCTCCTAACAGGCATACCCCAAACAATATAGTAACGCAAATCATAAATATCTTATAACCTGGGTACTCGATGCCCAGATCACTTACCTAGTTGACCTTGCAGGTTAAACATCTCGATATAATAATCAAATCAGAGGCATGAACACGCTATTCATACGTACGTCATACGCATGCTCACGCTCAACAGTGTTCATATCACATGCTATTCACCAAGTCCTGCATACCCGTACACTAGCCCATGTATTCTTATGCATGCAAATGCTGTCGTCATGCCATATTTATGTCTCGGTTCACTAGCCCACACTAGCACACTGGCGAATGCTCAATTATTAATTATTTCAATCCAAAGGCCCACAACGACCTGAAGGCCACAACCCAAAGGCCCACAACTCTCCGCGGCCAGCGTAAAAATGCATCACTTGGCCCAGTGTCTCTAGTCTGCTACAAAGTGCATAAGGCGCAAAACCGATCTCCTTACTAACCAGAGCCCGCGTAAAGCGCATCAGGATGGTCATCTTCCGGACGTACCGGGCATCGTTCTGCTACAAAGTGCATAAGGACGGCACACCCCATGTAAACGCATCAGGGTGAATTGTGATCACACAAACACACGGCCAGTTATTATCTGAACCCCACGTAAATAGCATTAGGGTATATTAGGTGATCACATGCTCATGGCAGGCATGCATCCACGCACATTTCCATCTCATGCCACACTCTTGGCATACACAATGCGTGGCCATGCAATGCAATATAATGCACCATGAGCATCAAACATAGTTCAAGCATTTAATCGACTCAATGCCACAAACACGTGCTCAATTGGCCCATTTAATACCGTACGGCCCAGTACACAAATCTCACTTTGGCATTCAAGTCAAGCCACAATTAGCCAATCGCATACCGCACATTTCGGCCACGCAAGCACACGACATGGCATATCACAATTAATCACAGTTCAACCAATAATCAACCAATCCGGGCAATTCCCGCAATACAGCCAATAAATCTCTAAATAACCTATTACATTCTAACAATCTTACACCGACTAAATCCCAAATCAGCCACTCCGGGGCCACCATTTGTTCTCAAATAAATCTCATCCATTTACCAAAATTTGTCCCGATATAAATTTCCACCAATCAATTCTCAAATTCTCTTTGTACATCCTAATATTACCTGAACCAGTCCGGAATACGCACTATCAGTCCTAATCTGGGTTTAAGAGGTACACTCACCAATTCCTGAGTCAAGTCAACAGGAATGGGCAGCCTTTCACCAATGAACGGGGAAACCGGCGGCGACAGCGGCGTACGGACAGCAGTGTAAGGACGACGTGTGGTGGTGAGAAAGGGAGAGTGGGTCGGTGAGGGTGAGGGCGAACGGCGGTGGCAGTCCGGCACGATGGCGGCGGTGCAAGGCGGACGACCTTCCGGCGGCTTCCTTCATCGATCAGAAAAGGGAGAGAGAGAGAGAGAGAGAGAGAAAACGAAAGGGCGTCGAGGTGAGTGGTGGCAGTGAGGTGGTGATGATGGTGGCGACGGCGGACGACGGCTCACGGCGCAGCGGCATCGACGACGGTGACGGCGAGAACTTGGCCGAGGGAGAGAGAGGGGACTTCGGGAGAGAGGATGGGTGAGCCGGCCGAATGGGGAGTGAGGAGAGAGAAGGGCTGGTCCAACTTGATCAAATATAGTGGGCTTGGAGTGCCACGTGTCGCCGATCCGCTCGATTTGACCAAAACGTCCTTAATCCAATGGTTTAAATTCGATCCTATCTAATAATTGAGGAGCAAGATGGTAATTGGGGCCAATAATTGAGCTGAATTATCCAAATAATTATCCTAAAATTTTCCCAAAATTCGGAACCCAAAATAGGCTAGGGGTAAAATGGTCATTTTTCTGGTCCCGGGTCGAAATTCCATTTTTCACCCGTACCTATCCCAAATGGGTGTGGCCAACATAATATGGTGTCAGAATCACGAAATTAGTCGCACAAATCCTTGAAAATCGCCATTGAAGTCCAGGGGCGAAAACGTAAATTTTTCCGATTTCGACTGAAATTTCAATTTTCGACTGTACTAGCCCAAAATGCATGTGGCCACACCAAAACGACATTGGCCACAAAAAATAGTCGCATACGACGTCAGAAATCAACATCAAAGTCCGGAGGGGTAAAACCGTAATTTTTTACGTCCGGGCCGAAATCCCATTTTTCGACCATACCCACTCCAACCAAACGTGGCCACTCAAAAATGGTGTTGGCCCTGCAAAATAGTCATATATGACCTCAAAAATTGTTGTCCAATATCGGGTCCAATTTTCGTGATCAACATCGCTCAATTTCAAATTTTAAAGTCTCTGACTAACGGGCGGCTGTTTAGGGGTTACGCGTATCGATCTAGGGTTGTCCGAGTCGGGATGGTCTCGATTCTTGAGAGAACACAGGGAATTATCACTAGTGCCGGAGGTCGCGATCATTTAGTTTAAGTTCTGAACGAGTTGGCCACGCGTATTTTCGGTCGTGCAAAATCACTTGCGATCCGACCGTACATCGTTGGCCTTGGCCAAACCACATCCGTCACTCTTTTCCTAAGATCAGCCCACGTTAGCCCAGAATGTTTCCTCACTGTTTCTCGAGATCAGTGCCTGATTCACAATCGGGTCCATAGTCCACGTACCGTTTTCCTAGTTAGCCATACCTCATTAGTTAGTATCCCGAAAGTGATCAATTCTGGGCGAGGCTTATCCAAATAAAATGAGAAATAATATTCACTTTATTGATTCCAGAAATGGGTCGAAATTGGGGATGTTATAACATTGGTCTCGTGGGATTCCTTTGGAGCATTTTCAGTGATCTTAGACGCAAAAAGAACCAACCCTCAAAATCAATACCGCAGTATTCATTTGGAGCATTTTCTGTGATCCGACCCTAGAGCTTCACTATGCTCTTCGAATTGATTCTAGAAGCTATTTGGCTGAATCTCTTGCTTTAGTGTCTTTCTTCATGCATGGATTTTTAAACTGGTGTTTAGGATGCAAGACTCACTAATGTGGATGACTTCACATTGGACATCTCTATTTTTTGTAATTTGATGTTGCCTTCATAACTGATAGGCAAGCAATTACCTGCAAATGAAACACATCACTACTCATAAGTACATGTTGCTGCAATTAACTTTAAATTCAAAGTGCTTCTGCCTTCTTAAACATTACAAATCAATCTAAATGTGCGTGAGACATGAGAGCTATTAGAGGAACTATGTTTTGAGCGTTTGACTTGGCTATAATTTATGAACCTCAAGAGTGAAACCTTTCATTGGTCTTATACCCTTTTTTTCCATAGCTTGAAATATCTTTATACTCAGCTTAAAGCTTGCAGTTGTTACCGGATTGGATCAATTCGTGCACTCAATTTTTCCTAGTTTTTTTTAAGACTATTACCTCTTTTAAGAGTTGGCGTTTATATGTTGGGATTTGCAGATACAAATACTTATAAACATGGAAACTAACGAAATGCTAGTTACTACAAATTAATTCTTAGCTACTTTCTATAACCAATTCTCTCTCTTCTCTCTCATTAGTGTCCGCAATGTGGTGAAGGAGGATCGAGCAAGAAATCCATAAATTAATAGCCATTTGCATGCCTTCACCATGCCTCAACCCAATTCATGAATCGACATGCTTGCTCCCTCATACCTCTCCACTCAACTCGCTCTCTCCTCTACCCCTCTTTTTTTACTACTAGAAGAACCTATCACCAATGCATCACTTTCTTTTTACAATCCAACCAACCACTTGTTTTCTCATTGCCGCATACTAATCATGTACACCCAACCCCAATCCTAATACCGCCGAGGATGACGGGATGGAGGACCATGGAATTGGCAAGCAATCAAGTAAACTTCCCGAGGACGTGGCCTTCTTTACGTGCGGCATGTGCCACGTCTACCTATTAGGACCACACATAATTTGTGAGGTGAATGTTGTGAAAGTTCGAGCTCTAAATCATAATTTGTGAGGTATAATCTATGCATGTTTAATGTTTGTGCCATGGTTTTGATTGTAGAAATCTCGTCAACTTGTAAAAGACATGATCAAAAAGCTAAAATAACATGTGTTTTTCTATTCATGCTAATAGCATCCATTTGGATTTCCTTTTTAATGCTTCATAACGAACTCGAGTTTAAGAAAAGTTAGAGTGCAAGTCGTTTTTTTAGAGTGATGCACATTCGAGAGAGGTTACTTAATGTTCCTGAAAGCGAATTTTATGTTGCGAACAGAGAAGCGATAAAGTGTGGCATCGATGTTATACTGGGAGATCTCCCTTATGAGGCATTGCCTTCTTTTTTCCCTTCCGTTAGGGTGTTCTTTTCCCAATTTAGTTTGTGCTCTTTAAAATCCGATTACTTCTCTCTTCCACATGACTGCCACAGGTTATCATGTAAAATATATGGAGAAATATGCCACTCTTGAAAAAGATAAAATTAGGAATTATTTCACGTGTGTATGGAATACTAAGATTCATTGCATTAAATCTTATTAGTATTTGCATCACGCAGGTAATATTTCGATTTTTCTACATTAGCAAAATCCTTGGCATGTTATTAGAGATAACTTAGAGGAAATTTTAGTTTGGGCTAATAATACAATGTAGAAGAGGTGACTTGGTAGTTTGAGAACTATGAAAAATATTTGCGAAGTATAACAAGTTCAATTTCAAACATTGGTTGAAATAGTTCATAGAAAACAAGTGTTTGTGCTGCTGTTTGATAAATCGTGATGATAAAGATTAGGTAACGCAAAAGGAGACGCAGATAGATGTAGAAATGACCAACCCTCAAAATCAAACTCATGGGAGTTTTTTGGAGCATTTTCAGTGACATGAGACGTAAAGAGAACCAACCCTTAAAATCGATCTCGTATGATTAAGTAAACTTGAGACATAAGGAGATCTCCCTCGTGAGGTATTGCCCTCTTTTTTCCCTTCCTTCTTAAGGTGTTCTTTTCGCAGTTTAGTTCAAGCTCTTTAAAATCCTATTGCTTCTTTCTTCCACATAACTACCACAAGTGACCATGAAAAATATATGGAGAAATATGTCACTCTTGGAAAAGATAAAGTTAGGAATTATTTCATATGTGTATGGAATGCTAAGATTCATTGTGTTAAATACTATTAGTATTTGCATCACGTTGGTAATATTTTGATTTTTCTGCATTAGCAGAATCATTGGCATGTTGTTAGACGTAACTTATTGGCATTTCCTCTAAGATAACAATACAACCTAGAGGGGTGAGTAGGTGGTTAGAGAATTATGAACAATGCTTGCGAAGTATAACAAGTTCAACTTCAAACATTGGCCAAAACAGGTTGTAGAAAATAAGTGCTCATACTACTAATAAATCGTGATAATAAAGATCAGGTAAAGCAAAAAGAGATCTGGATGTCTTCAAATTCACTATTATATTGGGTGAGTCGCTCATCCGGACTTCAACGGCTTAAATACACACATGTCTTCAAATTCACTGTTTGTTTGGAACTAAATCTTATCAAATTAAAACGATTCTCTCTAATGTTCAGCTAAACGGGGATTTTCGGTCATGCCGAAAATGGGATCACTAGGATCACCGGGTGAGTTGCTAGTCCGGACGTCTCTGTTTTTTGTAGTGCTTTCATAACTGTAAACACATCACTACCCTCTTAGTCTCTCTAATGAGAACAAAGGCAAATAACATAGATCACTTGATGTAAATGGTTTCTGCCAGCTCATGCTTGAGGTATGATTTATTTAGGAACTGATCGATGTAATTTTTTTACTTTAAGCGTGCTGGCTGTCTCTTCTAATTGGAATGGAAAAATCTACACATGAAGTTTTGTGACGATGCATCAGTTTTCATTGTTCGTTTCATTGACTTTATATCGTCCTTGTAAGTTGTAATCTGTGTGCCAGCAGTAGCAATATAACATATAAGATATTGAGACAATGAACATCCTGGAATGAAACCTATGGGGGCAGTCATGTCGGTCAGCTTTTCTTATCTTGTATCTTGAGGTCATTGCAAGAGTTTCAAAGTGTGTTTGCAAAAGGAAAGGAGCCAGAAAGTCAATTTATTTCCGTTTTTCCTTTATAGAATATAGTTTTTTTTTTGTTGGACTTCATAAACTATAGTTTATTGAATTTGATCCAATTAATTTAAGGATTTTAAAATTATCTGAAATTGTCGCCTTTTTATGAGTTTCATATGAAGTTATCGAGATCCTCATACCCCTTAGGACGACTAATAGTATTCAAGTTTTTGTGTATTCCTTATGTTTTAGTGCATAATGATTTGGCAGTGCACCTCCATAAATTAGGTAAAAAAAATATAGTGGATTAGGCACAGACTATTAAGCTCAATCGGGTTATTTTCTTGAATTCAAAAGCTCAAACTTGTTGAAAGGTGCCATTAAGACAAAATTGATAATTGATAATGCTAGTTACTATGAATATTTCTCAGCAACTCTATAACCTATTAATACGGAGAAAGAGGATCAAGCAAGAAATGCAAAAGTTGGCTGTTTGCACGCCTTCACCTCGCCTCAACCTAGTTTGTGAATCGGCCGGCTTGCCCACTCACCCCACCATGGTCAGCTTACTCTCTCCTCTCCCCGCCCCCCTCTCTTCTACAGCTAGACCATCCATCAATTTCCATACTATTCACATGACCGGGGGAGGACGATGGCAATGGTGAGGACGTGATCATCCTCACATGCCGCACGTGCACGGTCCGCCTTTTAGTGATCATACATGGGATTGAAGTGAATCGAGCGTTGTGAAAGTTCAAGCTTTAAATCCTAATTTGTGAAGTATAATCTATGCATATTTAATGTTTGTGCCGTGGTTTTGGTTGCAATAGTCCCGTCAACTGGTAAAAAAATGATCAAAAAACTAAAACCATAGGTATTTTTCTTTTCATAACTTGCATTTGCATTATGCTTCATAAGGAACTTGAATTTAAGAAACTTGGAATGCAAGCAGTTTTTATAGAACTATGCAAGAATCGAGAGGATATACTTAAAGATCCAAAAAGCGAGTTCTATATAGCGCCATAGAAGGCATAAAGTGTGGCGCTTCACTTATTCTAGGAGATCAACTCTTTGAGGTATTATCTTTTTTTTCACTTCCTTGTATTCTTTTCCCAATTTAGTTCGTATTGTTTAAAATCTTATTGCTTCTCTCTTCCACTGCCACAGGATATGGTCCATAATATGTTGAGAAATATACCACTCTCGAAACGTATAAATTTTAGCATTATGTCACGTGTGTATGAAGGAATGGTAAGATTCATTGCATTAAATTTTATTAATATTTGCATCACATTGGTAATATTGATTTTTTTGCATTAGTAGGAATCTTGGGAAACTGATTTAGATAACTTTAAGGAATTTCCTAGCGAAAAGAAGATAATTATTGATGAACGAGATTGGTAAGTATTCTTTCATGGAATAGATCTACTATAAGCATTAATCATATATTATTTTTAGTGATTCCCATTTTGTCTTTTAGGTTCATGTCCAACTGATTGCAAGATAAGACGAAATTACATAAGTCAATCGTGGTAGTTGTTGGAAAAGCCATCTGAGTGGCATGTAGAAAATTTTAAAGCATTAATTTTAATAATTGATTGTTTCATACATTTTAATTCGCGTAAATGTCTTTACTTGTCTGAAATCCCTAAATTTAAGTGTGTTGCTTGAGGTATGATTTATCTCATTCACAGTGGACGTCTCAGTTGATGTTGCTTTCGTCGATGGGCTGCAAATGAAACATTACCTCTTAGTCTCTTTAATGAGAATAAAGGTATAGAACTTACATCACTTGAGGCAAATGGTTTCTACCAGCTCATGCTTAAGGTATGATTTATCTCCTCCTGAGCTAAATCTCCTATTTAATCTCTGTTGATGTTGCTTTCATTATGAAACACATCACTATCCTCTTCGTCTCTTTAATTAGAACAAAGGCATAGAACTTAGATCACTTGATGTAAATGGTTTCTGCTAGCTCATACTTATGGTATGATTTATCTCTTCTTAGGCTAAATCTCCTATTCACTTCTCTTTGGCTAAATCTCCTATTCAAGTTGGACGTCTCTTTTGATGTTGATTTCGTTGATGGGCTGCAAATCAAACACATCACCACCCTCTTAGTCTCTTTAATGAGAACAAAGACATAGAACTAAGATCACTTGATGCAAATGGTCTTTACCAACTCATGCTTGAGGTATGATTTATCTCCTCTTAGGCTAAATCTCCTGTTTACATCTCTTTGGCTAAATTTCCTGTTCATGTTGGACGTCTCTAGTGATGTTGCTTTCGTTGATAGGCTGCAAATGAAACACATCACAACCCTCTTAGTCTCTTTAATGATAACAAAGGTATAGAACTTAGATCACTTGATGCAAATGGTTTCTGCCAGCTCATGCTTGAGGCACGATTTATCTCCGCTTAGGTTAAATCTCTCGTTCACATTGGATGTCTCTGTTGACATTGCTTTCGTTGATGGGCTACAAATAAAACACACCACCACTCTCTTAGTCTCTTTAATAAGAACAAAGGCATAAAACTTAGATCACTTAATACAAATGGTTTCTGCTAGCTCATGCTTGAGGTATGATTTATCTCCTCTTAGGCTAAATCTCCTATTCACGTTAGACGTCTCTGCTGATGTTGCTTTCATTGATGGGCTGCAAGTGAAACACATGACTACCCTCTTAGTCTCTTAATGAGAACAATGGCATAGAACTTACATCACTTGATGCAAATGATTTATGTCGGTTCATGATTGAGGTATCATTGATCTCCTCTTAGGCTAAATCTCATGTTCACGTCTGTTTGGCTAAATCTCCTGTTCACGTTGGATATCTCTGTTGATGTTGCTTTCGTTGATGGGCTGTAAATGAAACACATCACTACTTTCTTATTCTCTTTAATGAGAACAAAGGTGTAACACCCTAACCTCGGGATCATTCTGTAACATACCGAAATTCGATCAACTTTCGTTATCAATAAAATTGATATTATTTCTAATTGTGTTTCAGTAAGTCTCGTCCGGATCTGATCAATCTCAGGATACTGACCGATAGGAAAAGGCTAACTAGGAAAAATGGTATGTGGACCCAAGAACTCGACCGCGAATTGAGTCCGATTCCGAAATACGACGAGAAAATATTTTGTGTCAAGAGGGCCGGTCTAAGGAGAGTGATGGATTGAGGTCGACTGACGACGTATGATCATATAGCGGGAGATTCCGCACGACCGAGAGTGCGCGCGCGGCAAACTATCCCGAACTTGTTTCAAACGACTGTACCCTCGGGACTAGCGATAAATTCTCGTATTCTCTGGGAAATCGACATCATCACGACTCGAGTACCTTAGGTCGATACATGTAACCCCTAAACAGCCGCCCGTTAGTGAGAGACGCTAAAACTGCAAATTGAGTTAAATTGATCGTAAAATTAAGTATGGACTTCGGTGTCAAAATTCATGGGCGTATGCGATTATTTTGCAAGAACGACGTCATTTTTATGTGGCCACTCATATATTAGATCAATAGAGTCGGAATTTGGAAATTTGATCCGGGGCCGAAAAATTACCGTTTTGCCCTTGTACCCCTAAGTTGGAATTCCAAATTTTTGGGGTTAATTGGGGACTATTTTAAGGTTTTATATTGGTTTGTTTCAGCCCAATAATGCTGGAATTTATGGTCCAAAATGCCCCTAAGAGTTTTGTCAAGATTAAACCTCAACCTTTGGATTAAGGGTAAAGTTGGCATTATTGATGGTTGGTCAACCACCCCACCATCTCACTCTCTCTATACACCCCCCCCCCCTTTGACTCTCTCTCTCTCCACTTTTCCACTCACTCAGCCGGCCATCCCCTCCCCCACAACAACTTCATCTTCTTCATTTTTCCTTCTTGTTTGGCCGTGAAGGGCCAAGCTCGCCGGAGGAGCCATCGCCGCCGCCCTGAGCCGCCATTCCTCTTGCCTCACCACCACCACCAGTCCGTCTCCCTCACCTCTCCCTCTCGCCGTATCTCTCTCTCTCCTGTTCCCTCTCTCTATCTCGGCCGCTCAAGGGCCTCGCCGGACCGCCGCTCGCCGTTGCTATTCCGACGCGGATCCACTGCTGCCCAACCATCCTCGTTGCTTGCTCAGCCCTATTTGAAGCCTAGGAACCCAGGTGAGTTCGACCCTAAACCCTAGTTAGGCTTTTGTGCGTTTCTAGATGAGTTTTGGGGGTTAAATTAGGATAATTTAGGGGTTAGCTTGTGGAGGCTATTAGGGGCTGATTTTATGGTGCATTTGGTGACCTAGAATGATAATTTGACTGAGGTTTGGCAGTCCATAACGTGCTGCGTGGTGGCCGATCATGGGAGTTGTGATTTGGACAAAAATTGTGGTTTTGGCGAGTGAAATTTGTGAGCTAAATGGTGGCTGTTTTCGTACTGATCATGTGGCTATTTTATGGGCTTAGGGTGATGATTTAGTTGAGGTTTAATGACACGTATAGTGCTGTGAAGTGGCCATGCATAGGTGCCTCGAATTGGGCACAAATGTGAATTTGGCGGTTGTAAATTTAAGACCGAATGGCAGCTACTTTCATGGAGATTTTGGTGGCCTAGCGTGATGTTTTAATCGAGGATCAGTGGTCTGTGGTGTGCTGAATGGTGGCTGAGCTTGGGCGGATGGATTCGAGCAAAATTTGTGGAGTTGGCGGATGAAAATTGTGATCCAATTTGTGGCTGTTTTCATGGTGGTTTTGGCAGTCTAATGGAGTGATCAAGAAGTGATTCGATGGCCTAAGATGGACTGTTTGTGGCTGGTTTAGTGTAACAGTCTGAATTTTCGATCCTTTTCTCGGGATTTAAGAAATGAAATTGATCAATGCACTATAGTGAGATCTCGCCCGAAAATGCGCATTCACGGGATGCTAACCTTAAGGGTAGGGCTATTACGGGATTGAGTTCGCACGACCAAAGAACTCGACCTGGGTTCGATCTTCGACCATATGAATTGACGAGGGAATGTTTTGGGCCAACAGAGAGCGATCTATTTGATTGATCGTGTCCGAAGGGAACTAGTGACAGACCTTCGCAATTATATGACAATCGAGGTCGTCCTGGGTAGAGTAAACTTAAACGTGATTTGACTTAGTGTCGGTCACGGGTCAAGAGCGCGTAATCCCAATGAGCCACCCGTGAGCTAGAGATAAACTAAAGTCGCGATTGTTCGATTCTAGTCATTTCTTGGAATTCGGGCTCGGGAATCGAGAATTTTGAAAGTGACAATTTTGAGCGGCCGATGATATTTTTGGCTTGGCCAACCTTGGGGCCACCCATTTCTGCAAAAAAATGGATTTTGGTTCGGGACCGGAAAAATTACGATTTTGCCCATATATGTGCCGACATTGGTTTTTGAGGTCGCATGAGATTATTTTTCGAGGCCGATGCCATTTTGGGATGGCCACACACACGTAGAGTCGTTATGGTCAAAAATTGGAATTTTGGCTCGGAAGTGAAAAATGATATTATTTTATTCTCAGGACTTTGCAGTCGATTTTCGAGGGCTTAAGAAGCTATTTTCACGATTCCGACGCCATATTATGTTGGTCACACCCATATGGAACCCGTATGTGCGAAAATTGGAATTTCGCCCCGAGACCGGAAATTTACCGTTTTGCCCCTGGACCCTGTAGTGGGAATTCCGAATTTTGGACAATTTTGGGCAATAATTGAGGACTAAAATAAGTGAAAAAGAAATTGGAATTATTGAATTACCACATTACCCTTGAATTATTGGATAAAGACAAACGATGACCGTTGGATCAAGGGTATTCTTGGAAAAATTGCGGATCGCCGACATGTGTCCCCACCAGCCCACTATTTCTGACCTCTCTCTCTCTCTCCTCCCTCTTCTGGCCAGAACCCCCTCTTCCACGATCAATCTCTCTCTCTCACTGTCTTCATCTTCATTTTCTTCCTCCTCCGCTGGTGCTGCTGCTGCTGCTGCTGCTGTTGCTGTTCCGCCCGTTTCAGCCCGTTCTTCACGCCTTTCTTAGGTAAGTGACCTCCCCAAATGTCGCCTAGGACCTCGGGTATTGTTAGGCTCGTTTAGGGTTCGGTTTATGGTGAATTTCGTGGCTGGATGTGCTCGGTGGTGGTTGTTGGCTGATTTCCGGCTAGGTTGCTGCTGCGTCGCTGGTTTTTTCTATTTTTACTGTGACTTGTGTGGCCCGAATTTGAGGAAGTTTTCTTCATGAAAGTTGTTCCCAACACCTTGAAGTATAACATAATTTAATTTGGGAATTTTTGGAAATCATTTGATGCCATTCGTAAGCCCATTTTTAGACCGAAATCAGTCTGCCGGATTTACTGTTCATCCGACCTTCGGGTTTGTTTTAATTTTTATAAATTTTTCCAGGCCTATTTTCAAAATACTTTCTTCACGAAAGTTGTTGGGGACATTTTTTTCTATAACATATAAAAATTTCAAGGCTTTTAAAGGTGATTTGGATATTGAAAAAAAATTATTTTGATGATCAGGCGGACTGACCGGACGGGTTGATTTTCGTCTGTTTTCCAGTGACAAAAAGAGGTGTTTACAGTTAGATATGGGTTTTGAGTCCTTCACAGAAAATGTTTATCAATATGTTTTGTAAAAAATATCCAAATTTCAGAATTTTTGGAGTTAATTTACTATTTATTTCAAATGGATTTCGGTCACTGCGCACTGCCCAGTTTGGACGATTTTTGTGGCTGTTTTGGAACTGAATTAGGGGCTGGTGTTTGGGTTGTTGTGGACTGATTTGGCGATGAAATTTTGAGGTTTAGGAGGCTGAGTTAGGGCTGTGATGTTGAGGATTGATCGGGAATTAAATGTGTGATTGATTGAAATTATTGTGGCTTGATTGGGCTGAACCGAATGATTGTTTTGGTTGTGTTGTGGATTGATTGTGGATTGGTATTGTGCCGCGTGTGTGTGGCCGTGTAGCGTGGCGATGTGTCGAGGTGAATGTGCATTGGATTTGCGCGTTAAATATGTGTGATCGTGTGGTGTTCGTGTGACGAGAACGTGTGTTTGTGAAGTGTACGTGACATGTGAATTGGTGCGTGGCTATCTATGTGCGTGAGGTGTGTATGTTTGGCCATGCGATTGTTGGCCGTGTGTAAGTGTGGTTTGAGTGGAACGAGGAGATGGAAATGTGGAATTGGTTGGAAAGGATCCGTCCTGAGGCATGTTTGTTTATGCGGGACAATGTCGTCCCTGACGAGGTGACGATGCCCGGCCCAACGGGGTGACGATGCCTGACGTGGTCAGAAGACCGTTGGCCTGATGCGTTTTACGCGGGCGCGGTAGAAGGAAAGTGTGTGTAGGATTCCGTCCTGAGGCGTGTTCGTTTACGCGGGACGATGCCGTCCCTGACGAGGTGACGATGCCCGGCCCGACGGGGTGTCGATGCCTGACAAGGTCAGAAGACCGTTGGCCTGATGCGTTTTACGCGGGCGCGGTAGTGGTGGAGGAGTTGAGAATGAGCGGGAATTGGTTTGAGGTGCGAGGTTTGAGAAAGTGACGTGTGGTGTGAGTTGGTGTGCGAGTGTGTTTGTATCGCGTGGTGTGATGCTCGATTATGGGGTAAAAACTGCTAGGCATGGTATGGGACGTGCCCAAGTAGGTTTTGCTCTATAATCGGGGCACGCGCACGACTGTGATGTAATTCTGTAGTATATTGGTTGTGTTATTATCTAATGTGCAGGAACGTGCATGATGGATTCCAGGTAGGGTCGTGTGTGATTGCTAGTTTGGTTGATTGTCGTGTGTTATGTGTGGTTTCGTCTGGCGGTACGTGAGTGCCTACGTGGGGTTTGGGGTTGTACACTTATTGAGATTCGTCCCACGATTGTATAACCGCCACTTTCAAAGCCCCAGCCGTAAACCCAGGGAACCGCCTTCTCTTTTTGGAGTTCGAGGAGTTGCCTTTGGTGCCTAGTGGAATTGCAGGTGAGTTTCCGAAGGCTCACGCCCGGAGAATCAGGAGCAGGGTGGAAGATGGCAACCAGTAGGCATTCCCTAGGCTATTTTAGGGATTGTGTTAATCGGGTTGACTCATAGGGAAGTTAAGTTAACCAGACCCTGATATTTTGTCGTGACAGTGATTTTGGATGCTAGTTTGTTAATTATGCCTGTAATATAATGTTTGTGTATATGTTGCTGTTGGTGTTCTACCCCATTGTCATCATCTTTCTGTCCGGGGTTTTGTTATTCGCTTCCGCATGTGCTTTTGATGTTTGGGTTGGGTCGGCGACGTTCCTGGGACGTCGCATCATTTCGACCGGAGCAGGGGATGTCGCGAGCTCGTAGGGGTTCGGGGCGTAACATTTAGTATCGGGATAATTCGGGCCATAATTGACTATTTGAGGTTTTAGAGAGAATTACTTAGGAAACGGTGATTGACTCGAGATGATGCTAAATTAAATATGGCTTGAATGTGATTGTGTGATGCTCTGTGATATGCTTGGCGTGGCCAAATTATGAATTGTTTGGTAGGCAATCGGCATGTATGGTTTTAGTGCTTAATTGCGTGAATTTAGATGCTAAACTCTATGTTGTAATTGATTTGGATTGGTTGATTCATTGATCATATTGAGACGCGAATTGAATACGTATCCAAATCAAGTTGAGTGCCCAGTGGGGGAAATTCATGAATGTCGAGTGTGACATTATGGCCCTGTGCGTGCATGCTGAGTATGGGCATAACATGTGCATTATGCGTGAGTGCACGAACGGCATGAGCATATGATCACCTAAAATGCCTTGATGCGTTTTACGCGGGGTTCAGATAATAATTGGTGTTTGTGAATGAATGATCACATAAAACCCTGATGCATTTCACGCGGGGTATTGAACCCGTCCTGAGGCGTGTTACGCGGGACGATGCTCGGACTACCGGAAAATGGCCAAACCTGATGCGTTTTACGCGGGTTATGTGTCATGAGCCTGATGCGTTTAACGTGGGCCAAAGATCGATCTCGAAGTGATGGACCTAATGCATTTAACGCGGGTCAGAGGAGAAATTGATAAATGGCAAGTGTACAAGAGTGTAAGTGTGCGGCAATGCATTGATGAGGCATGAGCATAAGTGTGAGCATGAACATATGCATGACATGCGTCATGATTAAGTGGTATGCGTATATGTGCCGTGATTGAATTCTGGGGCACTATTGCGATTATATATATCAAATGCCTAACCTGCAGGGTCAAGTAAATTTTGGATTTGGGCCCGAGGGCCTAAGTCATTTGTGGTTTAGACTGTATGTTGTCGGTACTCGTCAGGAGGTGCATGTTAGCCTAGTTTAGGTTTAGGGTGCTTACTCGCTGAGATTTATTCTCTCTGTTGTTTAAACCAAACTTTTCAGACCCCCAGCCTTGAGGATGGTAGGCATACCGATACGTTTTGGGAGGAGCCTCGGCTAGATATAGTGCTTGACCGCAGAGCCACGTACTCCCTTTTTTACGTTGGTGGTTGTTGACCCGCTTTTGATTTTTGAGCGTGGGCTGTATATGAATATTGTATTTGTTTCCCGATGTCAATGCAAGTGTATATTTGTTCATGTTGTTTGTCGGGTGGCTATCCTTGGTGGTGTGGTTTAAAGTTGTCCGGGTGTTATATTACTTTCGCGTGTGCTTTAATCTCTGTATTGTGTGTTGAGTCGGCGACGCGTCCTGGGGCGTCGTACTCGAATCGACCTTTGCGAGGGATGTGACGTACCGTAGGGTGCGGGGCGTGACACATTCACGTGACATCCTGTTCATTATTATCTTTCGTTATACACAAGTGGAAGCATTTCTCGTGACAATCATAATTAATTCACATAGCGGAAATAAGACAATAAGCATCATGAGCAAACCTTATGTTTACAGTGCATGCAAATATGTTTTAACAAGCCATTCGGGCCATGGCAAACAACACATATTTTTATAGCCGACTATGAATAGCAAAACTTGACTTGGGTTATTCTATACCCACTACGGCTTCTTGTTTCTCGCTTCCTCATCTCTACCTCGGTCTCATCCGCCTGGCCATCTCACATCCCACCCATGGCTTTATCCTGAAGCCGGCCCGCCCGCATTGCCAAAGCACCGTTGAACCCACATAGGGATCCAACCCATTTTCCATTTGTATAGTGATACCACGCCATGTACGAATGAGGCACCAAGTACGTTAGGCTCTCATCGAACATCACAAGCGTCGTGATTCGGCGATAGGCGCGATCTTTTCTAACATCTATCACGGTAAACACTTTGGCTCTCATCTCCACGGGATTGCCAACGCGGACTAGGGGAGATGCCATCCTACGAACCTAAAAAAGGGAAACAACGGGGGATGAGTCGGGAAGACTCAATAAGTAAAAACACTAATATCAAGTGAGAATATATCGATCGCCGTTAACATAAGTCAACCCTTACTGCACCCACATAGATGACAGATCAATAGCAAAGTTCAAACAAGAGAACATTACGCATGTCCACATCATGTACACTTACTAACCAAGGCTCGATTCTATCTCAAAACAACATCAAACATGAAACATGATCAAATTAAGGAAATAAACCAACTACGACCAACCAAACAACTGAAAAACAATCCAAGTAAACCACGTCATAACGTATCTCAACATCCTTTCTAGATATTAGGGAATTCACTTACCCAACGACAAACAAAACTAGAGAACGGGGTCAGAGACGGGGTGAGCTCGGGAAATTTCGGGCTTTCTCCTTGCTTTCTTCTTGCATGGCCGAGCAAACCAAGGCCTACGAAGGATAAACCGTGGGCTCTTAGGTGGAAACGAGGAGAAACATAGGCCGGTTCGGGACTTCTAGAGCATGAGCTTCTGGGCCAAAACGTGAGAAAACTAGAAACAAAAGGAGAGGAAGATGGTGGATGGCATGAGGATAAGGAGAGAGTGGCATAAGAGAGCTTAAGGGTGGCCAAGCCTATTTATAGGCAAGCCAAACTTGCTCACCAAGTTGCTCTCCAACTTGCTCAAGAAGATACATGGCCATCATGACAAGGCCTCCAAAATCAAGACTCATGATGGCATACATTAAACGCCATTAATGAACTAAGGCCAAAGAAAATGATGAAGGCCAAGCTTATCCTAATATCATTGCCTCTCTCTCTCTCTCTCTCTCCCTCTCGACTCCTCTCTCTTTCTCCCTTCCCTTGGCCGAATAATCTTTTTTCTATAATTCCAAACTTGCTCCTCACTCAAGACGATTAATGCTTGTCATCATGAAGGGGGTCCCTCAAGTCTTATGACCATTAATTAGGCTTCTTGAACAAGCTTCATTCTTGGCCATTCATTTCCAAACTTGAGCTTCAAGTTTTGACTTCTCTAGAATCATCCAATTCCAAGCTTGCTTCTCTCTCTCGGTTTTCCCTTGGGCCAATCTCCAATCAAAGCCCAAAATATCTCATTTGAAAGCTCATAACGTGTAATTTAAATCACCAGAAGACATCAAGTCCAAATTCCAACGTTCTCATATAGAAAATGCTGAATCTTTGAAATTTGACAAAACCAGATAGCTTTGCACTGTTCACAAAATCGGACTTGAAAACATAGTAAATGGACTCCAAAAATTCTCAAATTTGAATATGTCATAAAGAAGGCCTTAACAAACATTTTTCATGAAGAGCACAAATTTGAATATCTCTGTAAACACCATTTTTAGTAGCTCAAATACAGACTAAAAATAGTTCACGGAACAAGATTATTGTTTCTCAAATTAAGTTTTGTCTAGAATCCAAATCATATCGAAAAATTCCTAAATTTATATTCGTTATAGAAAAAGAAGTTTTCAACAACTTTTGTAAAGGAAACTTTTCCAAAATTGGCCCAGAAAAGCTTGTAGAAAATAATGAAAAGGGTGAACATCACCGAAATATCTATTCCGAGCAGTTTTACATGATTCAAAAAATTAGGCTGTCGACCAACTCATATCAACTCCAAAAATTCTGAAATTAAAGTATGTAAAACTTCAAGATGTTTGGAACAACTTTCAAGAATAAAGTGTTTGGAAATTCGGATCACAAAAGTCTCCTCAAAAATGAGAAAATGAAGGGGTACAAAGGATCTAAACTGAGTTTTCCAAAACAAGAGTAAAAAAATTTAATTCTGATTGGAAAACCACCAAACTTAAACCATAGTCATTTCCTAGGGACTGAAAATGAGGATGTTACAAAAGGCATAGAACTTAGATCACTTAATGCAAATGATTTCTGTCAACTTATACTTGAGGTTTGATTTATCTTCTCTTAGGCTAAATCTCATGTTCACGTCTATTTGGCTAAATATCCTGTTCACGTTGGAAGTCTTTGTTGATGTTGCTTTCAATGATGGGTTGTAAATGAAACACATCACTACCCTCTTAGTCTCTTTAATGAGAACAAAAACATAGAACTTAGATCATTTGATGCAAATGACTTCTTCCAGCTCATGCTTGAGGTAAAATTAATTCAGGAGCTAACCGATGCAATTTTTTTACTTTAAGCTTGCTAGTTGTCTCTTCTAATTAGAATCGAAAAATCTTGATGTGAAGTTTTGTGATAATGCATCAGTTTTTATTGTTGGTTTCATTGAAAAAAGTTTTAAGGCAGATGAAATGCTCCTCTCCGTAATAGACGTTGTTGACAATCACCCCATGGATGTGCTAATGTGGTTGCATCTAAATAGTTAGGGTAAATGTTGCTGCTGTAATTAACTTTAAGCTCTCATTAATAAAGTGTATCAAGTACACACTTAGAAAATATAGGACTTTTTCACTTTTGCACAGTATTGAGATGTGGTAACTCTATAACCAATTCTGTCTCTTCTCTCTCATCAGTTACTGCAATAAGGAGAAGGAGGATGAAGCAAGAAATGCAAAAGTTGAAGGCCATTTGCATGCCTTCACCTCGCCTCAATCTGGTTTGTGAATCGTTCAGCTCACCCACTCACCCCACTATGGTCAGCTCACTCTCTCCTCTTCCTGCTCTCTCCTTCTATAGCCAAACCATGTATCAATTTCCTTTTACAATCCAACTAACCGCCGCATATTACTTACATACACCTGAAGATAACGAGGGGAGGACGATGGCAATAGCAAGGAGGTGGTGGTCCTTACATACGGCAAGCGTGAGGTCTACCTAATAGGACCATACATAGGACTAACGTGAGTGTTGTGAAAGTTCAAGCTCTAAATCCTAAGTTGTGAAGCATAATTTGCGCATGTTTAATGTTTGTGCTGTGATTTTAGTTGCAGGAATCCTATCAACTGGTAAAAGACATGATCATAAAGCTAAAACCAAAAGTGTTCTTCTTTTCATGACTTGCATTTGTATTAATACTTCATAAGGAACTTGAATTTAAGAAATTTGAAGTGCAGGCTATTTTTATAGAACTCTGTGATGATCGAGAGGATGTAATTAGTGATTTAGAAAGTGAATTTTACTTTGTGGCTATAGAAGGCTTAAAGTGTGGCACTAAACTTATATTTGGAGATCAACTTTTTGAGGTATTGCTTTCTTTTTTATGTTATTTTCCTAATTTAGTTCGTGTTGTTTAAAATTCTATTGTTCTCTCTTCTACTGCCACAGGATACGATCCATAATATGTGGAGCAATATGCCATTATGGGAATATACAAAGTTAGCAACTGCTTCATATTTGCATGAAGGAAAGGTAAAATTCATTGCATTAAATCTTATTAATATTTACATTACGTTGGTAATATGGGTTTTTCTGCATTAGTAGAAACCTTCGGAAATTATTTTAGATAACTTAGAGAAATTTCCGAACACATCGAAGATAATTATTAATGAACGAGATCGGTGAGTATTCTTTCATGGAATAGATCTTCCCTAAGCATTATTAATATTTTATTTTTATTGATTACCATTTTTCCTTTTAGGGTAGTGTCCAAATGACTGCAAACGGAAGCAAAAAATTATAAGTCAATGACATAGTTGTTGGACAAGGCCATCTAAGCGGCATGGAGAAAATTTTAAAGTATTTAGTTTTAATAATTGATTTTTTTTTTGGTAAGGTTTTAATAATTAATTGTTTCCTACATGTTAATTCATATAAATGTCTTTAGTTGTCTAAAATCCTAAATTTAAGTTCGTTGCTTTATGTTAGGTAAAGGATCTTCTAGAACTTATATCAGAATAGCTTGTCATACTGCAAACTTACATGAGACAAAGCAGCAATTGAGATGAAAGGCCTTTATTAAAACTTAGACCTAATTTATGGGCATTTTCAGACTTAATTTGCAAGAAATAGTTATTGGTAAATCACTTGATGAACTTCAAGGTTGCTCACTCTAGTGTAAAGAAGCTAAAATAGATCATACGTTATATAATATGTGTTAATTCAATACTGAATTTTAGTTTTTTTATGAGAATAGCCAACATGCAAAGTTAAGGGCATTTCGTTAGTGGTGGTAGACATGACAGGATGATTATAACGGTATTCATGTATTTGGCCGCACATGATAAAATTCATGAACACCATCTTTTTCTATGAGTGCATCCATGTGCATATATATATATATATATATATATATATATATATATATATATAAATTTTTGTGTGGAAATAGAAGTTTAGGGTGTTATGAAGTTATAAATTTTTGTGGATCTCAATTTGACCTCTTGGTTTACCCAAAATGAATTTTTGAAGTTTGCTGCGCATTCTAGACTTATACAAATAGTAGTTTCAAGACTGATTTTTCTTCGATTTTCGGCTAGTTATTGATTCAACTAAATAAAGGTTTTGTAGTATGTTAAAAGAGCTTTCTTTGGACTCTAAGTTTGCTTGAATTGGAGTTTGTGAGAGGAAGTTATGACTTGAGCAAATTTGTCACGCAAGCAAACTGTAACGGATAGCAATTGTATCCACTATGAGCGAGCTTTTTGTTGGCACGTAGATGTTGTTTTATCAACAAATGAGCATAATTTTATCAAATCATTCGCTAAAATAACGATTTAGTTGGTTTTTTATGTCACGCCCCGAACCCCCTTCGAGCCCGCGTCATCCCGCCTCCGGTCAAATAGTTGCGACGTCCCAGGTTGTCGCCGACCTCGGCTAAACACATCAGAGTTTTAATCGCGACAACGGAAACCAGTAGAACTATTTCTTCTTTGACAAAATAAACTGGGGAAACATTGGGAGAATATACATTGCATTCTCAAAGAAACTTGTTCCAACTATATACAATATTACAAACCTTAATCTACCAGTGCACATTTTACTGAAACTATCGAAACCAAAAAGGAATCGATGACCTATCATTCGTCCTCAAAATTGGTTCTCATCAAAAGCTTGGCCTTCCAATCGACACCCATCAGAAACTTTGCTACTTTGTACTCCGTGTGCAAGCTCTCACTAACAAAGTGTACGTTACACACTAAGGTGGTGGCGGTGGAGGATTCACGTCTCACTTCTGCACATTCTGAAAATTGTTTGGTTTACACAACCGTGAGAATAAATCTCAGCAATTTTCTAAACCCAACCTAGGCTATCACGTACCTCCAAATAATTACACAATCACACACATATTCACGTGCACCAATATCACAAAACAGGCATATCAATTAAGACTGTCAGGCTCAATAAGGCACATATTCGCACTCAGTCACGATCTCGTCGTATGCAACATGCGTATGTGCCAATTCTCATCCCACTCTTCCTTCCATTCTCATTTTTCACTTTCTCAATCCTCGCCAATCGCCCGCGTATTAGTACATACGCTTGAGGCACACTACGATCATTCATCACTTCACTTCCGGCCCGCGTACTCGTTCACGCCTCAAGCCCCGATCGCGACCTGAGCATCACACACCCTAGGCCCGATCCCAACTCAGCCTACGCAAATTGCGACAGGCCTACGTGATTGAAATCCAACTCAGCCTACGCAAATAGCGACAGGCCTACATGATTGAGACCCAACTCAGCCCACGCCAAATGCGACAGGCCTACATGATTGAAATCCGAGCTTATGATGCCTCGGTCCAATCCCGGTCTCACCCGAGCTGATCGTGCCTCGGACCAATTCTCATACATGCTTTTTCAAGCCTCAGCCTGTGCCAAATGCAACAGACCTACGTGATCGCTGCCCGAGTTTACGATACTCGGCCCGATCCCATTTTCATTCTATCACACATTCACATACTTTTCCCACAATCACTTGTCACACCACACTTCTCCTTACTCATGCACATGCTCGATATGCATTTACCACACGTGACTAGCCCATCACACGCGATCCATGTACGCATCGAGTCACACGTAGACATAGCGCACTCAACAATTCACATGGGCAATGTCAACAATTAATTCAATCAACTCACGTGTGTACCCAACAAGTATGTATAGACACTCAATTGCACCATAACACACTCAATTAAATCACCACAATTTATAAATAAATCAGACACGCCTCAAATACGGTAATTGTCATTTTTCTCCAACCAAATACCGTCGGATTAATTCCGATCCTTCACGAGACTTTCTCGCCATTAAATACCGGTTCTAAAAATCCAACTTGCGTCCCGAACCGAGCATCACAGCCTCGTGAACAGTGATTCGCAGCTCGTGAACAGTGATTCGAGGCATATGAACAGTAATTCGCAGCCCCTAATTTTCTGAATTTCCAATAAATATTACCCGAATTAATTCCTAAGGCCCGCCATAAAATTTCCACTACCAATTCATACAATTCCGCACCTAACTCCATACTGATTTCGCCCAAAATCGCCCGTCGATACCCGAAGTCCTAAATTGGGCTTAATTTCCATATGCACATTAAACATAGAAATCGATATTTTTCTCCCACCAAACGATGCCAAATTGATTCCGGTCCTCCACGGGACTTTCTCGCCTTACTTTCGAAGTTCCAAAAATTCAATTTGCGTCTCGATCGGACCCTCACAGCTCGGTGAACAGTAATCCACAGCCAATGAACAGTGATTCACAGTTTCAATTTCACCTCAAATTGTTCTCCAAAAATTCCCAAACTAATCCTCAAGGCCCGCCACACATTCCCAACCTAAAACCCCAACGTTCCTCGCCCAAACAACTCCGATTTCAACCCCAAAAATTCAATTATCCGGCGATACCCAATTTCCTAAATCGGGATTAGAGGACGACTTACAAAGTTCTAGACTTAATCGGCTAGAACGGGAAGCGGCGGCGCTCTACGGCGAAGGCAAATGACTCACGGTGGCTTCCGGCTTGCACGACGGCGGTCCGGCGGCGACGTGGTCTTGCACGGCGGGGAAACGGTTCATGGGAGAGAGAGAAAGAGAGGGGAACGGTGGCTGGTGGTGGCGGTTCGTGGCTGGTACAGCGGCTAGGCGATGGCGAGAGGGCGGTCCGGCGGTGCGGCAAGCGGCGGCGCCGGCGAGGAAGCTCACGGCCAAGGGAAAAACTCACGGCCAAAGAAGAAAAGAAAGGAAACTCTAAGGGGGAGGGGGCTGATCGTGGAAATGGAAGAGAGAGAGGGAGTGGCCGAAGTGATGATGTGAGAATGAGGAGAGAGAGAGTGGAAAGTTGACTTTCTAGTCCAATTTTCCAAAAATGACCAAATTGCCCTTTAATACTTGGTTCACATTTCTCCTTATCCAATAATTGAGGGGTATTTTGGTAATTCACTAGGCTGCATTATTGGGCTGATATTATCCATAAAATATCCCCAAAATTCGGAACAGAAAATGGCCCAGGGGCAAAACCGTAATTTTTCCGGTCCCGGGGCGAAATTCCAATTTTCGCACTTATCAACCCTCCATATGCGTGGCCAACATAATGTGGCGTCGGAATCGTGAAAATAGCTTCTTAAGCTCTCGAAAATCGTCTGCGAAGTTTCGGGAATAAAATAATATTATTTTCCAAATTTTTTTTGTCGAAATTCCAAATTTGGTCAAAACCCTTCCTGGCATGCGTGGCCACCCAAAAACGGCGTCGGCCTCGAAAAATATCCTCATTTGACCTCGAAAAGCGACGCCAGAGTCCAAAGGGGCAAAATCGTAATTTTTCACCCCCGGACCAAAATTTCAAATTTTTAGTCATACTAACTCCAAACGTGTGTGGCCAGCATAATATGACGTCAGATTCCCAACTTTGTCTCTTAAACCCTCAGAAATCGACATCGAAATCTGGGCTGTTACATTTTATACAATTTTTCGATTAATTGTTCGGTATTCAAGTGCATATGCTCGAGTAACTACTATAAGTTGGTTCTTTTGGCTTTTTCAGGTGAGTAGAACTATTTCTTCTTTGAATTTATAAGCTCGTGTTTAGAAAATGATATATTATACATATTTTATCATATGAGAAATGGCATTTTGGTTGTATAAAACTAGATCGAGCATTTACTGCCATTTTGTGTATTTGAAATGAAAGATTGTCTTTGATTTCGATTTAAATTTATTGAAGATAAATAGGTTTGTGAAACCATTTTGCCATTTTGGTACATGTTGCCGCTGCAATTAAGTTTAAGCTCTCACTAACAAAGTGTATCAATTACACACTAAGGAAATATAGGTCCTTTTCACTTTTGCACATTGATTGTTGAGATGTGGCAACTCTATAACCAATTCTGTATTTTCTCTCTTATCAATTACTGCAATATGGAGAAGGAAGATCAAGGAAGAAATGCAAAAGTTGACAACCATTTACATACCTTCATCTCACCTCAATCTGGTTCGTAAATCGATCGACTTGCCCACTCATCCCATTATGGTTAGCTCGCTTTCTCCTCTCCCTGCTCTCTCCTTCTATAGCCAAACCATACATTAATTTCGTTTTACAATCCAACCAATCGCCGCATATTACTTACATACGCTTGAGGATAACAAGAGGAGGATGATGGCAATGGCAAGAAGGTGGTGGTCCTCACGTGCGGCAAGTGTGAGGTCTACCTAATGGGACCATACATAGGACCATTCACTTTCCACGACACTTCCGACCCATGTACTCATTCACGCCTCAGGCCCCGATCACAACTTGAGCATCACACGCCCCAGGCTCGATCCCAACTTAGCCCGCGCCAAACGCGACAGGCCTACATGATTGAAACCCGAGCTTAAGATGCCTCAGTCCAATCCCGGTCTCACTCGAGCTGTTCGTGCCTCGGATAGATTCTCATACTTGCTTTTTGAAGCCTCAGCCTATGCCAAATGCATCAAACCTACGTAATTGCTGCCCGAGTTTATGATACTCGGCCCAATCCCATTCTCACACTATCACACCTTCACATACTTTCCCACAATCACTAGTCACACCACAACTTTGTCTTACTCATGCACATACTCAATATGCATTTACCACACGCAACTGGCCCAACACACACGATCCGTGTATGTATCAAGTCACACATAGATAAAGTTCACTCAACAATTCACATGGTCAATATCAACAATTAATTCAATCTGGCCTGTGCGTGCACCAAACAGACATATGTCTACTATATAAACATACAAATATGCACCCAATTAAATCAACCCCATCCAGAATAATTCAAACACGCCTAAAACACGTAAATTGCCAACTTTCTCCACCCAAATGGTGTCGGATCAATTCTGATCATTCACGACACTTTCTCACCATTAAATAATGGTTCTAAAAATCCAACTTGCGTCCCGAACAAGTCATCACAGCCCTGTGAACAGTAACTCGCAGCTTGTGAACAGTAAATCACAGCTTGTAATTCACCTCAAATTGTCCTCCAAAAATTTCAAAAATAATCCTCGAGGCCTACCACAACATTCCAATCTTAAACCCCAATATTTTGCACCCGCATAATGTCAATTTCACCGCGAATCAAATTATCCATCGATACCCAATATCCTAAATCGGGATTAGGAAGCGACTTACCAAGTTCTAGACTAAAACGGCTAGAACGGGAAGCAGCGGCACTTAAACGGACACGGTGGGGACGACGGTGAAGCTCGGCGATGGCGATCGGCTTGTGGCGGCGGTCCGGCCCTTTGATTGGGACTCACGGCCACCTAGAGAAAAAGAGGAAAAGAGAGAGAAACGGTGGCTGGTGGTGGCGGCTAGAGGGCGGTCCGACATGCAGCGGCGAGCGGCGGTGCCAGCGATAGAGGAAGAACAACCAAGGAAGGCCCACGGTGAAGGAAAGAAGGAAAAAAACAAATGGGGGGGCTGATTGTGAAGAAGAAGATGAGAGAATGGGAAGCAAGACAACATTTTTTACTCAAATAGTGTCAATTGACCCAAGTGAAAAATGATCATATTACCTTTGTCTCACAAATTTAATCCAACGGTCCCAATTCGATTTTATCTTGATCCGACGGTCAAGATCGATTCTTGCACAAAAATATCCAAGGGTATACTTGTAATTTCCAAAATATCCAAGGGTAAAATTGTCCAATCAAAATTTGAGGGCAAAATTACCAAAATGCCCTTTACCCTTAAAGCTTGCCCTTTAATAAATCATAGGGGTATCTTGGTCACTTTCTCCGTTTCTCGTCCAAATCGAATTTTTCCAAAGGATTTGAGCACACCAAAAATTCACACGTGTCCCCTGCAACGTCATCCTAGCGTTTCATCGTGACTTCCTAATTTTCCGGTGTCCAATTTGAGCAAATATCCAATAATTAAATTCTATTAAACGCAACTCGAGCATTTCTCGAGCTAACGGACAGCTTGCTGGAGAAATTCGCAGAATTGATTCATGACTAATATTGAATCAAGACACATGCAAGTCCGTTCGGTACGTGACGATCTCGGTTGTCATTAAAATCGGGAAGATCAATCACTTGATCCAAGGAGTACGATCGTTCAATATAATTTCATAATCATTCGTCAAGTCGTTTCGTGGTCTAACGGAATCACTTGCGATCCACTACTAGGACAGTGGCGAACTGACCCCTAACTATCCTTGAATCGGCCAACAGTAGTTCAAAATATCACTTCCGCGATTTAATGGTCGAAATCCATTCACGATTGAATTTCCTTTAGTCGCGCGAAATTAATTTCCCCCTATTAGTCTTTCCCTAATGGTTTAGTATTCTCAGGAATGATTAGTTCCGGGCGAGAATTTATTACAAGCACATTTCATAAAACTCAATTATTCAATAAATTCCAATTGGTGGAATTTCAGAATGTCACATTTATTGATTACCATTTTTCCTTTTAGGGTAATGTCCGAACGATTGCAAACAGAAGCAAAAAATTATAAGTCAATGACATAGTTGTTGGACAAGGCCATCTGAGCAGCATGGAAAAAATTTTAAAGCGGTTAGTTTTAACAATTGATTGTTTCGTACATGTTAATTCATATAAATGTCTTTACTTATCTAAAATCCTAAATTTAAGTCCGTTGCTTTATGTTAGGTAAACGATCCTCTAGAACTTCTATCAAAATAGTTTGTCATTTTGCAAACTTACATGAGACAAAGCTGCAACTAAGATGAAAGGCCCTTATTAAAACTTCGACCTAATTTATGGGTATTTTCAGACTTAATTTGCAAGAAATAGTTCTTAGTAAATCATTTGATGAACTTCAAGGTTGTTCACTTTAGTGTAAAGAAGCTAAAATAGATCATATGTTATCTAATATGTGCTAATTCAATACTGAATTTTAGCTTTTTTGTGAGAATAGCTCATATGCAAAGTTAAGGGCATTTCGTTAACAATAGTAGACATAACATGATGATTATAATGGTGTTCATGTATTTGGCCGCACATGATAAAAATTCATAAACACCATCTTTTTCTATGAGTGCATATATATATATATATATATATATATATATATATATATATATATATATATATATATATGTAAATAAAAGTTTTTGGTGTTATGAAATTATAAATTTTTGTAGATCTCAATTTGAGCTTTTCGTTTACCCAGAATAAATTTTTGAAATTTGCCGCGCATTCTAGACTTATGCAAATAGTAGTTTCGAGACTGATTTTTCTTCGATTTTCGGCTAGTTATTGATTTGACCAAATGAGGGTTTTGTAATATATCAAAAGAGCTTTCTTTAGACTCTAAGTTTGCTTGAATTAGAGTTCATGAAAGAAAGTTATGGCTTGAGCAAATTTGTCACGCAAGCAAAGTGCAACGGATAGCAATAATATCCACTATGAACGAGCTTTCTGTTGGCGCGTAGATATCGTTTTATCAACAAATTAGCATAATTTTGTCAAATCATTCGCTAAAATATTGATTTTGTTGGTTTTTTATACCATTTTTCAATTAATTATTAGGTATTCAAGTGCATCTGCTCTAGTAGCTACTATAACTTGGTTTTTTTGGCTTTTTCAAGTGAGTGGTACTATTTCTTCTTTGAATTTATAAACTCATATTTAGAAAATGATATGTTATACATATCTTATCATTTGAGAAATGGCATTTTGGTTGTATAAAACTAGATCGAGCATTTATTGCCATTTTATGTATTTGAAATGGAAGATTATATTTGATTTCGATATGAATTTAATGAAGGTAAATAGGTTTGAGAAACCATTTTTCCATTTTGGTACATATTGCCACTGCAATGAACTTTAAGCTCTCACTAACAAAGTATATCAAATATACACTTAAGAAATATAAGTCATTTTTACTTTTGCACATTGATTGTTAAGATGTGGCAACTTTATAACCAATTCTATCTCTTCTCTCTCATCAGTTACTGTAATATGGAGAAGGAGGATCAAACAAAAAATGCAAAAGTTGACAGCCATTTGCATGTTTTCATCTCACCTCAATCTGCTTTGTGAATCGGTCAGCTTGCCCACTCATCCCATTATGGTGAGCTCACTTTCTCCTCTCCCCGCTCTCTCCTTCTATAGCCAAACTATGCATCAATTTCCTTTTACAATCCAATCAACCGTTGCATATTACTTACATACGCTTGAGGATAACGAAGGAAGGATGATGTCAATGGCAAGGAGGTGGTGGTCCTCACATGCGGCATGTGTGAGGTCTACCTAATGGGACCATACATAGGACTAAGGTAAGTGTTGTGAAAGTTCAATCTCTAAATCCTAATTTGCAAGGTATAATTTGCGCATGTTTAGTGTTTGTGCCGTGATTTTAATTGTTGGAATCCTATCAACTGGGAATTTAAGAAACTTGGAGTGCAGACTATTTTTATAGAATTCTGTGATGATCAAAAGGATGTAATTAGTGATCCAGAAAGTGAATTTTACTTTATGGCCATAGAAGGCTTAAAGTGTGGTATTGAACTTATATTTTGAGATCAATTTTTGAGGTATTGCTTTCCTTTTTTTGTTTTTTTTCCCAATTTTGTTCGTGTTATTTAAAATTCTATTGTTCTCTCTTCTACTACCACAGGATACCATCCATAACATGTAGAGAAATATGACATTATGGGAATATACAAAGTTAGCAACTACTTCACATTTGTATAAATGAAAGGTAAGATCCATTGCGTTAAATCTTATTAACATATATGTCACGTTGGTAATATGCGTTTTTCTGCATTAGCAGAAACCTTTGGAAATTGTTTTAGATAACTTAGGAAAATTTCCCAGCATATCAAAGATAATTGTTGATGAACGAGATCTGTGAGTGTTCTTTTATGGAATAGATCTTCCCTAAACATTATTAATATTTTATTTTTATTTATTACCATTTTTCCTTTTAGGGTAATGTCCGAACGATTGCAAACAGAAGCAAAAAATTATAAGTCAATGACATAGTTGTTGGACAAGGCCATTTGAGCGGCATGGAGAAAATTTTAAAGCAGTTAGTTTTAATAATTGATTGTTTCCTACATGTTAATTCATATAAATGTCTTTACTTGTCTAAAATCCTAAATTTAAGTCTATTGCTTTATGTTAGGTAAACGATCTTCTAGAACTTCTATCAGAATAGCTTGTCATTCTGCAAACTTACATGAGACAAAGCAGCAACTAAGATGAAATGCCCTTATTAAAACTTCGACCTAATTTATGGGTATTTTTAGACTTAATTTGCAAGAAATAGTTCTTGGTAAATCACTTGATGAACTTCAAGGTTGCTCACTCTAGTGTAAAGAAGCTAAAATAGATCATATGTTATCTAATATGTGCTAATTCAATACTAAATTTTACCTTTTTTATGAGAATAGCCCACATGCAAAGTTAAGGGCATTTTGATAGTGGTGGTATACATGATAGGATGATTATAATTGTCACGCCCCGAACTCCACAGCACGTGACAACCCAACCAAGGTTGATTCGAGTACGACATCCCAGGACGCATCGCTAACCCAACAATCAAACAGAGCACAAGGTACACGCGGAAATAACGTAAACACCCATACAAAACAAACACGAGACTAAGGGTAGAACAAACAACAAGGTTACAAAACATACACTTGCATTGATATAGCGACATATACAACATCCATTTACAGCTTGAGCTCCAAAGATAAAAAAACGGGTCAATGGCCACTACTAATAAAAAGATGTAAGTGGCCCGGGCGGTCAGGAATTACTAAAACTAGAAGGGCTCCGGTCAAAAAAGTGCTTGCCCTATCTACCTTGGATTAAAGCTAGACTTATAGAACCCAATCCGAGTCGGATCTCAATGACTTGGAGCTCAACCTCAGGGTCTAGGGAATCCCGCTCGGACTTGGCCCCAACTGACTCCTCCTCAGAATCCATCAGCTTGGCCTCGCCCTTCTGCTCCATGTCCTACTCCATGGGCTTTAGCTCCTCATCCTCCAAATCCATCGACTCTAGGTTTGAATCCCCATCCTCCGGCGCACAGTCAAGGCTCGCCAATTCCCCATCGGGACACTGAGGATCAACATCCTCTGAATCGCTAAGTGGAATCTCAAAAGATCCAAAAGGCCCGTAGGTCCCTACATGGTCCCTAATACACCACGCCTAGTCTAGCTGCTCGCTTGCATCAACCCAAACTATAGATAAATATCTAACCCAAAAATCATCGTTTCCTGCGGGATACACCGTTTCCTCCTGGTCTATCAGGTAAGAGATCCCAAAACGAATAGGCACTGCGGACATCTCAAGGCTAGGGGTCTGAAAAATTGGATTTGTACAACAGTGAGAATAAATCTCAGTGAGTAGATTCTCTAAACCTAAACTAGGCTAACATGCACCTCCTGACAAGCACTAAATAACATATAAATCAAAACATAAATGACTTAGGCCATCGGGCCCAAATCCAATACTCGATTGACCTTGCAGGTTAGGCACATTACATATAATTGCAATGATGGCACAGAATTCAACCATGGCACGTATACGCACATCACTCAGCTACGACGCACATCATGAATATGCTTGTGGTCACGCCCCTGCTCATGTCACATCAATGCAGTTTCACACACTTACACTTTTGCACTCTTGTAATTTATCAATTCCCTTCCGACCGGCGTAAAACACATTAGGTATATCACTTCGAGAACGATCTCTGGCCCGCGTAAAACGCATCAGACTCATGACACATAACCCACATAAAACGCATCAAGTTGGTCATCTTCCGGTAGTCCAGGCATCATCCCACGCAACACACATCAGGGCTTTATGTAATCACACACTCACATACATTAGTTATTATTTGAACCTCGCGTAAAATGCATCAGGGCCTTTTAAGTGATCACATGCTCATGTCATTCATGCATACTGGCATATGCATAAGTTATGCCAAAGTTTGAGATGCACACCCATGGCCATAAAGTTCACAGTTGGGCATTCATGAATTTCACAATAAGCATTCAATTGTACAACACCACTTATTCAATTCACGATGCAACATGCTCAATTCAACATATATTCAATTCACGATGCAACATGTTCAATTCAATATACCATAAGCCCAACTAATCAAATCATCCAGCTCAGCCATGGCATAAAGTTGACACACGAAATCACAAAATTAAGTCAACATGAATTTGCGCACTCTAAGCCCGCCAAGCTAGTCCAACCTTGGTCACACTAGGCATATGACATGGCATCACAAAATTAATCACAATCAAGGGCAATTCAGCCACTCAATCAGTCAATCCAAATATTTCCGGTAGTTACACCATTAAACCCCAAAATTGATTGCGCCTTGTCCAACTCAATCCTAGTATGGACAACCACCAAACAGGTCACTCTAGGCCAATAAATATCCTCAAAATACTCCATGAGGCTCCCCAAAACATCACCCAAATTAGACACCATGAGGGCCACAAATTACACCCGCCTAATCCCCATTTTTACCCGAACCATGACTCCCATGATCAGCCACCCATCTGGTCATTCTAGGCCATTTATTCCACTCCCAAATTAGCATATTACGCCACTAAATCACCCCATAGTCAGCCGCTACTCGGCCCTCATAATGTACCCACAATAATTCAACTATTAGCCCAAATCAAGTCCACATTTAACCACCACCAACCAGCCCATTCTAGGCTCTCAAAACATATTTAAATCATCACCTCAGGTCACTAAAATCACCACATAACCAGCCACTCCACGGCCCAATATTGCACCCAAAATAGCCCGCATGTAGATCACGATTAATCAACACAATAATCCGATCAAGCCTACATTATTCGGTCACCAACCAGATCACCTTAGGCCACTAAACCTCATTTGAATTATCACTCTAAGCCACCAAATTCGCCACAAAGTCAACCATTAACATCCTCCACAAATTAACTCCTAAATTACCCTAATTAACCCTTAAAACTCATCTAGAAATGTAACTTAGCCTAACTAAGGCTTAGGGTTGTACTCACTTGAATTCCTATGCTCCAAACTAAGCTAAACGAGTGGGGAAAACGGACGAGCTGAGCTGATTCCACGGCGGCACAAATGGCAACGACGGGTAGCCTCCATGGTGACGCGAGTAGCGGCAGCTTGCGGGTGGCGGTCCACGATAGGGGGCTGTTCCCGCGGCTGAGAGAGAGAGAGAGAGAGAGAGATGGTTGGGTTGATGGTGGTGCAAGGCAGTGGCGGCCTTCTGGCGGGCAGCGCGCGACAACCGAGAGGGAAATTGGGAGTTCACGGGATGGAGAGGGAGGAGAGGGTGGTTGGTGGTGGTGGTGGGGAGAATGAAGAGGAGAGAGAGAGACTAGAGTGTATATGAGTTGGGCTTAGTGGGGGTTGGTGACCAACTTTGCAATAATAACAATCTTGCCCCTAATCCAAGAGCTAAAGTCAAGGCTTGCTAAAAATCTTGGGGGCATTAGTGTCCAACATTCCTAGTATTATTAGGCTGCTACACTTCAATATAAAACCCTAAAATAATTTCCAAATAAGCCCAAAATTTGTAATATAAGGCTAGGGGCACAAGGGCAATTTGGTAATTTTCTGGCCCCGGGTTAAATTTTCAATTTTTAACTCTATTGATCCCAAATATAATTGACCACATAAAAATGATGTCATCCTCGCAAAATAGTCGCGTACACCCCCGTAATTCGACACCGAAATCCGAACTCAATTCCACGATCGGTTTCGCTCCATTTGTGATTTTAGCGTTTCTTACTAACGGGCGGCTATTTAGGGGTTACGCGTATTGACCTAGGGTACTTGAGTCGTAACTGTGTCGATTTCCCAGAAAACACGAGGATCTATCACTAGTCCCAAGGATCGCGATCGTTCGGAATAAGTTCGGGATCGTTCGCTGCGCGCGCTCTCGGTCGTGCAGAATCACCCGCTATTCAATCGTACGTCGTCAGTCGAATCAAATCTGTCACACTCCTTGGACCGGCCCATATTGGCACAAAATATTCCTTCGTCGCTTCTTGGAATCGGACTCGATTCACAGTCGTGTTCTTGGGTCCATGTACCATTTTCTTAATTATCCTTTCCCCTTTGGTCAATATCCCGAGAATAATCAATTCTGGGCAAGACTTACTAAAATGAAATGATAAATACATCAATTCCATTGATTACGAAAGTGATTCAAATTTCAGGACGTTGCAATAATGGTGTTCATGTATTTGGCCGCACATGATAAAAATTCATGAACACCTTCTTTTTCTATGAGTGCATGCATGTGCATATATATATATATAGAAATAGAAGTTTATGGTGTTATGAAGTTATAAATTTTTATGGATCTCAATTTGAGCTTTTAGTTTACCCAAAATGAATTTTTGAAGTTTGTCGTGTGTTCTAGATTTACGCAAATAGTAGTTTCGGGACTGATTTTTCTTCAATCTTCGGCTAGTTATTGATTCGACCAAATAAGGGTTTTGTAGTATGTCGAAAGAGCTTTCTTTAGATTCTAAGTTTGCTTGAATCGAAGTTCGTGAGAGGAAGTTATGGCTTGAGCAAATTTGTCACGCAAACAAAGTGTAACGGATAGCAATTGTATTCACTATGGGCAAGCTTTCTATTGGTGCGTAGATGACGTTTTATCAACAAATGAGCGTAATTTTGTCAAATCGTTCACTAAAATATCGATTTAGTTGGATTTTTATACAATTTTTCGATTAATTGTTAGGTATTCGAGTGCATATGCTCGAGTAACTACTATAAGTTGGTTTTTTTGACTTTTTTCAGGTGAGTGGTACTATTTCTTCTTTAAATTTATAAACTCATATTTAGAAAATGATATGTTAAACATTTCTTATCATATGAGAAATGGTAATTTGGCTGTATAAAACTAGATCGAGCATTTACTGCCATTTTGTGTATTTAAAATGGAAGGTTATCTTTGATTTCGATTTGAATTTATTGAAGGTAAATAGGTTTGTGAAACCATTTTGCCATTTTGGTAGATGTTGCCGCTATAATTAACTTTAAGCTCTCACTAACAAAGTATATCAAGTACACACTTACAAAATATAGGTCATTTTCACTTTTGCACATTAATTGTTGAGATGTGCCAACTCTGTAACTAATTCTGTCTCGTCTCTCTCATCAGTTACTGCAATATGGAGAAGGAGGATCAAGCAAGAAATGCAAAAGTTGACAGCCATTTGCATGCATTCATCTCACCTCAATCTGGTTTGTGAATCGGTCGGCTCGCCCACTCATCCCATTATGGTCAGCTGGCTTTCTCCACTCCCCGTTCTCTCCTTCTATAGCTAAACCATGCATCAATTTCCTTTTACAATCCAACCAACCGCCGCATATTACTTACATACGCTCGAGGATAACAAGGGGAGGATGATGGCAATAGCAAGGAGGTGGTGGTCCTCACGTGCGGCGTGTGTGAGGTCTACCTAATGGGACCATACAATGGACTAAGGTAAGAGTTGTGAAATTTCAATCTCTAAATCCTAATTTGTGAGGCATAATTTGCACATGTTTAATATTTGTGCCGTGATTTTAATTGTGGGAATCCTGTCAACTGGTAAAAGATATGAATTTAAGAAGCTTGGAGTGCAGACTGTTTTTATAGAACTCTATGATAATCGAGAGGATGTAATTAGTGATCCAAAAAGTGAATTTTACTTTGTGGCCATAGAAGACTTAAAGTGTGGTACTAAACTTATATTTAGAGATCAATTTTTTGAGGCATTGCTTTCCTTTTTTTGTTTTTTTCCCAATTTTGTTCGTATTGTTTAAAATTCTATTGTTCTCTCTTCTACTGCCACAGGATACCATCCATAACATGTAGAGAAATATGACATTATGGGAATATACAAAGTTAGCAACTACTTCACATTTGTATAAATGAAAGGTAAGATCTATTGCGTTAAATCTTATTAATATTTATATCATGTTGATAATATAGGTTTTTCTACATTAGCAGAAACCTTTGGAAATTGTTTTAGATAGCTTAAAAAAATTTCCCAGCACATCGAAGATAATTGTTAATGAACGAGATTGGTGAGTGTTCTTTCATGGAATCGATCTTCCCTAAGCATTATTAATATTTTATTTTTATTGATTACCATTTTTCCATTTAGGGTAATGTCCGAACGATTGCAAACAGAAGCAAAAAATTATAAGTCAATGACATAGTTATTGGACAAGGCCATCTGAGCGGCATGGAGAAAATTTTAAAGCATTTAGTTTTAATAACTGATTGTTTCGTACATGTTAATTCATATAAATATCTTTACTTGTCTAAAATCCTAAATTTAAGTCTATTGTTTTATGTTAGGTAAAGGATCTTTTAGAACTTCTATCAGAATAGCTTATCATTCTACAAACTTACATGAGACAAAGCAGCAACTAAGACGAAATGCCCTTATTAAAATTTCGAACTAATTTATGGTATTTTTAGACTTAATTTGCAAGAAATAGTTCTTGGTAAATCACTTGATGAACTTCAAGGTTGCTCACTTTAGTGTAAAGAAGTTAAAATAGATTATATGTTATCTAATATGTGCTAATTCAATACTGAATTTTAGCTTTTTTGTGAGAATAGCCCACATGCAAAGTTAAGGGTATTTCGTTAGTGGTGGTATGCATGACAGAATGATTATAATGGTGTTCATGTATATGGAACACCATCTTTTTCTATGAGTGCATATATATATATATATATATATATATATATATAATAAAAATTTATGAACACCATCTTTTTCTATGAGTGCATATATATATATATATATATGGGGAAATAGAAGTTTATGGTGTTATGAAGTTATAAATTTTTATGGATCTCAATTTGAGCTTTTGGTTTATCTAGAATGAATTTTTGAAGTTTGTCGCGCATTCTAGATTTACACAAATAGTAGTTTCGGGACTGATTTTTCTTCAATTTTTGGCTAGTTATTAATTCGACCAAATGTGGGTTTTGTATTATGTCGAAAGAGCTTTCTTTGGACCCGAAGTTTCCTTGAATCGGAGTTCGTGAGAGGAAGTTACGGTTTGAGCAAATTTGTCACGCACGCAAAGTGTAAAGAATAGCAATTGTATCCACTATGCACGAGCTTGCTGTTGGCGGGTAAGTATCGTTTTATCAACAAATGAGCATAATTTTATCAAATTGTTTGCTAAAATATCTATTTCGTTGGTTTTTTATATCATTTTTCGATTAATCGTTAGGTATTCGAGTGCATCAGCTCGAGTAACTACTATAAATTGATTTTTTCGACTTTTTCAGGTGAGTGGTACTATTTCTTTTTTGAATTTGTAAACTCTTATTTAGAAAACGGTATATTATACTTATCTTATCATATGAGAAATGGTATTTTGGTTGTATAAAACTAGATCGAGCATTTGCTGCCATTTTGTGTATTTGAAATGAAAGATTATCTTTGATTTCGATTTGAATTTACTGAAGGTAAATAGGTTTGTGAAATCATTTTGCCATTTTGGTACATGTTGTCGTTGCAATAAACTTTAAGCTCTCACTAACAAAGTGTATCAAGTACACACTTTAGGAAATATAAATCCTTTTTACTTTTGCACATTAATTGTTGAGATGTGACAACTCTATAACCAATTTTGTCTCATCTCTGTCATCAGTTACTGCAATATGGAGGAGGAGGATCAAGCAAGAAATGCAAAAATTGACCGCCATTTGCATGCCTTCACCTCGCCTCAATCTGCTTTGTGAATCAATCGGTTCACCCACTCACCCCACTATGGTCAGCTCGCTATCTCTTTTTATAGCCAAACCATGCATCAATTTTCTTTTACAATCCAACCAACCGCCGCATATTACTTACATACGTCCGAGGATAATGAAAGGAAGACAATGGCAATGGCAAGGAGGTGGTGGTCCTCACGTACGTCAAGTGTGAGGTCTACCTAATAGGACCATACATAATGTTTGTGCTGTGATTTTAGTTGCAGGAATCTTGTCAACTGGTAAAAGACATAATCATAAAGCTAAAACCATATGTGTTTTTCTTTTCATGACTTGCATTTGCATTAATGCTTCATAAGGAACTTGAATTTAAGAAATTTGTAGTACATGCTGTTTTTATAGAATTCTGTGATGATCAAGAGGATGTAATTTAGTGATCCAAAAAGTGAATTTTACTTTGTTGCTATAGAAGACTTAAAGTGTGGCACCAAACTTATATTTGGAGATCAACTTTTTGAGGTATTGCTTCTTTTTTTTTATGTTCTTTTCTCAATTTAATTCGTATTTTTTAAAATTCTATTATTCTCTCTTCTACTGCTATAGGATACCATCCATAATTTGTGGGGAAATATGTCATTATGGGAATATACAAAGTTAGCAACTACTTCACATTTGTGTGAAGGAAAGGTAAGATTCATTAGGTTAAATCTTATTAATATTTACATTACATTGGTAGTATGGATTTTTCTGCATTAGCAGAAGCCTTTGGAAATTGTTTTAGATAACTTAGAGAAATTTCCCAGCACATCGAAAATAATTGTTGATGAACGAGATCGGTGAATGTTCTTTCATGAAATAGATCTTCCCTAAGCATTGTTAATATTTTATTTTTATTACCATTTTCCTTTTAGGGTAATGTCCGAACGATTGCAAACAAAATCAAAAAATTATAAGTCAATTGACACAGTCGTTGAACAAAACCATTTGAGTGGCATGGAGAAAATTTTGAAGCGGTTAGTTTTAATAATTGATTGTTTCGTATATGTTAATTCATATAATTGTCTTTACTTGTCTAAAATCATAAATTTAAGTCCGTTGCTTTATGTTAGGTAAAAGATCTTCTAAAACTTCTATCAAAATAGCAAACTTACATGAGACAAAGCTACAACTGAGATGAAAGACTCTTATTAAAACTTCGACCTAATTTATGGGTATTTTTAGACTTAATTTGCAAGAAATAATTATTGGTAATCACTTGATGAACTTCAAGGTTGCTCACTCTAGTGTAAAGTAGCTAAAATATGTCATGTTATCTAATATGTGCTAATTCAATACTGAATTTTAGCTTTTTTGTGAGAATAGCCCACATGCAAAGTTAATGGCATTTAGTTAGTAGTGGTAGACATGACAGGATGATTATAATAGTGTTCATGTATTTGACTGCACATAACAAAAATTCATGAACACCATCTTTTTCTGTAAGTGCATGCATGTGCATATATAGAAGTTTAGGGTGTTATGAGGTTATAAATCTTTACAGATCTCAATTTGAGCTTTTGGTTTGCCCAGAATAAATTTTTGAAGTTTGCCGTGCGTTCTAGACTTACGCAAACAGTAGTTTCAAGACTGATTTTTCTTTGATTTTCAGCTAGTTATTGATTCGACCAAATGAGGGTTTTGTAGTATGTCAAAAGAGCTTTCTTTCAACTCTAAGTTTGCTTGAATCGGAGTTCGTGAGAAAAAGTTACGGCTTGAGCAAATTTGTCACACAAGTTAAGTGTAACATATGGCAATTGTATTCACTATAGGAGAGTTTGCTATTGGCGCGTAGGTGTCGTTTTATCAACAAATGAGCATAATTTTGTCGAGTCGTTCGCTAAAATCTCAATTTACTCGATTTTTTTATATCATTTTTCGATTTGTTGTTAGGTATTTGAGTGCATCGGCTCAAGTAACTACAATAAGTTGGTTTTTTCGACCTTTTCATGTGAGTGGTACTATTTATTATTTAAATTTGTAAGCTCATGTTTAAAAAACGATATGTTATAGATATCTTATCATATGAGAAATGGCATTTTGGTTATATAAAACTATATCGAGTATTTTCTACCATTTTGTGTATTTGAAATGAAAGATTATCTTTGATTTCGATTTGAATTTATTGAATGTAAATAGGTTATTGAAACCATTTTGTCATTTTGGCACATGTTGCCACTGTAATTAACTTTAAGCTCTCACTAATAAAGTATATCAAGTACATACTTAGGAAATATAGGACTTTTTCACTTTTACACATTGTAGAGAGGTGGTAACTCTATAACCAACTCTGTCTCTTCTCTCTCTTCAGTTACTGCAATATGAAGGGAGATCAAACAAGAAATGCAAAAGTTGATAATCATTTGCATGCCTTCACCTCGCCTCAATCCGGTTCGTGAATCAGTCGGCTCGCCCACTCACCCCACTATGGTCAGCTCGCTCTCTCCTCTCCCCACTCTATCTTTCTATAGCCAAACCATGCATCAATTTCCTTTTATAATCCAAACAACTGCTGCATATTACTTACATACGCCAGAAGATAACGAGGGAAGATGATGACAATGGCAAGGAGGTGGTAGTCCTCACGTGCGACAAGTGTGAAGTCTACCTAATAGGACCACACATAGGACTAAGGTGAGTGTTATGAAAGTTCAATATCTAAATCCTAATTTGTGAGGTATAATTTGCACATGTTTAATGTTTGTACCGTGATTTTAGTTACAAGAATCCTGTCAACTGGTAAAAGACATGATCTTAAAGCTAAAACCATAAGTGCTTTTCTTTTCATAACTTGTATTTGCATTAATACTTCATAAGGAACTTGAATTTAAGAAACTTAGAGTGCAGGCTGTTTTTATAGAACTCTGTGATGATTGAGAGGATGTAATTAGTGATCCAGAAAGTGAATTTTACTTTGTGGCCATAGAATGCTTAAAGTGTGGCACTAAACTTATATTTGAAGATCAACTTTTTGAGGTATTGCTTTCTTTTTTATTTTTTTTCCCAATTTAGTTTGTGCTGTTTAAAATTCTATTGTTCTCTCTTCTACTGCCACAGGATACCATCCATAATATGTGGAGAAATATGCCGTTATAGGAATATACAAAGTTAATAACTACTTCACATTTGTATGAAGGAAATGTAAGATTCATTGCGTTAAATCTTATTAATATTTACATCACGTCGGTAATACGGGTTTTTCTGCATTAGCAGAAACCTTTGGAAATTGTTTTAGATAACTTAGAGAAATTTTCCAGCACATCGAAGATAATTGTTGAAGAATGAAATCAGTGAGTGTTCTTTCATGGAATAGATCTTCCCTAAGTATTATTAATATTTTATTTTTATTGATTTCCATTATTCCTTTTAGGATAACGTTTGAACGATTGCAAACAAAAGTAAAAAATTATAAGTCAATGACACAATTTTTGGACAAGGCCATCTAAGTGGCATGAAGAAAATTTTAAAGCGATTAGTTTTAATAATTGATTATTTCGTACTTGTTAATTCATATAAATGTCTTTACTTGTCTAAAATCATAAATTTAAGTCCGTTGCTTTATGTTAGGTACAGGATCTTCTAGAACTTCTATCAAAATAGCTTGCCATTTCGCAAACTTACATGAGACAAAGCAGCAACTAAGATGAAAGACCTTTATTAAAACTTCGACCTAATTTATGGGTATTTTCATACTTAATTTGCAAGAAATAGTTCTTGATAAATCACTTGATGAACTTGCTCACTCTAGTGTAAATGAGCTAAAATAGGTCATATGTTATTTAATATATGCTAATTCAATACTGAATTTTAGCTTTTTGTGTGAGAATAGCCTAAATGCAAAGTTAAGGGCATTTGGTTAGTAGTGGTAGACATGACAGAATGATTATAATAGTGTTCATGTATTTGGCTACACATGACAAAAATTCATGAACATCATCTTTTTCTGTGAGTGCATGCATGTTCATATATAGAAGTTTAGGGTGTTATGAAGTAATAAATCTTTACGGATCTCAATTTGAGCTTTTGGTTTGCCTAAAATGAATTTTTGAAGTTTTCCGCGCGTTCTAGACTTACACAAACAGTAGTTTCGGGACTGATTTTTCTTCAATTTTTGGCTAGTTATTGATTCAACCAAATGAGGATTTTGTAGTATGTCAAAAAAAACTTTCTTTAGACTCTAAGTTTGCTTGAATTGGAGTTCGTGAGAGTAATTTACGGCTTGAGCAAATTTGTCACGTAAGCTAAGTGTAACGGATAACAATTGTATCAACTATGGGCGAGCTTGTTGTTGGCGCGTAGGTGTCATTTTATCAATAAATGAGTGTAATTTTGTCAAGTCGTTCGCTAGAATATTGATTTACTCGATTTTTTATACCGTTTTTCGATTAATTGTTAAGTATTCGAATGCATTGGCTCAAGTAACTACTATAAGTTAGTTTTTTCAGTTTTTTCGGGTGAGTGGTACTATTTTTTCTTTGAATTTGTAAACTCATATTTAGAAAATGATATGTTATAGATATCTTATCATATGTGAAATGGCATTTTGATTGTATAAAACTAGATCGAGCATTTACTGTCATTTTGTATATTTGAAATGGAAGATTATCTTTGATTTTGATTTGAATTTATTTAATGTAATTAGGTTTGTGAAACCTTTTCAGAAAGAGTCATGAGAAGTTCTTCACTTTGAATGTTGTTTTTGAAGGTTTATATATCGGTTTGCGAAATGGTTTATGAAATGATTTTTAGATTTGGTTTTATGGATTGTGAATGATATCATTGTGGATAAGTATTTGATGCTCAGTATCTCTATAAACCCAAGGCTGTGGGTATATACATACTAATTTATGATATCCTTGTGAGCCGAGCCACCGGCTTATAATAGTTGAAGACCTTGTCAAGGGGAAATCTTGATTGCCTTTTCACATGATGTTATCGGTGATCATAGTTAGATTTCTAAGCATGAGATTGGCCGATATAATGGACCATTGGTGTGTTGGTGTGTGTTTTTCGACAAGATTAATCAATAGAATAGACCACTTATTTCTTATTTAATATTATTGTTAGAAATGGGCAATCCTATCGTGAAAATGTTATGTTAAAGTAGTATATAACGTATTTTGACCTTAAAGTTTGTTATATGCCGAAGTTGGGTTAATTAAGCTTTCATTTTGTAACGTCCTAAAATTCGACTCACTTTTGTGATCAATGAAATTGATGTATTTTCTCATTTCATTTTAGTAAGTCTCGCCCAAAACTGATCACTCTCGGGATACTAACCGATGAAGAAGGGCTAACTAAGAAAACGGTACGCGGACCCGAGAACTCGGTCGTGAATCGAGTCCGATTTTGAGAAGCGACGAAGGAATATTTTGTGTCGATATGGGCCAGTCCAAGGAGAGTGACGGATTTGGATAGACCGACGACGTACGATCGGATAGCGGATGATTCCGCATGACCGAGAGCGCACGCGACGAACGATCCCGAACTTATTCCGAACGATCGCGACCCCTGAGACTAGTGATAGATCCCCGTGTTCTCTGGGAAATCGATACTGTCACGACTCAAGTACCCTAGGTCGATACGCATAACCCCTAAACAGCCGCCCATTAGTGAGAGACGCTAAAACTGCAAATTGAGTAAAATTGATCGTGGAATTGAGTACGAACTTCGGTATCGAATTTCGTGGGCGTGTGCGACTATTTTTGCAAGGTCAACGTCATTTTTATGTGACCACTTATATTTGGGATCCGTGAAGTCAAAAATTGAAAAATTGACCCGGGACCGGACAATTACCATTTTGCCCTTGTGCCCTAGCCTTGTATTCCGAATTTTGGATTTATTTGGGAAATATTTTAGGATTTATAATAGTTTGTTTCAGCCTAATAATGCTAGAATTTTAGACCAAGATGCCCCTAGAGTTTTTATTCTAAATTTGATCTTAGCCATTGGATTAGGGGCAAGATTGTCAATATTGAAAGGTTGGTCACCAACTCCCATTAAGCCCAAGCCTTATACACTCTCTGGTCTCTCTTCCCTCCTCATTTCCACCACCACCATCACTGGCCACCCTCCCCTCTCCCCTCTCCCGCGAGCTCTCTCCCTCCCAGCCTCATGCCGCCACCGCTCGCCAGAGAGCCACCGTTGGCGCCACCACCATTGGCCGCTCGCCCCGCCTTGCCTCGCCACCAACCCGACCAATTCTCTCTCTCTCTCTCTCTCTCTCTCTCTCTCTCTCCGTTCCCAACCGTGTGATCGGCCACTCCCGCCTAAGATCGCCGTCCGCGAGCCGCCGCCGTAAAGGCTGCTCGTCGCTGCCGGTGGCCCCGCCGCTGTTCAGCCGCCCTCACCTCTTATTCAACCTTGTATAAAGCTTAGGAATCCAAGTGAGTACAACCCTAAACCCTAATTAGACTAATTTACATTTTTAGATGGATTTTAGGGGTTAATTATGGTATTTTAGAGGTTAAATTGTGGAGGTAATTAGGGGCTGATATTGCAGCTAATTTGAGGGCCTAGGGTGATCATTTAATTGAGGTTTAGTGGCCCATATCGTGCTGTGTGATGGCTGGAAGCATGGAATTGAATTGGCCCGAGTTCGATCAAGTTCGGGCTCAATTGTGGAATGTTGTGCGTGCCTCGCGTTGCCCTCTTAATAGCTGATTTGGGTGATGTTTTGGGGAGTCCAATGGAGTATCTTGAGGATAATTTTGACCTAGAGTGACATGTTCTATGGCTGCCCATGCCGGGATTGAATAGGACTAGGCACGATCAATTTGGGGCTTAATAGTGTAATGATCGGGAATGCTTAGATTGGCTGATTTGGATGGCTGAATTGGGTGATTTTATTAATTGGGCTTGTGACATATTGAATTGAGCTTGTTGCGTGGTGAATTGAATAAGTGTCATTGTGCAGTTAGATGCTTATTGCAAAATTCATGAATGCCCAAGTGTGATCGTTATGACCCTGAGTGTGCACTTTGAACATTGACATCACATGTGCATATACGAGTGTGCACGAATGACATGAGCATGTGATTACCTAACTGCCCTGATGCGTTTTACGCGGGGTTCAGATAATAACTGGTGTGTGTGAATGTGTGGCCACATGAAGCCTTGATGCGTTTTACGCGGGCTAGTGAATCCGTCCTGATGCGTGTTACACGGGACGATGCCCAGATTACTGGAAGATGACCAGCTTGATGCGTTTTACGCGGGTTGTGTGTCATGAGCCTAATGCGTTCTACGCTAGCCGGAGATCGATCTCAAATTGATAGACCTGATACGTTTTACGCGAGTCGATGAATTTGGTAATTGCAAGTGTGCAAAAGTGCAAGTGTGCGAAGTGCATTAATGAGGCATGAGTATAATTGTGAGCACGAGCATATGCATAACATGCGTCGCGGTGAAGCGATATGCGTATATGTACCGCGATTGAGTTCTGTGTCAATAATGCATTTATATATATAAAACGCCTAACCTGCAGGGTCTGTTTTATGTTGAATTTGGGTCCGAGGGCCTAAGTCACTTATGGTTAGACTGTGTGTTGTTCGGTGTCTATTAAGAGGTGCATGTTAGCCTAATTTAGATTTAGGGAACCTACTCACTGAGATTTATTCTCACTGTTGTATAAACTCATTTTTTCAGACCCCCGACCTTGAGATGCCTGCAGTGCATGTTCATTTTGGGATTCTTTATCGGATAGACCAGGAGGAAACGGTGTACCCCGCAGAGAACAGGGATTTTTGGATTAAATACCTTTTTACAGTTTAGATTGATGCAGGCAAGGAGCTTGACTAAACCCACAGATATATAGCGTGGTGTGTCAGGGACCATGAAGGGACCTATGAATCTTTTCGATCTTTTGAGGTTCCGCTTACCGATGCCAGGGATATTGACCCTCAGTGTCCCGATAGGGAATTAACGAGCCCTAACAGTGCGCCGAAGGATGGGAATTCGGACCCGGAGCTGATGGAGTTAGAGGACAAGGAGCCTAAGCCCATGGAGCAGCACATGGAACCAGAAGACAAAGCCAAGCCAATGGATTTCGAGGAGGAGTCAGCTGGGGCCAAGTCCGAGCAGGATTCCCTAGACTCTGATGTCGAGCTGTCTAATAGCTCTTCCGAGTCATTGGGATCCGACTCGAGTTGGTTCTGTAAGTGTAGCTTTAACCTTAGATAGATCGGGCCAGTACCTTTTTTACTGGAGCCCCTTCTAGTTGTTAGTAACCCTGACTGTTCGGACCACTTACCCCTTTTTGTTAATAATGGCCATTGACCCGCTTTTGATTTTTTTGAGCGCAAGCTATCAGTGGATGATGTATATGGTTCCCAGTTTCAATGCAAGTGTATGTTTTATGGCCTTGATGTTTGTTCTACCTTTAGTCTCGTATTTGATTTGTATGGGTGTTTTAATGCTTCCGCATGTGCTTGTTTCTCTGTGATATGTGTTGGATCGGCGGCGAGTCCTGGGACGTCACACTCAAATCGACCTTGAAGAGGGATGTGGCGCACCGTAGGATGCGGAGCGTGACACCTTTGGTCATATAACCATGTACATAGTGAATGCTCAATCTATTTATAAATAATGTATTAATTGCCAAGCCGTGATAACTCATTCCTCTCATCTTACTTGTTTTTAAATTTCTTCAGCGAACCGTAAGTAGGGCTCGAGAGCTTCGGTAGTGAGGAGGACCTATTTTTTGTTAGTAGGAACTTTTTGGTGCGAGTTATATATAGTTGTGGAGCTTAAGTGTTAGCTCATTGTTGGTTATGTATTTAGCCTTTTGATGGATTGTAGATAACTTTGATATTGTAACCAGATAAACTTTTATCGAATGACCGTGTCATGCCCTTGTTTTTCTTGAGTTAGGAGTGTGACAAATATCATGACAATGAAACTTTACAAACTACATATTGAGTCTTAATAAGAACTGCTCAAGACATATTATACCACTCGAGATTCTTAAAAGCTTATGAAAATGGTCAACATCTCTGAATAGATAATGGAGGAAGAAGGGAAAGTTTGAAGCCGAAGTTACCAAGGTGCAAGCATGGTGGAACTCCGAAAAGTTCAAACTAACCCGGCGACCCTACACCACTAGAGATGTCGTGGCACTATGGGGCAACCTGAGACAAAGCCTGGTTCGAATAAGATGGCGAAGAAGCTCTGGAGAACTCTGAAGACCCACCAAGCCAACGACATGGCCTCCAGGACTTTCGGCGCGCTGAACCCCGTGCAAGTGACCACGATGGCCAAGCACTTGGACACGATCTACATCTCTGGTTGGCAGTGCTCGTCGACCCACACCTCCACCAGCGAACCGGGGCCAGACCTCGCTGACTATTCCTATGACACTGTTCCCAACAAGGTCGAACACCTTTCCTTTGCTCAACAATACCATGATCGTAAGCCGAGAGAGGCGCGGACAAGCATGAGCCGAGAGGAGAGGCTCAGGACCCCATACGTTGACTATCTCAAGCCGATCATAGCCGATGGCAACACTGGATTTGGTGGCACAACAGCGACCGTCGAGCTGTGCAAGCTTTTCGTTGAGCGCGGTGCAGCTGGTGTCCACCTTGAAGACCAAGCCTCAGTGACCAAGAAATGTGGTCACATGGCTGGTAAAGTGCTCGTTGCAGTGAGCGAACACATCAACCGGCACGTGGCTGCGAGGTTGAAGTTCTACCATTGTGGACACTAGAGATCACCAATTCATATTGGGTGCCACCAACCCGAGCCTCCGAGGGAAGAGTTTGGCCTCACTTTTGGCAGAAGCAATGGCAGCCAGTAAAACTGGCCGCGTGCTTCAAGCCCTCAAGGATAATTGGCTAGCCTTGGCACAACTCGACATTTTCTGAATGCGTCACAGACTCAATCAAGAACATGAATGCCGGGGAGGACGAGAAGAGGAGGAGGCTAAACGAGTGGATGAGCCACTCTAGCTTCGACAAGTGCCTCTCGAACGAGCAAGGCCGTGAGATTGCGGAGCAACTGGTGCTCAAGAATCTCTTCTGGAATTGGGACTTGCCTAGGACCCTGGAAGGATTCTACAGGTTCAAGGGCTCAGTTATGGCGGCAATAATCCGAGGATGGGCTTTCGCGCCACACTGCGATCTCATTTGGATGGAGAATTCAAGCCCCAACCTGGTGGAGTGCACAAAATTCGCTGAGGGCGTGAAGCCAATGCAGCTGGAGATCATGTTGGCGTACAGTCTCTATCCCTCGTTTAACTGGGACTCCTCAGGAATGACAAACAAGCAGATGAGAGAATTATCCAACGATTGCCAAATTAGGATTTTGCTGGCAGTTCACACTCGCTGGCTTCCATGCCGACGCGCTGGAGATCGACACGTTTGCCAAGGATTTCACAAGGAGAGGAATCCTGGCCTATGGGGAGAGGATTCAGAGAGAGGAGAGGAACAATGGAGTGGACACACTGGCTCATCAGAAGTGGTCTGGTGCTAATTATTATGATAGGTACCTCAAGACTGTCCAGGGAGGCATCTCCTCCACAGCTGTTATGGGCGAAGGCAAGATGAACACCTTTTAACTCCATTATCGCTGCATCCTAAAATAAAGCGTGAATAACAATTTAATTTGGTTTGGTTCACATGACTGTCATTTCTCATGCTGATAAGAAATTTTGTGACATGTAGGGTTGACTGAAGAGCAGTTCAAAGAATCATGGACGAGGCCGGGGGCAGTGGGGCTTGGAGAAGGGGCAGTCGTGGCTGCAAAGGCGAGGATGTAGAAGAGCTATATGTGGCCATTGTCAATTGGGGGTTTAGAGGGATCATTGCCCAGTTTCTCTATTTCGTGGAACTGGAGTAGAATAATAATGTGTGGGAAATAATTTACAATTAGGTCATTTGAGTCATTAAGGCCATTGTTTTTTGGGGCCGTAATGTTGTATGTCAGCAATCTTTTTCAGCTCTCTTTTGAACTTTGGTACTAGTGCTGCTTCAAACTCTGTTTATGTTCATTGTAAATTGCTCAAGTATTTGAATAAGTCGCTTTTTATTTTAGTACAAGTATACATAGTCATATATGCTCACAAAGAATAAGAAATCATCTAAATGTGGTGGAAAAATAATATTAAAGCAGAACAATAGCATAATGCGCAGTTCGACAAGCATCATCTCCACTTTCAAAACAGAGTCCTGAGAAATAGAAAGAACAGAATGGGAAAAAAAAAGGTTGCCGCGCCGCACCTTGTAAATACTTGTCATCTTCTGTCACTTTATGTCTTTGCATTGTATTGAAAGCTTGAAATATACTGATGTGATTACTTTATCCATGGCTTTAGGATTGAGAATATGACGATGATTGCAATGACTAGGAGCAAGATGATGGCTGTAATCATGCACTTTCTTGACTTCTTTTGCAAGTTCTTGGCAGTGTTGAGAGCGTCTGTGCCCATGTTCACATGGTTCACTGCATTAGTCACCTGCACAAAATGGATATACTAAGCGCGGCAGCATCAATCGCTTTTAAGTAGTTTCATTAGCACTTCCCTTCACTTGTAAGTTAGGACTTCAATTTTTTTTTGCGAATGTGATCCCATCAGGCCAACAAACCTATTGAGCATATCTTAAATTCTTTATGGGTTTGGGCCAACGTTAGGGGTTAAGGACAACATAAATATTATTTTTCTCATGTTATTAGATTAAGAAATTGAGACAAAAGGAGTCTTTAGTTTTTTAGCCACCTTTTATAATCCTTAAATTTCTATAATGGATTTTGCTTTTCCTCTCTCCATGGTTTTCCCCGCAAGTGTTTTCCATGTAAATATGTTCGTCTTTTTTTTCTTAATTTTAATTTCATTATAATTTCTGCATCAGTCATAACAGTTTGGCACATGACTAGTCTCTTTTATTTGAAGAAATAAATAGTCCGAAACTTAAAAGAACAAAGCAGCCTCATAATGAGTCCGGTCTCTAGCAACAGACACATGAACCATATTATTAACTTCTATCCAACTTTTCCCTGGTTCTTTTAGCTCGAAACTATGCTCCAGCTTCTGAAGAACCTTAGATTTCATGCGCAAGGTAAGGAAATATCCGACGCCGACATTTTGAATTGGGCAAACAGAAAAGTTAAGAAGGCAGGCAGATCATCCCAAATGGAGAGCTTTAAGGTAATAAAACCAGACAAACAGCTCGCATTAGAATCGAAATAATCATAATTCAAAGTTCGAAATTTACTTTTCTCTTTTGTCCCTATTAGGACAAGAACCTTTCGACTGGGATTTTCTTTCTTGAGCTTCCTAGTTGTGTGGAGCAAAGGGTGGTCAACTGGAGTCTTGTCACGGAAGGGGAAACTGGCAGTTCATTCTCATTCTTGGTTTAGATATTATATATTTACATTTACATATTGTATTTTGTGAATTTGAATGTTGAAATCGCTATTTTCTCTGGAATAAAAATAACGGAATGGATTACATGAGTTACATTATTCTACTTCATCGACCACACTAGTGTGTTTCCCGTGGACCATGGTAATGATATTTCACGCTTTATCTGCAGATGAGGATGAGAAGTTAAATGCCACATATATAATCAGTGTTGCTAGAAGCTCCGGTGTTTCAATTCTCGTTACCTGAGGACATTATAGAGGTACTTCCACTTTGATAACTTTAGATACGCAGGTCACATTACTTATCCAGGAAAAAAGTTGTTCATTTTCAGTACTAGTTATGGTTCAGTATTAATTTTGCTGCTTCTTCTGAAATGGGTCTCTTCTGACTGCCGTCATATGGTTCTTTATTTTTTTGTGCTCGAAAATGATTTGTTGATCATATGACATGACACTACCCTGAAGGTGAATCATCTGTCTCCCCTTTTCTTTTAGTTCTTCATTAGGTTAGTTTGTAAGCCTCTGGTGGCGACTGGGTTATAAATGCCTCGTTTATTTTCTGACGGTCTGCTTAGAACTCTCAGAATTTCCACAGTACATGATGATAACATTTAAAATGCCTGTTTACATCTTGTTATTAGTTAAGCTTTGATTAAACAGAAGGGCTTCTTTGTTTTTCGCTTCATCATTTAGACAAAGTGGCTGATCTCACTTTGCCTGAAAACTGAAAATTGTCTGCTGATCTTGCCAAGTTTCCCCCGCATTATTTAATATACAGCTGCTTTGGACTTGCCATTTCGAAAAAACTATCGGTTAGCATTTCTTGATGTTATTTTCAATTTGCCATGAGGACAGGTAACCAGAAGATGATCCTCACTTTAACAGCGAGCATCATGTATTGGAGCCTGCAGCAACAGGCAGGTGAATCAGAGACCAGTGAATCGTCTGATCTAGATGCATCACCAGTGAGTTCTGTAAACGGCAAAAATGACAAAATTCTGGCCAGTGAGAGATCTCCGACTTGTCTGTCAATGATGCTGCTTCAGTTGTCACACCTTCCCCACAACTTGGAAAGGATGAATCTTCTCAAGAGGTTGAAAATACAGAACCATCACCTAATAGCGAAAATGGGGTTACCATTGAGGGATCCCCTTCAACTGAAAATGAAAAGGCCTCTTCTCATGTGGAAGGCGGAGGACGTGATACAGAATGATGATAGCTGTGACTATTATTTTCTTCTTCTTGGTTTTTTTTTAAAGAGAATCAACTGACGTATGAGTTTTAATTTACACAATAGGAAATGCTCAATTCATTTATACTTGTAAAATGCAGAAGGTGAAGGGGTCCTGTTTGTTTCCTGCTCGTGACAATTTTCTTTACATGACTATTCTGATCATGGTGAAGCCATATTTTATGCTTCAGGATCAGTTAGAAATTGAATGAAATTTGTTCCTGCTCTCTCTGTGTATCTGAAGATGACGGTTTGACAGTTCCTTTCCACCTGTATGGAGATGCATCTGTGCTCGGGTAGTCTCTTTATGGAACACTGCTGTTGCTTAGTTAAAATAAGTGGGAAAAACATTGTTGCATCTTTCAACAGTAGCTACAGTGTCCAACAGCTTTCAATAGTTTGCATTTTCAAGCAACACAGGTAATTGGACATGTAAAAGCAGTTTACAAGGAAGTTAGGTGCGCCCACGTGCCTGCGCACACGTGCTTATCTGCACAATAAATAACGAACGTTGATGTCTGCAAAAACTAACTGGAACTTCAAATACTAACCACACGAGATTCTCAGAGGCCTATACCTCCTTCATTCTCTGCATGCTTACTCATTATATTGTTTTAACAATTCTCTCTGCACGTATACACATTTGTAGACATACAAAGCTGTTGAAGCGCTTACATGCCCAATACGTGCCTAAATGATATAACCATAGACAAATTCGTCATCAAAATTTATCCAAAGCAGTCCTTGCTCAGGAAATTCAGAAGGAAAATGCAGTTCTCACATTGTAATCTAAAAAGAGTCAAAGATGCAAATAAAAACAAGAACTAAAATATCACTCCAGTTACAAAATTTCCACACAATCCGACGTCTTTTATTTATATCATAGAAAAAATGATTACAATCTACATTTCAGTTTTCTATTTGTTTAATGTAAGAGGAGAAAGGAGGATCTTCATTACGCAACATAACCATGATCATCATTGCCACTTGAAGTTTCAGACTTTTCCTGTTCAGCCACAAGCATGAGCATTTCAAGGCGCTTATCAAAGAGCAATGCACTCTCATCTCTCTTGTCTAGTTCAGCAGCTTCAGCTTCAAGCCACTTGTCACGTAGGTCATCTAGCAGATTGGCTTGATCAGTATTTGCCACAGCTCCAGGAGCACTTGGAACCGTGGTTCGAAGCGAAGAATCCCCAGAGGGAGGTGGCAAAGTTAATAACATTGCTCGGAACTCATGAGTGTCCACAAATGTCTCAAAGTTACAAGCCATTGTATCTAGACAATACTCTCGCATCTTCAGAACTCCATACCTACACATGCAGCATAGATGTGAAAAAGAAAACTCTCATCCAAGACTCGGGCCTGTTTGATAAAACTGAAAACCAAGTACTGAAAATATAAAAATTGGATCTTAAGTGCTAATATCTTTAGTGCTGATGATAAAAATAGAACATTATTTAATGATAGCTGAATATAGAGTACTGAATAATGTTTAACACATTACCAAATATGGAATGATGAATATCATTGGGAGGTTTTAGGCTTTTAGCAATGTTATAAGCAAGATTTTAATTCCTTTTAAAATACGTATTTTTATCGAAGTAATTAAGTAACCCCAACCTTACTTAGCAAATTAAGAGATTTTTTTTACTTAATTGAATCCTTTAAATCAAGACTAATTATAATTGGTCAACGTGTTTAATTTTATTAAAGTGCTGAACATATAAATTTTCAACACTTAATAGGACATATCGAACAGGCCTGACTACATAGTTTCAGCCACTTATTCCAGCATTAGGAACATTGCTTTTCTCGTCCATTTTAAACTGACCATGATAAACATCCTCTTTCACTAGATAGACAATGAAAACCACCAAGGGATTTGAATGATTCAGTAATTTGACGGTTTAAATAGAAAAAAATGCCCAACTATCATGAACTTCAAGATTTATTAGCAATATTCAGGGATTTAACTAGTTAATTAATTGAGTCAATATGCCTTAAACTCGTACATTTCAGTATCTGTGCCTTGACATATATGAAATTATAGAGCAACCGATCAAGAAAATAATTGAATCTGGAGACATATCTGTGCTAAACTTACATGTCTGATAGCATCAACCACTGGCACAATTCAGCTGGCGAGGCCATTTCCAGGTGCAGCAACAATACATCAGCCACAGCACGCTTCAGAGGGAAAAATAGATATCTAGAAGCAGCATCAAACATTTCCTCTGCCTGCAAATTAGTTCAGTGAGTTCCAGCACCACGATATGGGACCATCTACCTTCAATCAACTAGTATATGAAATACCTCATCTGGATCTACTTCCTTTAAACTATCTGTGTACCTGAGCCATCAACGAGCATGTATAAGTTTCATTATGGTGAAACTTGAAGCTGAAAATCACTGAGAGAATAAACTCATTCAAGTTAAGAATTTACGAATCATAGTACTCTTAAATACAAAAAGGGGGGGTCCCAACTCTTAACGGTGTACCAAACTGGACTGGGACTAAAGAAACAGAGCTTATTTGGAGAAGAACTATTGAGACCACTACCAAAAAACCAATCTAAATACTGAACGGATGCAAACAGAGATGCTCCACTGAAATACGTCGCCCGACACTTACATATATTCAATCATTTTCTCAAAAATCTCCATGCTTAAGTCATGTTCTTCAATACATGGAAGTGTGGCTGCAGGTAACATATCTTTCTCTTCCTGTAAATCCCTCATATGGGATAATCTTGCTCTAAAATATTCTGACCTCGATGCTAAAACCACCTGATGGCAACGAAAAATCTTTTTATCAACTCTAACGCAAACATCTGCAAGATCGTCTACAAAATCATTTATCTTCAATGCACCAATAGAAGCAACTAAATTATGAACACCATTCTGCATGTTGTGCTCTGAGGAAGAATAGGCAAGGCAAATCTGAAGAATCTGATTCATAGCAGCAGGAAGGCGATCCTCCTCGGGAAGGGACAAACCCTGTAAGATGAATCGCTTTTGAGAGTTATCTGCATCCCTCAATGATTTGTACTCCGCGTACTTTTGATGGATCAATTCCTTCTCAAGAGTTGTTTCCAATGACTCACATTTGCAGACTTTGCAGATCCTAACAAGATCTTCCATGTCCTCTACAGAGATCTCTAGTCTGTCTGAATAGAAAAAGTGAATAAGGCTGTAAAGTGCAGGATACGACAACCTTTCCCTGGAAAATCTGACTTCTCTGCGATCTTTCCAATCTGATTCAAACTTTTTCTTGAAGAATGGTGACCGAGCACTTAAGATAACTCTGTGTGCTTCAATAGGTCTACCATGTATGAAAAATGTTACATCCGGAGGAAAATGGTCATAATTCGAAGCCCCAGAAGAACCAATACCTAATCAACAACCACATCAGGTGTTAGATGGTTACTTCCTTGTAGTGCACTGAGAAACTTGATAAATTGATAATTAACCAGCTAAAGTACAGAGCAACTAGAACCACCATGCACAAATAGTTAACTAGCACTATTGCCTATAGATTCTGCACTATGAATCTATAAAGTGCAAAGACATTAAATGGCACTTTATCTGTGCAGCACAAATGGATACAGCAACGAAAAGTTTAGTTGTTAAAACAAAATGAAAGAGAAAGTTAAGAATTTTAGCCAATCGAGATGGAAAAATATGCCCCAAGCACTATGTCCTCCATAGAGTTGGAAAAAAAGTTCATGTGCAACACTTTCTTGAAGTTGCAAGAAGTAGTAGTCAAACCGTTTTCCATCCTATATTGGCTAATTCATTTTATTATCCCAACTACTACATCCCAGTTTCAGTACTCAACCAATGCATTTGCACAATCGAGTAACATTGAGTAGTCAACAAAACTAATGGCTTCCAAGTAAGTGACCATGTCTCAATACTGCCCACGCAAAGGACCCTTCAGCTCAAAACTAATGGATTCCAAAAAGTGACTATCTCAATACTGCCTGCGCAAAGGGCCCTTCAGCTCTCCACAAGGGCAACAACCGAATGGTCAACAATTCACAATCAAAATGCCCGAGTTCTACCTTTATCATGAACTGCAGCAAACTTCCTATACCCATCCCACAGAACGCAAAATTCTCCTGAACTATCAGCCACTCATTGTCCCACAGAGCATTTAGGCAAACCGTCATCTGATGAACACAACACATTCCTGGTTAAAATAGCTTTACCAGTAAAGTCCGGCAACTCTACCTACGAAGGATACTTTCAACACAAAGATATCACAGATGACCAACTCATCAAATGCAATATCCCAATAACAGACCAACTTCAACTTTCCTACTGCAATGCCAAATGAAATAAAAGTACTTGACAGTACCTGCAACTTGGACCAGAACCTGAGATTACTCAAAAAAGCTTCAGTTGCCAAGTCAAGCATCATAAAGCTCGAACCAGACTTTAAATAGGTAATGAATCCCCTCAAACTCGATTCATACTTGATAAGAATTGACTCAAGTTCGATTATTTGACTCGAGTTCGATGATCAAGCGAATATCTCAACTTACCGACACCAAAAACACATCAATCACACTAAAAACACTTTGAAAAGCACCTGTTCCGGGGAAATGATTCTCCGATTGCTCCAAGAACGCTCGATTCGCCTCGCAATTCAAGAACGTCTCCCTCAAATCCCCCTGCAGCGGCCCGAGCGGCGGCGGCCTCGCCTCGAATGCCTTCAGCAGCTTCCTCACCTTCAAGTTGAGCGCCGCGTAGTGGCACCGGTCGCCGTCGAACGTGTGCTCGGAGCAGATCGCGCCACTCTCGAGCAGCATCCTCGCGGCGTCCAGGTGGCCCGCGAGGCACGCGTAGTAAAGGGCCACGGAGTCCCACTGGTCGCGGGCGTTGACGTTGACGCCGGTCTCGAGGAGGTACCTGAGGCGGTCGACGTCGCCGGCGCGGGAGGCCGAGAAGATGTCGCCGTTGGGGACCCTCTTGAGGGCGACGGAGCAACCGAAGTCGGAGGGGTCGAGGTCGATGCCGTCCATGTCAGGGTCGAGCGTCCAAGAAGGGCGCTTTGAAGGCATACTTTTCCCCTTGTGCTAGCGACCCTAGCAATTCGTGACGATGGAGGAAATGGGGTTGCTTGGATTATGGAGTCGCGGGGACAATCGACCGCCGCGAGCATGATGGAGTGAGAGAGGCGGCGTTCATGTTTTCTTGGGCGGACGTCAATGGCGGTTGTCGGGTACGAGCAGGGAGGAGGAGGCGGCGGCGGCGGAGGTGGAGGAAGGAGAAGGAGGGAGAATTTGGTCTTTTGGAGTTATATAGGTAGGGTTACAGTAGGAATTGAAGTTCATGCGTACAATAGCCACTTGATGCAACGATGTGTCGTTTGCAGTTTTTCTCTTTGTCCTCATAAGATTTGGGCCTCTTCTTTGGCCAATTTAGGGTTGAGCATACAGAAACCGGCCATTAAAGATTGATTCTAAAAAGTTAGCACCGGAAATCAATAGTTGGTTTCATGACTCACTCGGTTCCATTCTAATTCTCAGATGGGTCTATAGTGATTTTCGGATGAATTCATAAAATCGGTCTCACCAAGCTTCTCTAGACAAATCATAAAATGGGACGATGTATGTCTCATGGCTCTCGGAAGAAAGCATCTTGGGGGGTTGTGTTCACCACATGATTTTTACTATGGTCAAGATGCATAGCAAGAATGAATGACACGTACAGAGTGAGAGGGAGAGAAAGGATCAGTGATGCAGAAAAGGGGAAATTTTTTGCTTGCTTTGCTTGTTTTAGTACTTCCAACCCATGTGAGCTATTCTTCACATTTCCCTTGTCCCATGTTTGTGTTGCATGTGTGATAAGAGAAAGAAGCATGTAATATTTGATCTTTTCTTACCCACTACAACTTTTCAAGCTTCTGCTGGGAGCCTTAAGAGTTAAGCTAATAAATTAAATGAGCATAGAACCTTCATAAAGAATGATGCAGCGCAAGTAATTTCTTCGAAACAGTAAATTAGTATTCTCGAAAGCATTATATCAAACACGTTATATGCCGGTGAACTAAATTATATATATGCCGGTCCGGTCCGGGAGGGCGGTTGCCCATCTAAAATTGGAAACTTGATTGGTATTCACTGGATTTTAAACCGGGAATTGGACTAGTTCTCTGAGAACCACCAAATCTAAACCAATTCGGTCCGGTTTCGAGCGATTCGAGCAGTTTAGGATTTCTTTGCATTGCTTGACACATTTATATATTCTTCCAAGTGATTTTGGTGCTTGCTCTTGGCATGATGTGTTAGTAATAGGAAAAGACTATGATTTGACATGTACGCTGCTGCGCGCGATGTTTGTAGCTTACCCTTCAATTTCCATATTAATTCTGTCTACATGTTTATGAGATTGTCAAAAAAAAAAAAAAGAAGGGAAAACCTTTTTAAAAAAATTCAAATTATGTCCACCGTGATGCATTTACTTTAAATTTTTTCTTTTGACATAAAAAAGCTCCAAACGCGTACCTATATGACACATCTACCACCTGTCAAGGTTCCGTTAGATGATGCCATTTTTATTTCATTTAAGCCACGTGAACGCCATATCAATATTGTTTGCTTTTCGGTGTCTATGTAAGCAGATTTTTAACAATACTCATTGATAAAATTTTGATAGAAGGTAAATGTGTCACATAATATAAATTTGAAATTTTTTGGTGTCACAAAAAAAATTTACGATAAATGTATCATAATGATCATAGTTTAGGATTTTTAGTAACTATTGCCCTGAAACGAAAAAAAAATTGATGCACTTTTGTGTACTGATGTATTCGGTCGCTAATAAAGAAAATAATCGTGCTAATTTACTCTCTTGAAGCCGGCCTCAAGAACGTGGACGCGTGTTCGTCAGTAATCGTGCTTCGGTGCTAGATTTTTAATAAACCTAGAGGTTGAATTTTCGCTTGCGTGACAATTTTAAATAGAATAAGATCAAAGATGTTTGTTGGTATGACATGTGATTTGTCGAAAAAGGGGAAAAGAATTGTGCATAGTTCGTTTTTGAGTCTTGAAAAAATTGGATAAGCAGTGTGATTGAATTGCTGTATATTTCGTAAGGCAAATGTTCGCATATTGCTCGATTGTTGCGAGTTTTATATACCGATACTAGTTCCAGGCTCATGCAAGGCACGGGTTCTCTTAGTCTCTCTTGCGGAGCAGAGATACAAATTCATTGATGCATTTAAGCGGAAAAATATTAAGTTATATGTATCACTAATTCAATTATACGGTAGGAGTTTCTTCACGAAATTAGTTTTTACAATAATAATTTAGAATAAGTGATGGGTGTGCAAAAGAACTGAAAACTGCCTGAACCACTTAAAATCATAACAAATTGGTCTAAAACCGGTGATTTCACCGAACTGATTTTCAATTTCAAGTGTAGAACCATCCGCCCGCCCACTTGGATCGAACCGGTAATATTTCACTAAGACATACTATTTTGCATCAAATTCGGTGGTGATAATGTCAAATCTGGGAATTGAGACAGGCACAAGACAATAATTGACCGAGGATTAATAGAATTTGAGCGATGGACGGACTTGGACAATCAATGGGTGGCTGGAGATTTGATTGCATCCAATTATCTACAAACGTTGGAAAAAGTGCAACAAATATGCTCAAAAGATGTTTGAATGGAGAGAATTTTGAGGAAAGAATTGTGAATGGGCTAATGAAATATTTCAATGGAGATAATTTCAATGAATGAATTTGTGAACAACTTTGACGGGAAAGATTGGTGGCAAGCGTTAATTGGTCAACACCAAAAAAGGGAAAGAACGAATTTTTCTTTCCAACTTGCAAGGACAAAATCGCAATTGATGTGGCAATGGATGGGGGATTTTGTTGGACAAAAACCAAGATGGGATGGCATGGCTTGCGCGATCTTCTCATCCTCACTCCCAATTCCAATTCCTTTTCAAAGGGAGAAGGTAGCGAATGCCAATGTTGTCGAATTTGCATCGTCGAGATAGGAACGTCAGGAAGAACTGATCCAATGCCACCAGAGTTACAACAACGCTGGAAATCTACAAGATGTTGGTCAATGATACCAACAAGTCTAATTATGCTAATGGAGGTCCACCGCTACAAGAACTGTCATGGTAGATCAGTAGAAGTCGTTGGGTTTGCTGTAGGTGACTTGGTCAGACAAGAATGTCGTGGCTGGGCATCATGTGAAGCTTGGTGGAACTAATTCCATAAACTCACCCAAGACTTGAATCGAACCGGCAATCTGATTCTCAGGTGGATCTATGGAACTAACGAGTAGTTCTTCATTCTAATTTTTTAGAACCGATTCTTAGTGGATGGTTCCCAGTTCCAGGTGGGAAATGCCCACCTAGACCATATTCACCCCTAATAAGTGACCATGAGCTTTATAAATTCTTACGCTTAATGACTCTATCTGAGCTTCATTTCCCATCATTTACTTTTAAATATCCAAATTTTAATATTGAAACATGTGAGCAATAATATAACGCCATGTATTCACATTTGTGTATGTGCACAACATATGTAAATATATAAGTAATAATACTTAGGAAAATAAAACCAAAACGATTGAGATCTCTTAAAGTATGATGTACTCTTTACTTTATAATTAAGAATAGGAATTTGAAGCGGAGATGCTGAAATTTGAAATTTTTATTATCTATGTATAAAAACCTTGATCAGCGGAGGAGGCGGCAACAAAATATTACCATTCTACACTGATGATTAAAAGACAAGGAAATTGGAAAAAACGAAAGTCAAAGAACAACTTACTCTCGAGCGCAATGCAAGCCGTATAATTTTGAAACCAAATCGCTTTCACTCCCTGACACGGTCTACAAAGAACAACATTTCCCCAAAACCCCACCATCCTTGTCTCTTCTTTCTCTCTCTGTCTCTCTCCATTCACTCTATTCTATCATAATTCCATAAATTAATAATAGCCACAAATTCAATCACGCAATATACTTTATAGTCATTAGTTGATGCAAAGTCACCCCCCTAAACCTCGTAAAAGGGCGAAGAAATTAAGGTTAAACATTGCCATGAACTCAAGAATTATGTCGCCCTTGCTTCATGAAGTCAAGCATTTTGACTTTGAAAGCACGACGTGGCCAGGGTTAGGTCTAGTTTGTTCTCTTTTCTGCTTTCTGTGAGGTTTTCCTAATCTTTTTTTTTTAACATTTACAGACTTTTAGTTGGCACTAAACACTATTCATATTGATACAGATATTGCTTGCTTTGGAGCCATATAGTGCATGGGTCCATGCAAAAGAAGAAATAATAATAATAATAAAAGTGGGGTTTTCACAAAAGCAGCACCTGACTAAATTTCGAGTTAATTCTGGTTTGGGGTTGGATGCATCTCCCCCCTTCTCTCCACCATGAGATGACAAAGCTCTCGTTTTTGCTTTTCCTTCTTTCTAGAATACTGATAAAATGTGGCTTCTGGTACGAACAGTGACATATTTATATGGCAAAAATACAAGTTGCTTACCCATTTCATCAATGGCTTCTTTTGATTATTGGCTTTGATCCTATGATTCCCCACTGTACTCATGCATTCACGTGTCATGCCACTTACCAACTAGGACAAGAACAAAACATAAAAGAGCAGAAAAACAGGGGCGTTGCATTATTATTCGTGTTGTCCAAATTTATAGATAAGTTATTTCATTTCCATATAGGTGGAGATGGTTTTGTAACTTTTGTTAATTGATTATGATGGTGGTTAATTACAACAAATATGTTAGAACATGAAAGTGGCCCCTGCTTATTTAATGCTCCATATATGTTTATCTCATCAGCCTATCTGCTTCTATACCTACCAACAGTGTAGGACATGTATATACTGTATAAGACCTGGCTAACTTAGAAGTTTAGAACAATCCCAAAAGATAAGTAACTAAAATGAAAATTGAAGACAGCCATTGATATGTTGGCATGGTTTTCACACTTTGTTTAATATGGTATAGAAACCTATAAATGCACAAATCTCTTGGAATTATCTATATTTCTCTTTTTTGGAACGAAAATGAAGCATACCAACTTAATTTTGCCACATTTTCTTTCGAAAATATAAGCACCACCCAGGTTACAAGAAAAGTAATTAATCGGCGGCTCTCCGTCACTCGTTAGGAAGACTCTTGTTACTAACTCATTTACATGATTAGTAGTAAAAATTTAAAAAAAAAAAATGAAACATGCTGTGCTTATAATAAATGACAAAACAAAATTAGGTTTCCCCTTTCCATCATCATAAGAGGGAGAGAGAGAGAGAGAGCATTGAGACGTTATTTCATTGCCAGTTTGCCAGCAAAGTGACTAGAAGATCTGACTAAAAGCTTATTCAACTGTAGCTTTAGTGTATACAAATGTTTGCACCATCCCAATCGCCTCAGTTCAATAGTCAGGAAGAAACAAATAAAGGAAGGAACAAAAAAGGCAAAAAAGAAGAACACAAATAAAAATGAAACAAGATTGCTCAAGAGAATTTGGCAGAGAGAAAAGAGAGAACAAGAAAAGAAAAATGCCTGGCCTTTCCATGTACGCCGTTGTGAATACATTGGATTCTCCACGGAAAAATCAAAGTCCCTTCCCTGCAAATAATTGATCCCACGTTGAACTTCTTTCAACCAGCAGCAACAACAAGCTCAATCACACTCCATATGATGATGATACTGTACAAAGTGAGCATGCGTTGATGATGAGGCAATACACCTTCTTTCTCTTCTTCATAGCTTCGGCGCTACTGCTGCTGCTGCTTCTTCTTCTTGTTCGAGCCCAAACACGCAAAAAGATAGCCACAGGAGAGAGTGAGAATCGCAGCGAAAGACAAAATATGTATATATAAAGGGAGAGAGAGAGAGACTGTTCCCAAGAAGATGACGAGGGTTTCCCGTTAATGTTGTCTTCAAGAGGGTGTCTTAAATAATTTAAGTTTTGTTTTCTTGGTCTAAAATCAAAGGGGAGATTATATGTTTTTGTCTAAGTGTGGGCCAAGAAGAGAACAGACCCTGCTTGTTTCAAACGTTGGGGTTGTTCTGTGTCTAAGAGTCCATGATTTTTGGGCCCTTTAGTGTCCCTAATGACCCCCTTTTTTCTTCCCACTAATTTAACCTTTTCCCAACAATTCTAGATGCCTCGATAAGAGGGAACGAATTATATCATAATCAGACATAAATTACAAATTCATCTGTGCCTTTCGGGTCATGCTTATTGGAAATAAAATAGCAATTGATTACCATTGAAATTGCAAGAATAAGAGTCTCTTCATAGTAATAATCTATCGTCTATTAATAAATAGACTCTCTAGCGATAATGATGCTGTAATGTTGGAAAAATTGAATATTCGAGTTCGAATCAATGCCTGCTAAGCATGACAAACAATTTTATTGAAGGAAAATTGTGTTTAGAAAATAAGGAGAGACCGTGAAAACCCTTCTTATGTTTCCACGTAAAACATAACCTAATATGTGAAAATCACTTTCTCGATACACTAGTACTATGATGGAATTGATAGATTAAAAAGGAATAAGAAAGAAAGTAATCTTGTTTATAATGACATTTTCTTAAAGACAAAGAGTGAATGAAAATTAAACAAGATTTTGGCAAAGGTATAACGTCTCTCCACACCAAACGTACGAACTCGCCTGAATATCCAGGGAAAAATGCCAAAAAAGTCATAAACCTTTTGCATTAGTGTTAATTTAGTACGAAACCTTTTTTTAGTGCCAATTCAGTTATAAACCTTTTGCATTTGTGCCAATTTAGTTCTAAACCTTTGTTTTGTGCCAATTAAGTCCTAAACATTTTAAATTGGCGCCAATTTTAACCGAAAGTTGCTAACATGGACGTCTGCCGACTGGTGACCGATCATCGGCACCGACGTAACACTAACGTGGACAACTTAAATAATATTTTTATAGTTTTTGAATTTTTTTTTATTTTTTTCACTTTTTTTTTTGGATTTTCCTTCATATGGCTGGTCGCCGGTCCAGCGACCAGCCAAAGGCTAGAGGTCGGCTAGGTCGACCTCGCCGGCCACTAGCAAGGACAGCCTCGCCTTGGTCGAGCGAAGCCTGAGCCCTCGCCGGAGGCCGCAGCAAGGTCAGGCCTCGCTCGACCATGGCGAGGCTCGCCCTCGCTGTGACCTCTAGCAAGGGCTCGAGCCTCACCATGATTGGGCGAGACCCAACCTCACCGAATCTGACGAGGTTGGGCCTCGCCGGCAGCTAGGCAAGGCTCGACCTCGCCAGATCCGGCGAGGTCGGGCCTCGCCTGACCGAGGCTCGACTTCACCGGATCTAGCGAGGTCAAGCCTCACCTAACCAAGGCAAGGCCGCCTCGCCAGTGGCCAAGGAGGCCACCCTGGCCAGCCTCTGGCTTCGGCGACCGGCCAGAGGAAAAAGAGACAAAAAAAAAATGAAAAAAAGGAAAAAAAATAAAAATTCAAAAAAATATTAAAATATTATTTGATTTGTCCACGTCGGCATCGGTGACCAGTTGCCGGCCGACAGGCGTTCACGTCGGCAAATTCTGATCAAAATTGGCCAGAATGATTAAATTGGCATAAAAACAAAAGGTTTAAGACTGAATTTGCATCAATTTAAAAGGTTTATGACTTAATTGACACCAAAAAAATGTTTAGGACTAAATTGGCACAAATGCAAAAAGTTTAAGACTAAATTATCACCAAAAAAAGGTTTAAGACTAAATTAGCACTAATACAAAATATTTATGACTTTTTTGGCACTTTTCCCAAATATCCATGATAGAGACCGGTTTATATTGTGTTATGTACCTGATCTTTTTCTCAATTTATGCATATAGTTAAAACTCAATTCTCCTAAACAAAATCAGATTGAACCTAATGAAAACGTGAGACTCAAAAAGTTGTCAGATTAATTAGGTGGGGGGCAATTTCCAATCAATCACCGAAACGAGTGTTGGGCTTTTTCTGATTTTTGTCCGTCATGGGGCGATCATGCTTGCATAAGAAGCGTTGACTTGAGAATTGGACCATAGTCAAACAGTGGCCCTTTTTAGAGAGGGTTAGGTGATTCCACAGCTGGACCGGAACGCAAGGGGGCAACACGGACAACTCCTTCGAGCGTAATGCTTAAGACGTCATTAGCACCACCAAACCTCCTTAATTATGTCTTGGGGTTTGTCGCTTAATTGCTTTGTCCTAATTTGTCTTGTCCTCCTCCCCGACATCCAACCCTTTTGCTTCTCCTTAATTCCTAATTGGTCTGCTTTTTTTCCCCTTTTTTCTCGGATTAAAAAATTAATTCGCTTATAGACAAAATCGAAAAAACAAGAAAAGAAAAAGAAAAACAATAAAGATTATCATCACATGCTATTCAATAATTTTCAAATTTAAAACGCTTGGCTAGCACGAAATAGCTCGCGCGGATTTTCTTTTATTGCTAATTCCATATGCAATACAATTGCAAGCTTGTAAAAAAAAAAAAAAAAATTAGTTCTGAGGCTTGGCTTCGGACATCTAGTCAACTGCTTCACCAGCATAGGAACAGCACCAGCATCGTCCGTGGTATCCCCAGCCACAGCAACCGAAGAGGCACTACCCTCCTCCTCCATAGCCACCACGTCCTGGTTGACCGCCATGACCGCCTTGGCCTAGATAGCTGCCCCCGCCCGAGTATCCTCCATATCCACTGCCGGGGTATCCACTGTATCCGCTGCCCGGGTATTTTGCATCATTGAAGGTGCTCATCTCAATGGGGTCCTTAGCTGTGAGAAAGAACAATGTGCCAACAAGCAATGAAACGGATGAATGTCGATTAAGTAGTAGCGACTATGGATCAGTTTTGGATAATGGAAAACTATTCAATCGATGGAAAGTGTTTTCCATGGACTGAAAACACCAAGCTTACCCGGAAAATGATTTGCTTCCTATGAAATTGAACTTCCTACAAATGTTTTCCCTCAATGGATAGTTTTCAGTGAACCGAACATTACCCAATGTATAAAGATATATTCATCATACAATATATACAGTGGATTTAGAGAAGAAATACTGTACTCACCATCTCTTATCATCAGTCGAAGCAGTCTCAGCCCAGCCCCTGGCTGCCACCTCCAACGAGACGAGTAAGAACAACAGCCACTACAAGACCCATCAAGATGAGAAGCTTGGAACCCATTTTCTCACCAGAACTATTTCAACAACTTAATCTTCCCGCTCTTGAATGAGTTAAACTTGGGATAATGTCAGAGCTTGCGTTCGAATTGCTGATATAGAGATTTCATTCGACCATGTGGCCATTTAAGCGAGTGTGTAATAGATAGGGATTGTGTTCATCTCGTTGGCTGTTGGGGAAGAAGAGAGTGGGGTCTTCTGAAGAGTTGAATAACTTTGAACTTTTAAATTGAGCTCTCTGCTACTTTTACATATATGCTAGTCTTGCTAGAGCTTTCTTCTTCTTCATAAGTGACGATGCTACTTTTCTATATACACAGATCGGTACATACAATCCCAGTATATACTGAAGCGATTTATTATAGTGAAAATGAAGGTGAAGTAATAAAGTTCAAATCAAAAGAGGCATGTCGTCCCTCGCAGCACAGAAAGAATAAAAGGGTTTGCTCGCGTCTGATGTCTCGTGTGGTGTACCGGACGGATTCATAATTGTGTGATGTATAAACCACTCCTTCGTTGCGATATACGTATCAAGGGATCGTACACTTTCCTAAATTAGCAATAAGTGAAAAGGAAAAGAAATAAGGAAAAGAGGGGAGCTACAAAGAACATAAAAGTCACAAATTAAGACATTGCTGGTGGCGACGGCCTCGGTCGTGGCGGCACAGGGAAGGAGGGACTGAGCTTGGGTTGGATTAGGAATATGGCTAAGTGGATTTTGTGGTGGGTGGGTTTGGAACGGTGAAAGGGACAAATTTGGAAGGAAAATGACAGATTCGAAAATCGGGTTTAAACTCGTATGGAAGTCGAAACGCGAAGCTAAGAGTGAGGACGATTTTTATAATTTAAACATCTCTTTTGGCTCACTCGCATATCGATTTTCTCCGACAGACTTATATGATTTCAAAAAGAAAAAAAATTGTAGATAGATACATAGCGATGCATATATCCATGTATGGTATATTCTGTTGTATGGTGAAGTGCGTGCTTAACCGCGAGACATTTGTAACTAAGAAGAAATTAAAGAACATCTTGCATCTTGCAGGAAGACTATTGAAAGTCACGTAAATTAGTTGGAAACAAACTCGCTGTCGAGATCATTTGAGCATCAACCCTTCCGTAGAACCAAAAGAAGAAAAGTACCAAAAAAATCTCAAATCTATTGCAATGGTGCTGGTCCAATCATAAATCTTTTCATTAAATCAATTTAGGTATAAACCTTTTGCGTTTATATCAATTAAATTTGTTCGGCCAACATGGGTATCAACAAATGCTAACGTAGATAATTTTTAATAATATTTTGAATTTTTTATGATTTTTTTTTCTTTTTCCTTTCTTCACTTTTTTTTTGGGGGGCCTAAGCTTACAAGCCCTCACTGTGGCTAACAAGGGCATCAAACGAGGATTGCAACACCCTCACCAGATCTAGGCCAAATGAGGGCGCCACAGCCCTCGTCTAGTGCCAACAAGGGCCAGCAATTAGCCCCCTAAAAAAAGTGAAGATAGGAAAAGAAAAAAGAAAAAAATCATTAACAATTATAAACAATTCAAAATATTATAAAAAAATGTTAACGTCAGGCCACGCCACGTAAGATGACTGGCATTCACGTCGGATGGACTATATCCACGTCAACGATTTCCTACCAAAATTAACCGGATAGATTCAATTTATGCGAATGCAAAAAGTCGATGACTGAATTGGTAAAGATGAGCAATTTCAGGTTCCACACAAGTTCAACTTGGAACCTATAACTTACCCGTTGGAATAGATTCCTCATTATTTGAAACCTAGAACCTACCATGCATACTTTAAAACTTATTTTGTCGCATGTTTCAAGGTTGATTCCAGAGTCCATCCAAATTTCACATGTATAATTAAATGAACGATTGCAATTAAATATTACCTTTTATGACTACCACTTGCTTTTATACTCTACCGATCACAACTTATATTTGGACATGTGAAAAATATGAAACAATAATAAAGTAAAAGCCCTTATCATAAAATGAAAGCTTAGACTAGCAATTCTAAATTGTACACTCATCATCGAACGCCATGGAATACCACAAGATCAAACAAAAACATAGACTAAGAAAAACATAAAAACTTATTACAGGTTTTAGGTTTCAGGTTATACTTACTTAAAACCTAGAACCTATTCGTCGAAAAAGATTCCTCAATTTTTTTAACTTGAATCCTAACCTACATACTATGGAACCTTTGTCGGTTCCCATCGATCTGGTTCTTAGGTTCTACCTTGAAATCATATTCACCCTTATAAATTGGCATAAATGCAATAAGTTAATGAATTTTTTTATCATTTCCCCAAACCAAAAGCTAATCTCATTGTACAATATATACTACACATTAAAATGGCGGTTCACATAACATTGAATCACAATGAGGAAATGCTCTTAAGATGAATTTGGTTAGTTCCTTGCATTTCTCAAAGGATTATGATAGGAGATATTCAGTATGAATATTGGAAAATATCTCCATCCTTTCTCTCCTACAATAACTCGCACGATCTACATCTTTAATTAAGGTAACTTGATGACCCCGAATTTGTCCGGTTAATCTACTTATATGAGTACGTGTGCAAAGATACTATACAAATGATACGATGTAGTCGATAAATATATGCATATAGTATTCTATATTCCTAATGACAAATCCGCTTTCCATTACTTCCATCTCCCTTCCCGTTTATCCATTCTCAACCGTTCTTGACATACTGAAATTTCACATGATTCAAATATTTTTTAAGATTTAGAAATCAAATAAGATCCTTTTAGATTTTAGTAATTTAGTTTCCAAATTCGCGCGATTCTGTGCGTGGAGGATTGCTAGTACATCTATATACGTATGTCAGTACCCACCAAAGATACATCAGTTCCCTCTTCCGAACTCAACAATGGCAAAAGGCAATGGAAGCTTCATCATCGTCTTCGCGGTTGCCGTTTGCCTCGTGATCTGGGGCGCTCAAGCGAGATTAATATCGACAATGGCGACGAGTGATGACGGCAAAAGCGATCATGCACGTTCAAAAGCTTACGACTCCCCTCCTCTCGTGAACCCACACCACGACCTAGCTGCTGGAAATGCTCCACCTCCGCCAACCGGAAGCTCGGTGTTGCCACCACCGTCGAATTCTCCTCGCGACAGAGGCTGCTTTAAAATATACCGGTGCAGGCAGGATCCCCCGAGGATTAATTGAGACTCTGTCGTGTTAGCCTTGTTTGGAAGTGATGGAATCTTGAACAGGAATAATGGTTATATTTGTTCATGTTAATCCTCATTTATTTATCGAATCATTTTGGCTAACTCCAAAAAGTGAGGACTTTTCCGGTTTTTTCATATAAGCTAAGCTAAACCTCCTGATCCAAGTGTATGTGTATGCCTAGCATTGCTAACCACGGAAATTTGTTACTTAAATATTGAATTGCAACATACATGGGCTAGTATAAAATTACGTTGCAAAGGACCATTAATGGCAAAATTCCCAGTTGCCAATGGTGAGAAATGATATAGTCATTGATGAAGTCAAGCAAAATGTTAGAGCAATTAAATATTAAATCATTCATTCATTTTAACATTTTTAGAACAGTCAGTAATGGTCCCACCAAATCTAACACAAGAAACTATTTGTGAATATTTCAAGAACTCACTCCACCGCCACTTCCACTATCGATACAACCTCCACCATCTAGGGCAGTCCTATCAGCCTCTGCGAACTTTGATGGAGAGGAGCCTCTCCTCAACAAGCTCAGCACCCACCCCAAACAGATCTGAAAGAAGACCAAATCGGTCATCAACCCTTTCCGCGTGAACCTGGATGTTCACAAGGACTCCGATCTGTCTGGCCCGATCATCTTGTACCTCTCGACCGCCACGGTTGATCCCTTCATCCCGTTGCCAACACAGACAAGCAGAGACGGAGAGAGAGGAAAGAGAGACACATTGACTTCAAGAAACGCAGGTCCTTAAGTGTAGCACAAAAACACATTGACTTCAAGAACTCAAGAGCAGGTATGCAAATGTTCAGCTAATTTGAGCCAGATCATGGGAAAGGTATACCTAGCAAAATTTTATCACTCCAAAACTCAAAAACCAAAGAAAAAAAGCCAAGAAAAAGCACCGAGAGTGAAAGGCAAATCTCATTTAAATATGGAAAAATGACGAATAAGAAAAACAATGAAGAAATGACAATAGACTCATAGCTGACCCCGACCGTATTTCAGATGTCTTAAGACAATCTCTCCGGTATGCAGACTAATTTTATGAATGCTTGTACTAGTTGAACCAAATATACTTAGCAATCACTTGAAAGAAAAGGACATGATTTAAGTGGAACAACTCCTTGTTGAAAGTTCTACTGCCGTTGCCTTTCTCTAACTTGAAGGCAAAACATCGCAGAAATGCGCTTGCCACAAAATATTTAAATCACTAACTAATTAAAAAAAAAAAAGAAAATGTTAGAGAATGTCCCTTGAACATTTGCTAACCATTATTGAACGTGCTTTGGAAAAATAATTGCTATTTGAAGTAAATGATTTCATTAGAATCTCCAATTCTTCCATTTTCAATGTATTTTGAATAGTGTTATATCAACTTTTAGTTAATCTAACTTGTGCTCTATGGACACTTGTTAATAACACCTTTATTAGCGATACAAATACACAACACAGAAAATTGTATAAACATATATGGAAAAGAGAACATTTCAAGATGTGAAAGTTTTTTAGGAAATTTATCAGAGGATAGTAAATATCCCAATTTTAGTATTTAAAAATGTGAGTGACCATAAAACATTATGCATGCGCGTTTGCACATGTACACAGAATACGTAAAATAAGTAATAATACTCCAGGAAAGGAACAAAAAACAATTGAGATAAGAGGTACTATTTACTTTATATGGTAACAAAGAATAGGAATTAGAAGTGGAGATGCTGAAATTTGAAAATTTTAGTATCTATGTATAAAAACCTTGATCAGCGGAGGAGGAGGGAACAAAATATTGCCATTCTACATTGATGATTAAAAAGACAAGGAAAATTGGAAAAAACGAAAGTCAAAGAACAACTTGCTCTCGAGCGCAGTGCAAGCCGTATAATTTTGAAGCCAAATCGCTTTCACTCTCCGACACGGTCTACAAAGAACAACGTTTCCCCAAAACCCCACCATCCTTCTCTCTCTCTCTCTCTCTCTCTCTCTCTGCATTCACTCTATTCTTTCTAATTCCATAAATTAATAATACCCAGAAATTCAATCATGTAATGTAGTTTATAGATGCAAAGTTACCCTCTAAACCTCGTAAAAGGGCGAAGAAATTGAGGCTAAACATTGCCATAAACTCAAGAGTAATGTCTCCCTTGCCCCATGAAGTCAAGCATATTGACTTTGAAGCGCGACTTGGATAGGGTTAGGTCTAGTTTGTTCTCTTTTCTGCTTTTTATGTGAGGTTTTCCTTGTCTTTTTTGAACATTTACAAACCCTCCGTTGGCAATAAACACTATTTATTTTGATACAGCTGTTACTTACTTTGGAGCTGTATACTGCATGGGTCCATGCAAAACAAGAAATAATAATAATAATAATAATAAAAGTGGGATTTTCACAAAATAAGAGAATGAAGCATACCGCCTAATTAACTTTAGTATATTTTCTTTTGAAAATATAAGCACTGCCTGAATTACAAGAAAGAGTAATTAATCAGCGGCTCTCAGACACTCACAGGAAGACTCTTGTTACTAACTTTACAGGATTAGTAGTAATAATTTTAAAAAAAAATACCATGCTGTGCTTATATATGACAAAACAAAATTAGGTTTCCCCTTTCCATCATCATAGAGAGGGAGAGAGGGAGAGAGAGAGAGAGAGAGAGAGCATTGAGACGATATTTTATTGCCACCAAAATGACTTGAAATCTAACTAAAAGCTTATTCAACCGTAGCTTTACTGCGTACAAATGTTTGCACCAACCCCATCGTCTCTATTCAATAGTCGAGAAGAGACAAATAAAGGAAGGAACAACAAAAGCAAAAAAGAAAGACACAAAAAAAAGGAGACAAGATTGCTCAAGAGAATCTAGCAGAGAGAAAAGAGAAAAAGAAAAAAGAAAAATGCCTGGCCTTTCCATATACGCCGTTGTGGATACATTGAATTCTTCACACGGAAAAATCGTAGTCCCATCTCTGCAGATAATTGATCTCACGTTGAAGTTCTTTCAACCAGCAGCAACAACAAGCTCAAGCAAACTCCATATGGTGATGATACTGTACAAAGTGAGTATGCGTTGATGATGAGGCAATACATCTTCTTGCTCTTCTTTCATAGCTTCAGCACGGCCGCTCCTGCTGCTTCTTCTTCTTGTTTCCTTCGAGCCCGAACGCGAAAAGATAACCACAAGAGAGTGAGAATCAAAGCAAAAGACAAAATACAAAATATGTATATATGAAGGGAGAGAGAGATTGTTCCCAAGAAGATGACGAGGGTTTCCCGTTAATGTTGTTTTCAAGAGGGTATCTTAAGTAATTTAATTTTTGTTTTCTTGGTCTAAAATCAAAAGGGAAATTATTTAATTATGTTTTTGTCTAAGTGTGGGCCAAGAAGAGAACAAGCCCTGCTTGTTTCGCACGTTGGGGTTGTTGTGTGTCTAAGAGTCCATGATTTCAGGGCCCTTTAGTGCGCCCAATGACCCCCTTTTTTCTTCCCACTAATTTAACCTTTTCCCAACAATTCTGGATGCCTCGATATGAGGGAACGAATTATATCCCAATTAAACATAAATTACAAATTCATCTGTGCCATTCGGGTCATGCTTATTGGAAATAAAATAAGCAACTGATTAATGTTGAATTGTAAGAATCAGAGTGTCTTCATATCGATAACTATCATCTACTTATAAATAGAATCACTGACAATAATAATGCGGTAATGTTGAAAAATTAAATATTCAAGTTCGAATCAATGCCCGTTAAATATGAAAAACATTCTTATCGAAAGAAAATTGTGTTTGGAAAATAAGGAAAGACCAAGAAAACCCTTCATACGTTTCCACATAAAACATAACCGAACACATCATGATCATTTTTTTGATGCACTAATACTATGATGGGATTGACATATTAGAAAAGAATATGAAAGAAGGCAATCTTGTTTGTCTTGACATTCTCTTAAAGAGAGAGTGAATGAAAATTAAACAAGAATTTGGCAAAGGCATAGCGTCTCTCCATGCCAAACGTATGAACTCGCCTTAATGTTCATGACAGAGACCGCTTTATCTTATGTCATGTACCTAATCTTTTTCTCAATTTAGGTGGATAGTTCAAACTCAATTCTCCTAAACAAGACCTAATGAAAATGTGAGACTCAAAAAGTTGTCCGATAAATTAGGTCGGGGGCAATCTCCAATCAATCCCCGAAACACGTCTTGGACTTTTTCTGATGTTTGTCCGTCATGGGGCGATCATGCTTGCACAAGAAGCGTTGACTTGAGAGAATCGGACCGTAGTCAAACAGTGGCTCTTTTTAGAGAGGGTTAGGTGATTCCACAGCTGGACCGGAACGCAAAGGAGGCGACACAGATACCTACTTCGAGGGTAAAGCTTAATACGTCATTAGCACCACCAAACCTCCTTAATTATGTCTTGGGGTTTGTCGTTTAATTGTTTTGTCCTAATTTGTCTTGTCCTCCTCCCCGACATCCAGTCTTTTTTGCTTCTCCTTAATTCCTAATTGGTCTGCTTTTTCCCCCTTTTTCTCGGGTTAAAAAATTGATTCACTTATGGACAAAATAAAAAAAAAATAAAGAAAAAGAAAAACGATAAAGTTATCATCACACCTAATTCAATAATTTTCAAATTCAAAATGCTTGGCTAACTCGAAAAAACTTGTGTGGGTTTTCTTTTATCGCTAATTCCATAATTTGCACAAATGCAAGGTTATTAATTAGTTCCGAGGCTTGGCTTCGGGCATCTTGTCAACCGCTTCACCAGCTTAGGAACAGCAACGGCATTGTCAATAGTATCCCTAGCCACAACAACCGAAGCGGCAATAGCCTCCTACTCTGCAGCCACCACGTCCCGGATAACCACCATGACCGCCTTAGCCTGGATAGCCTCCATAGCCACCACGGCCTCGGTAACTACCATAACCACCATGGCCCAGGCATCCTCCGTATCCACTGCCAGGGTATCCGTTGTATCTGCTCCGCGAGTATTTAGCATCATTGAAGGTGTTCATCTCATTTGGGTCCTTGGCTGTAAGATTAAGAACAATGTGCCAACTAGCAATGAAATGGATGAAACTCGATTAAGTAGTAGCAACCACGGGTCAATTTTGTATGACTGAAAATTACTTAATTGAAGGAAAGTGTTTCCATGTACCGAAAACACCAAGCTTAAATTTGAGAAAATGACTTTCCCTTCCGGCAACTAGTATGTATGTGTGTACTAGTTTAGTAGTGGATGAAATTCAATACCCAATAAAAAAAATGAGCATTGAATACATGATCAGTATGGTAATTAGATGGACGATAGCAAACTTTTAACGCACCTTGCATTGTTCACGGCCTTTTTTTCCCCTTTTAGTTATTATACCATCCACCAAAAGCGGAATCCGAATTTCACTATCGTGACATTATTATATATGGAAATTTCGCTTTATGAATTGAATCTTCTATCGATAAATTTATTTTTACATCCATAAAATTACATTTTTTTGTTGCCGACTTTATTTCGGCTGCTAAAGAAGATCAACGGACTCATCCAATCGTCGAAAACTTCGGAGAAAGTTTGGTGGAAAATTGAAATCTCATCTCCAACCAATCTGATGATTTCCTTTTTGGGTGGATGGATTTAGTCATTGCTTCCTCATTGCAGTTGATCGAGTCAACTTTGGAGGGGAAACACCACAGAATTCTAGCTTGGCACAAGGCTTTACACAAAAAGCTTTTGGTTCTGACAATCTTTTGCTTCATCGTATGGAATGAGAATGAAGGTGAAGTGATAAAGTTCAAATCAAAAGAGGCATGTCGTCCCTCGCAGCACAGAAAGAAAAAAAAGGGTTTGCTCATGTCTGATGTCTCGTGTGGTGTACCAGACCAATTCATAATTGTGTGATCGTATAAACCACTCCTTCGTCGCGATATACGTATCGAGGGCTCTTACACTTTCCAAGATTAGCAATAAGTGAAAAGGAAAAGAAATAAGGAAAAAAGGCGAGCCACAAAGAACATAAAAGTCACAAATTAAGACATTGCTGGTGGCGATGGCCTCGGTCGTAGAGGGTCTGAGCTTGGGTTGCGTTAGGGATTTGGTTAAGTGGATTTTGTGGTGGGTGAGTTTGGAATGGTGGAAGAATATGTTAGGAAGGGCAAACGATATATCCGAAAATAGGGTTTAAACTCATACACAACTTGAAATGAGATCTCAAAGTGAGGAAGATTTTGTAATTTAAACATTCCTTTTGGTACACTCGCACACTGATCTTATATGATGATTTCAAAAATAAAAAAGAAGATAGATGCATAGCGACGCAAATATCCATGTATAATATATGTCGTTGCAAAATGAAGTCCGTACTTAACCGCTAGACGTCTGTAACTAAGAAGAAATTAAGGAACATCTTGCAGGATTGGTAACTAAATTATATCGAAAGTTGGATAAATTAATTGTAAACAAACTCAATAAATTGGATTGAGACTGTGTAAAGTATTGAAACAATGAGGAAATGCTCTTGAGATGAATTTGGCTAGTTTCATATGTTTCTCAAGGGGTTATGATGGGAGATATTCAGCTTCTATTATAAATCATAAGTTAATGTAGCGATTGAAGATTTCTTTTATTCTCCTTTCAGGAAACTATTTTCATATATATTAGATATTGATTCATAGTTAAGTACAGTTTCCAGAGATGTTTGTAAAGAAATTAAAGAACGTGTTGCAAGATGAGTACTTAAAATAAAAGTGACCCGCAGTAGTGCACGCCTCACGTGCATCTTATGTGGGCCATTTCCGGTCAATCAGTCAATCAGGCGTTATTTCATCAATAAAATGCGCTAACATCCTAAAGCCAGTGAGAAGGCGAATCATGGGTTACTATATGGGTCAATTTAGCCTTTTACAATATACTCTAGAAACTATTTTGATTGATCTCATTTACGTACCAATAAAAGAAATTTAATTTACCCTCCTCCCAAAAAGCTAACTGCTCATGGTTGCTTCATCTTTTATTTCATGACGATGGCTTGCTACGATGCATGATGAACATGCGATCTTTGACTTTAATTAAGGAAATTGGACATCCCCAAACTAGGCCGATATATCTATCTTGGGAAGATATTATCAACTGATACATGATATGGTCCTTTTGTGCATATCATATCCATTTTCGATAAGTATCTGTTTGTGCACCGATTGAATACCCTCCTCTCAAAAAACCATGAAGATGATCACTTTATGTCTCGCGGTGATGCATGATGACCATGCAAGAGTACGTGCTTATGGCAGTCGGAGAGCGATCTCTCCCTGTATCCGGTAGCTACAAGTTCGCGTGCTCTGTTGATTCATTGTGGTGTGTTTGTTCATTGATGCATTCAATCAGCACAGTGCTCCTTCTGTTGCTTCGCCAATTCGACTTCGCACCTCTCCAATCACTCACATGTTCGGCTAGTCGGGGATTTTGAGTGGCACAGCTCATGACGCCTCCTGATTGGCTGATTTCACACGGAAAATGGGATCATCGGGTGAGTCATTCATCCTATCCATCTGTTATTCGTTGTGATTAGCTAGAATTTGAAGATTCCATTGTCTTCTCGTTTCTGTATTCTAAATTGGGACATTAGTATCCGTGCCATTGCCTATAATGTGTTTGAGACATGAGAGCTATTAGAGGAACTATGTTTTGAGCATTTGATCTGGCCACAATTTATGAACCTCGAGAGTAAAACCTTTCATTGGTCTTATAACCTTTTTTCCAATGGCCTGAAATCTCTTTATGCTCAGCTTAATATTTGCAGTCAATCTGGGCACTCAATTTTTCCTAGTCTTTTTTAAGTCTATTGCCTCTTTCAGGAGTTGGCATTTATATGTTGGAATTTATGGATACAAATACTAATAAACATGGAAACTGGCGAAATGCTAGTTATTACGAATTAATTTTCAGCAACTCTCTATAACTCTCTCTCTGGTAGCTACAAGTTCGCGTGCTCTATTGATTTCTTCTGAAAAGAGCTGAGCTGGGAGCATTTTCTGCGATTCGACTTCTTGGCCCTACACATCATTCTCAATGGGCATCAAAGCTTCACTCTGCTCATGAGTCAATTCATGGGAAAATTACCAAAAAAGTCCTAAACCTTTTATAATTGTGCTACTTTAATTCTAAACCTATTTTTGTGGCCAATTCAATTCTAAACCTTTTGCAAACCAGCCAATTCAGTCCATTTGGCCGGCCGGCGCTAACGTGGCCGCCAACCGGCTGACGTGGCGTCGGCCGGCATCCATGTTACAATATTTTATTTTTTTATTATTATTTTCAATTTATTTTTTCTCTTCCTTCTCCCCCCTGGTCAGTCCGGCCAGGGGGGAGGCTCGCCGGCGAGGGCCCAACTCTGGCAAGGCGAGCTGGGCCCTCGCTACCACTGGGCGAGCTCGCCGGAGCTAGGCAAGGGCCCAACTCGCCATGGTTGGGCAAGCTCGCCCAGCCACGGCGAGCTCCGCCTCGCCGGAGCTGGGCGAGGGCCAAGCTCGCCATGACTGGGCGAGCTCCACCTCGCCAGATCTGGGCAAGGGCGAAGCTCGCCCAGCCATGACGAGCTCCGGCGAGCCGGAGCTTGGCGAGCTCACCCAGCGGCGGCGAGGGCCCAGCTCGCCTCGCCGGAGCTGGGCCCTTGCCGGCCAGCCTTCCCCCTGGCCGGACAGGCCAGGGGGAGAAGGAAAAGAAAAAAAAAATCAAAAATAATAAAAAAAAATATTAAAATATTGCTATGTGGACACTGGTCGACGCCACGTCAGCCAGCCGCAGCCACGTCAGCGCCGGCCGGTCAAATGGACTGAATTGGCTGGTTTGTAAAAGATTTAGAACTGAATTGGCCAAAAAAATAGATTTATGACTGAAATGGCACAATTATAAAAGGTTTAAGACTTTTTTGGTAATTTTTCTGTCAATTCATCCTTTAGTGCTGTTCAACCATTCTCTTCGTTCTCGACTGGGTGAGCTCTTTCTCCCTCCCTCTCTCTCTCTAATAGCTACGAGTTCTCGTGCTTTGTTGATTCCTTCTGAAAAGGGCTGAGCTGGGAGCATGTTCTGTGATTCGTCTTCTTGGCCCTAAAGATTGTTCTCAGCAAGCGTCAAAGTTTCACTCTGCTCGTGAGTCGATTCATCTCAGTGCCGTTCAACAATTCTTCTCGTTCCTGACTCGGTGAGCTCATTCTCCCTCTCTCTCTGTCACTCACTCTCTGGTAGCTACGAGTTTGCGTGCTCTGTTGATTAATTCTAAGAAGGGCTGAGCTGAGAGCATGTTCAGCTAAACGGGGATTTTGAGTGAAACAGCTCGAGACGCCTGCTCATCAGCGTGGAGCTCCTTCTCTTGTTTCGGCACTCCGACTTCACACCTCTCCGATCGCTCACGTGTTCAGCTAAACGGGGATTTTGAGTGACGCAGCTTGAGATGCCTCCTAATCTGTCCTATTTTGCACGAAAAATGGGATCACCGGGTGAGTTTCAACAGCTCAAATATGCGCATGTCTTAAAATTCAGTATTAGTTTTGAGCTAAATCTTATTAAATTGATTCTTGAATCTCTTTGGCTGAATCTCCTGCTCTAGTGTCTTTCTTTGTGTATGTATTTGTAAACTGGTGTTTATGATGCAACACTCATCAATAAGGATGACTTCACATTGGACATCTCTGTTTTTAGTAGTTTGATGTTGATTTCGTAACTGATGGGCAAGCAATTATCTGCGGATGAAACACATCGCTACCTACAAGTACATATTGCCGTTGCAATTAACTTTATATTCTAAGTACATAGGCTTTCTTAAACATTACAAATCAATCTAAATCTAATGAGGATTTAAAGCTGGTAATTACATGTCAACATCCAAAAAATATTTCGGCATGTAATATAGAATTAGAGAAGGCTCTCACAAACAAAGTGTGTCAAGTACACCTTTAGGAAATACAACACTTTGCACATTGCATTTTAGTGCACAATGATTTGGTAGTGCACCTCCAAAAACTAGGTACACAAAAAGATACAGTGGACCAGGCGCAGACTGCCAAGTTCAATCATACAAGTTATTAACTTGAATTTAAAAGCTCAAACTTGCTGAGAGGTGCCATTAAGATGAGAATTGATATGCATCTGTTATTCGCTGTGATCAGTTGCAACTTGAAGATTCTGCTGTCTTCTTGTTTCTGGATTCCGAATTGGGACTTTTGTATCCATGCCATTACCTATAATGTGCTTGAGACATGAGAAATATTAGAGGAACTATGTTGCTGAGCGTTTGATCTAGCTCGAATTTATGAACCTCGACAGTGAAACCTTTTGTTGGTCCTATACCCTTTTTTTTCGTGGCCTGAAATCTCTTTATGCTCAGCTTAATGCTTGCAATTGTTACCGGACAGGATCAATCAGTGCGCTCAATTTTTCCTAGTCTTTTTTAAGTCTATTAACTCTTTCGGGAGTTGGCATTTATATGTTGGAATTTGTGAATACAAATACTCATAAATGTGGAAACTGGTGAAATGCTAATTACTATAAATTAATTCTCAGCTATTCTCTATATCCAATTCTCCCTCTTCTCTCTCATCAGTGTCCGCAATGTGGCAAAGGAGGATCAAGTAAGAAATCTATAATTGACAGCATTTTGTATGCCTTCATCACGCCTCAACCCGGTTCGTGAATCGGTCGGCTCACTCCCTTGCGCCACTCCACTTAACTCGCTCTCTCCTCTCCCCCCTCTCTTCTTCTATAACTAGAAGAACCTATCACCAATTCATCACTTTCCTTTTACAATCCAACCAATCACTTGTTTTCTCATCGCCATATACTATTATGATTTGTCTAACCCCAACCCTAATACCGCCAAGGATGATGGGAGGGAGGACAATGGCAATGGTGAGCAATCCAATAAACTCCCCGAGGACCTGGTCGTCCTCACCTACGGCACGTGCCAAGTCCACCTATTAGGGACCACACATGGGACTGAGATGAGTGTTGTGAAAGTTCGACCTTTAAATCCTAATTTGTGAGGTATAATTTATGCACGTCTAATATTTGTGCCGTGATTTTGGTTGCGGAAACTCGTAAACTAGTAAAAGACATGATCATAAAGCTAAAACCACATGTGTTTTTCTATTCATGCTAATCGCTTGCATTTGCAATTCTTTTTTAATGCTTCCAAACGAAGTCGAGTTTAAGAATCATTAGAGTACAAGCCATATTTTTAGAGTTATGCAACGTTCGAGAGGGGTTACTTAGAGTTCTCGAAAGTGAATTTTATTGTGAACAAAGAAGCAACAAAGTGTGGCGTTGATGTTATACTGAGAGATCTCCCTTATGAGGTATTGCCATCTTTTCTTCTTTCCTTCTTAAGGTGTTATTTTCCCAATTTAGTTCATGTTGTTGAAAATACTATTTATTCTCTCTTCCGCATGACTGCCACAGGTTACCATGCAAAATGTATGGAGAAATATGCCACTCTTGGAAAAGATAGAGTTCAGTATTATTTCACGTGTCTATGGAATGGTAAGATTCATTTCGTTAAATCTTATTAATATTTGCATCATGTTGGTAATTTTTCGATTTTTCTGCATTAGCAGAATCCTTAGCATGTTGTTGGAGATAACTTAAAGGAGATAAAAACACCACAAGTGCTACAACTTTTGTACAGCGCTAACTTGAGTGTTATGACTTTTTTTCGATTTCCTGAGTGTCATAACTAATGTTCGACGCTCACTTAAGTGCTGTAATTATTTATTCAATCACTTGAGTGACATTTAACTTTTCAATCAATCACTTGAGTGATAACTTTTTTTAAAATATTCACCACAAATGCCATACCATGTCAGATTTCTAGCACTTTGGTGAACATTTAAAAAAAAATTAGTACTTTAGTGATCAATTGAAAGTTGCGACACTCAAATGAACGTTTTTTTAAAAGTTATGGCACTTAAGTGCTAAAAAAAAAAGTTATAATACTCAAGTGAGCGTTGTACAAAAGTTATTGCGCTTGTATTGTTCTTATCCCTAACTTAAAGGCAATTCCAATTTGAACTAACAATACAACCTAGAGGGGATGACTAGGTGGTTTGAAAACTATAAAAAACATTTGATCAGTATAATAAGTTCAACTTCAAACATTGGCTGAAATAGTTTATAGAAAACAAGTGCTCGTGCTGCTGTGATCCGACCCTAAATCTTCACGCTCTTCAACCGTTTTCTTCAATTTTCTCTCTTTCCCTCTCTCTCTCCGGTAGGCTACGCACTAACCTTTCAAAATGGTTCTCACAGATTCTTTGGAGCATTTTTCCCCAGAGCTTCACTTTGCTCTTCAAGGTGAGTTCTCTCTCCCTCTCTCTCTTGTTGCTATGAGTTCGCTCTGCTCTTCAAGGTCTCTCTCCCTCTCTCTCTTGTAGCTATGAGTTTGTGTGTTCTATTGATTCAATGCGGTGTGTTTGTCCATTGATGAATTTGCACTCTCCGATCGCTCACATGTTCAACTAAACAGGGATTTTGAGTGGCGCAGCTTGAGGCACCTCCTGATCTTGCTGATTTCACGCGGAAATTGGCATCACCAAGTGAGTCGCTCATCCGAAGTTGAACAGCTTAAATATGCACATGTCTTAAAATTCACCGCTAGTTTGGAGCTAAATCTCTTCCAATTGATTTGAGAAGCTCTTTGGCTGAATCTCTTGCTGTAGTGTATTTTTTCGTGTATGGATTTGTAAACTGGTGTTTGGGATGCAACACTCACCAATGGGGATGACTTCACATTGGACATCTTTGTTTTCTGTAGTCTAATGGGCAAACAATTGTCTGCATATGAAACACATCACTGCCTGCAATTAACTTTAAATTGTAAGTACCTTTGCGTTCTTAAAGATTACAGATCACTCTGCTTATGAGTCAATTCATCCTTCAGTGCTATTCAACCAACCTCTTCGTTCTCAACTTGGTGAGCTCTCTCTCCCTCTCCCTCTCCCTCTCCCTCTCTGGTAGCTATGAGCTCTATATCATTTGAAAACGGAAAATGTGAAGTATTGAGAAAAATATGAGGAAGAATAACTCTCAAAAGATGAAATTGCCGTGCTTTTCAATTCAAGCTAATAGCTTGCATTTGTATTTTTTTTTTTTAATGTTTTTCTTGAGCAAGTTTAAGAAACATTTGACTGCAAGCCGTATTTTTAGAGCCGTGCACATATCGAGAGAGTCATCTTACACTTCCCGAACGTATGGCGCCAAGGTTATACTGGGCAATCTCCCTTTATTCTTTTTTCTTTAAGATGTTATTTTCCCAATTTAGTTCTTGCCATTTAAATTCACAGGTTATTATGGCCGAGCGTGGGTTCGGAGAGTGAGAGGGCGTTGTTTTTTAGAACGGCGAGAGGTGGGCAGTGAGAGGGCAAGAAAAAGCCCTAACCCAAGGGAGAACGAGTGCCAAGAGTGAAAAGGAGATACACGAGAAAAAAATATGAGAAAAAATCCTCTCCATCTCACTTGCATGTAGCATGCACTTGAGATGCACGTGCGCACCACGGCCGGCCACTTCTTTTTTTATTTAAATTTAATAATCTTGCGACGTGTTCTTTAATTTCTTTATAATTACAAACCTCTCTTCCTTTGAAGAATGTATGTAACTCTGGAAAATTATATTTACATGTTTATATATATATATAATGGTTATCAAACTTAATAACCCCAAATTTCAGAGAGTGGATGAGTTTAGCAAGTGATGACATTTTGAAAGGAATAAAGGTTATGTCTATTCATAAAAATGAATTTTCATTATTTGGTAGTCGGGTTAAAATTCATGATAAGATAAAATTTACTTTAACATTTGTTTAGTACCTACCCAAGATAGAATAAAGTGGGATATAGAAGATATGTAACTCGGATAAAATTATCCATGGGGGAGATAGGATAAAGGTGGATAGGCTTTCTAATTTTCATAATATAAAATTTATTTTTCTTGAATAACAACTCAAATTAAAATATATAATAATATTTAAATTATAATATAAAAAATTCACAATAAAAAAATAACAACAATTTCGTTTTTATTTATTCCTATTTTTATTTATTTATTCAAATTTCTTTCTACCTTGTAATATAAATTCAATATAAATATATATTTGGTATTTATAGCTATTACATATTTTAGGTATTTTAGTATTTTGGATATATTAGTATAGTTTACTTTTTAATAAAACTTTATTAGAGAATAATGGAAGGGGAAAAAAGATTAAAAAAGAGAGAGGAAATAATAAAAAAAAATAAGCGAATAAAAATGAAGAACACAAGAATGTCGTGAGAAATTCTTACCATCTCCGTTTGTGCAATTTTTAAATTTATTTACACTGGTATGCATTCATACCAAATAAAGGATACGATAAGATGTGAAAATATCCATTTTTATTATTACAATTCACCAAACTGTGTATAAGATATATCAAAATTTCTGAATTTTATATCATATCATTTCCAGTCTTATCCTCCAAACGATCAAACGTAGGTTCATGTAAGAAGTTAGCAAGTATGGAACTAAAGGACTGAGGATTTATTGTTTTTTACCTCTGGGTTTTAGCCAAATCTGTTTTAGATTAATGAATAGATGCATTAACCTTCTTGATCACCGTTTGAACGAGCATACCTAGGATTGCTCCCAGTGGGAATTTGTGTGTTAATGTGTCGGGACTCTAGATTTCCAATTAATGACATTTGCAATATGGGAAAAGAGATGATACCAAACCAGATTAAATACGTTAACATAAATCTAGTTGTTAATCGAATCAGAACACATCATGTTTCCAAGTCGAGCAAATTAGTAAATGACTGCACGAATCAAACTTATGTATCAGCACAATATCATCGGCCTTTTTTTTTTCTCGTCGTGCACATATTAGCGAGCAATGAAATGGGTCGAGCAAAATAAAAAGATTCGATAGGCATGTTGATAAAATAGTAGCACGCAATTTTTCTTTCATGTAACTTTCGTGCGCGCAGCAGACTAAGTCCATACTTACAGTTAAATTGGAAAGCAAGCTACGTGCGTCAGAACTCGATCTGATCATGGACTTTGCGGCTTAGGCGCCTGAAGGCACTTTGGGCGGACTTGGATTGAGGGCTCTGGATCCAAGGCCTAGCTCGACCCGGTTGGGCTTGAGCCTAGCGGCATGGATGTGAGTTCTATCTTGAGCTCGGAAGTTTAGAAGATTTATGTTTCTTCTTTATTGCTTAGCACACATCTAGGAACAACCAAAAAGTTATTTCAAGACCAATATCATCGCAACAATAAATTTTGCAAGCCCTATCTTGAGCTTCACTTGATCACCAGATGAGATGAGTTTGGTCTGCACGATTTATGAAACGTGCAACGTATTTTCCTATGCTTGGGAACAACTGAAAATATGGTCATTGCTGTCCAAAAATGCTATAAATTCAAATTACACATCAGAAATTAGAATAAAATTGGGGAAAATAAAGTGGAAAATCTTACCGTTTAGCTCACTGTTAGCACGCGTCTAGGAACGACCAAAGAGCACTTTCTAGGTACACAACCCAAAAGTCGGTTCAAAAGAAAGAACAAACCGAGTGCGTAATACAACGGGCCAAAACGTTCTATTGGCGCTTGAAACACATTTTAAAATCAACTAAACAAAACAACACTTCTTTTAACTGTTCATCGAGCTTATAAATAGCCTTCCGCAAAATGAACAAACCAGAAACGAACCCTCACATAAAGATAACCAAAACACTTCTTTTCATCTCTCTTTCTCCCTCTTACACCCACCTTTTACTTACTAAACTCGTTCGTCATTCACCAGACGCCTTCAAAACCAAAAACAAATATGAGCGTGGAACTGTTGGATTCGGCCACCATCATCGGCTTCGTGGAGGACGAGGAGGCCTTCAATGCCTTCATAGGGGACCGCTTCTCGTGCCTCGACGTCGACCGCGATGGACGTCTCTCCTACGCCGAGATGCTGCGTGATCTGCAGGGCCTGCGCGTGCTTGAGACCCACTTCGGGGTCGACGAGAAGCCCGACCCCGACGAGCTGGCCCGCATGTACAGCTCACTGTTCGTGCAGTTTGACCACGATGCCAACGGATCGGTGGATCTGGAGGAGTTCAAGGCGGAGATGAGGAGGATGATGCTCGCCATGGCCGACGACTTGGGGTTCTTGCCGGTCCAGATGGTGTTGGAAGAGGACAGCTTCTTGAAGAAAGCCGTGGAGCGCGAGCTCACCAAAGTTGCTGCTTAATCTGGAGCATGTTATTTAACAGTGATTTATCATGGTGGGAAGAAATGTGGTCGTATTTGAGATTTTGTCATTTTTTATGGTGCTTTTATTTACTCACCATTGTTTTCTGAACTGAGTTATGTACCCGAGAACGATGTTGCGGATGGAATTAAAAGATTTAGTATTTGTTATCAATTCGTGTCGAGATCGTTGGACCGTCATGCTTACAATTATTAGGGCAATTTCCAAGCATTACAATGTATGAAAACTGGGAAACTTTAAAAAAATTGAAAAGAAACGAGACTAATTCTCTCAAAAGATGAAATTATTTTGTTTAGTTTGTTTTATATTGTGAGTAATCGTGGTAAGAACTAGAAAAAAAAAAGTGAAAAAACCACGAAAAACCCCAAACTTTACCACCTATGACACATTTACCTCGAACTTTTTTTTGTGATACCAAAAACCCCAAACTATACTATTTGTAACACATTTACCCCATTGTACTTTAGCCCATGGGCATTTTCGTCTTTTTTGCTTTTTCTTTGTTTTTTTCCTTTCCGACGAGGCCCTCACCGGATCTGCCATTGCCGGATTCAACGGGGGCGGCCCTTGCCGGCGTCTAGCGGGGGTGGCCCTTGCCGGATCTAGCGAGAGCCATCCTCGCCGGCGTCGAGTGAGGGTCGCCTCGCCTGGGCGAGCGAGGGCAGCCCTCGCCCGACTCAAGCGAGGGCAACCCTCGCCGACGTTGGGCAACCCTCGCCGGCGTCGAGCAAGGTTCGCCTCGCCTGGGCGAGTGAAGGTGGCCCTCGCTCGACTTAGGCGAGGGTGACCCTCGCCCGACGCCGGCAAGGGTTGCCCTCGCCTGAGTCGGACGGGGGCCGCCCTCGCTCACCCAGGCGAGCCGACCCTCACCCGACGCCGGCGAGGCTCGCCCTTGCCTGAGTCGAGCGAGGGATGCCCTCACTCGTCCAGGCGAGGCGACCCTCACCCGACGCTGGCAAGAGCAGATCTGGCAAGGGCCTCGCCGAAAAGGAAAAAAAAAAGTAAAAAAGACCAACATGCCCATTGATTAAAGTATAATTGGATAAATGTGTCACAAATAATATAGTTTGGGGTTTTTAGTGTCATAAAAAAATGTTCGAGGTAAATGTATCACAGATGACAAAGTTTGAGATTTTTTGTGATTTTTTTCCCAAAAAAAATTGCATGTTTGGCATTTGGAAAGCATGCTAATTGTATCTCAACTCGTACTAATTAAGCAACATTTCCGTTTTGACAAGGCAAACCAATCCGAGCGAGGAGCTCCACCGATATCGACTTATGTCCGAAAGATTAATCGAAGAATTTCTGAAGATGATGAAAACACCGAAAGCTGTAGTATTTGAAATTCTGTGGTCATCATCTTTCGAATAAAATAAAGTAACCTAAATGCCAAGTGACTTCTGGTGCACGAGATCTGCCAACGAAGGAATGGAAAATAAAGTCAAAAAGCCGAGACCCTTGGTTTTGAACGGAGAAAGAAAAGGGATTTGACCCGTGCACCGACTTCCCTCGCTTCCTCGTACTTAGGTTATGTTTTGTTGTTCCTTCTCTAGGTGCTGGTCCATTGTTTCTGAAATTTTAAGACAAAGTAAACTGAAAAAGGACACTGTGCCTACATATTCAGTGCCTGAGAAGTCGGTTTTTCGCACCATTCTTTCGTGGCCCGATGTGCACAGAGCTCATATGAACCGGATGCATTTGATAAAGTTTCCCTAAATTTCAACTTGATTTCTATGAATTTCTTGAGCTCTAGTTGAGGTCCTCTAGTTAAAAGTCGAATATTTGTTTGGATGCAATTCTCTAGGGAACAAATCAATAATGGTCATGAGCGTGGTTAAAATGCAAACTTCCGTACCAATCCATGCAACTCTTTTTTGTTCCAACGCCAAACAGATGGTCACACAACATTTGTAATTATGAAGATATTAACTTCTTCAAAGATTAGTAATGAAATCATATTGAAAGTCATGTAAAGTAGTGAACAACTCAGATTGTTGGACAGATTGTTGGAGCGTCAAGCTTTATTAATTAAACAAAGGGATATGTGTACTGAAATTCCTAAAACTTATCACGATAGTGCAATTGAATCCTAAAACTTGCAAAATGTGCAATCAAATCCTAAAACTTGTCAAATTAGTTTAACTGAGTCATTTTGTTAACTCCATCTAATTGGATTAATTGAAAATGCTGACGCAATTTTTTTTCATTATTTTCTCTGTCTTACATGGGGATAATGTGGCTAAAACGACGTCGATTTGGTCCAAATCTGATTTTTAATTAAAAAAAATTATTTAAATTCAACTTATAAAATAAGCTAAAAAAAAGAGAGATAAACTAAGCCAATAAAAGTTGCAGCCCTAGCCGATGCCGCCGAGCCTCTCTCAAAGGCCAACGACCCTCGCCGACCATAGATGAGGGGTCGCGGCCCTCCCCTAGATCGAGCGAGAGTTACCAGCCCTCGCCTAGACATGGCCTAGGGCTGCCCTTGGCGGGGGTCGATCGCCAACGGCAGCCCTTGGCTAGGCCTGGGCGAGGGTGGGGCGGCGATGGCGAGGGCTACAGCCCACATTGCCTGGTTTCTCCCTTTTAAAAATTTAATTAAATAAAATTTGTACTAAAAAATCATATTTAAATCAAAACGACGTCATTTTAGCATTATGTTTCACGATTTAGCCATGTGGGAAAGAGGAAAAAAAAAAAGCCACATCATCATTTTCTGTTAACCAAGTTGAACGGAGTTAACATAAAGACTCAATTGCATCAATTTGACAGGTTTTAAAGCTTAATTGTACTTTTTGCAAATTTTTAAACTCAATTGCATTTTCGTGACGAGTTTTAGGACTTCTAGCGCACATATCCCTTGAACAAATGATCTCTTAACTTGTTTTTTTTTTTTAAGTTTATCAAACATTCTTTTAATGGATGTGAAACATGCTGATTGATATATATTAATCAACACGTGTATACATAATTTTCCACTCGTTAAGTACATTCTTGGAAGAGATGTTTGTAATTATAAAGAAAAATGTCGCGATGTTAGTGATTTAAAAATAAAAAGTGGTGGCCGTGGTGCACACATGCATCTCACGTATATCTCACGTATATATCACGTGCTATTGAGATGCGTGAATCATGGGCTACCATATGAGTCAATTTAGCTATTTTCATTTACATACCAATTGAAGAAATTTCATTTACCCTCTTGTCAAGAGGCCATCAATTTATCAACAACTTTAATTGGTCACAGATGCTTATCTGTTACTTCACGATGATCGATTTATGCCTCTCGGTGATCCATGTTTCACTATAATTAGGGAAATTGGACAACCCAAACTAGACCGATATACTCATCTTGGGAAGATAAAAATACAACCGATATATGATATGGTCCATTTATGCATAGTGTATATGTTTATACATCGATTGAAGAGATTTCGATTATCCTTGTCTCAAAAAACCGTAATTCATCAACAATGGCGACTAATTGTAGATGCTTCATCTTTTACTTCATGATGATTGCTTTATGCCCTGCGGTGATGCATGATGACCATGCAAGACTAGTCCTTGTGACAGAGAGTGCTAGAAGATACCCCGGTGCCGAAGCGACGACCCTCCTCAACTCGCAAGCCCTGGCAATAAGGTTGTTGCCACCCAAAATGCTCCGCCACCTCCTCCGCCATGGATGAGAGATCGATGCAGGCAGGGTCTTCCGATGTGAGTTGAAGAATAAGTGATAGAACTTACTAGGAGTAGAGCTGGTTTTGTGAAAATTATGTAATTGTTTTTTTTCACGTCTGAAAAATGAAAATCATGAAAATAAAACTCCGTTTAGGATTTATTTATGGAGAATATGTGCCTTTTTCACCTGAAAAAGTGATATTGGATCCAAATTTAGCTTTTATTTATGAATTATACATGAAACTTCATAGATTAGCTACCTGATTTTGATGTCTAATTTCACTGTATATATTGATTCGCTTCCTTTCGTATAGCATGATGAAATGAAATCGAGATTTTTTGTTAGACTTTGCTCAAGAAGCCTTTCCAGAGGGGGAAATGTTTATCACAAACCCAATCGATACAAGGACTGTTAATGGCAGAATCCATAGTTGCTAATCGCAAGAGGTCATGGAAACCACAAGCCAGACCAGATTAAATACCTTCATGTAGATCTTTAGTTGTTAACAGAGTCGGAACACATCATCTTTCTGATGAAATGTACTTTAACACCATGCGATACTTATGTCAGCCGAAGTATCGGCACAATAGCATCAGCTAATTTGATTCAATGTTTCATTGTATATATACTAACGATCAATGAAATGGATCGTGTAAATTAAAAGATTTGACTGGCTTGTTGCTATAATATAAGCACACCATTTCTCTTTCATGTGGTATCTAATTTTCATATAGCGGATTAAGTCCGCCTTTTCAATTCAATCAAAAGTTAGCTATCTACATAGAACTCGCAGTCTTGCCTAGATCGACCGGCCCCGCAAAGGCCTAAAGGTACTTTTGGGCGGGCATGAATATAGGCATGGATATAAGACTAGCTTGACCCGGTTGGACCTCAGTTGTGCTGCATAGCTGTGCTATATTTTTTCTTGATGTGTCGATCGAATAATGTTTTAGGCCTAGTAATAGGTTGTGGAAAAAGTGTCGAAAAAGTTATAAACCTTTGGCATCTGTGTCAATTTAGTCCCAAATCATTTTTTAGTGTCAATTTAGTCCTAAACATTTTGCATTTGTGCCAATTCAGTCCTAAACATTTTGTCTTTGTGTCAGTTCAATCCTTCCAATCAATTTTGGCCGGATTTTGCTAATGTGAATGCTGGCCGGCTAGCAGCCGGTCGCGAGCAACCAGTCACCGGCGCTGACATTGACAACTTTTAATAATATTTTAATTTTTTTTTTGAATTTTTATTTTTCTTTTTTTTTCTTTTCTTTTTTTTTCCTCCCCTCCCTCCTTCCTCGTTCGGCGACCGGCCAAAACCCAGAGGCCGGCGAGGCGGACCTCGCCGGCGGCTAGGCGAGCCTCGCTAGTGGACGAGATGGGTTTGGTTATATTTTCCTATTTTGAGGAACAATTTGTAACATGGTTACAAGTTCAAATGGACATATGAAAATTAAAACAGAATTGGAGAAAATCAAATTGAAAATCCTACCGTTTAGCTATATGCATGTGAGCACGCGTCTAGGAATGATCAAAAAGCTCTTTCTAGGACGACCAAAAGGTCGCTTCAAAGGAAAGAAGAGAACAAACCGAGGCCGTAATACGACGGGCCAAAACGTTCGGTTGGCGCTTCAAAAGCACGCGTTTCAAAATCAACCGAACAAAATATCATTCTTTATCCGTTCGTCCAGCTTATAAATAGCCTCTTGAACGTGAACAGACCACAAACGACCTTCACATCAACAACCGAAAGCAACCTTCTCGTCTCTCTCTCCCTCTCTCTCTTACACCAGCCCTTTACTTATTACATTCATTCGTTCTACACCGGACACCTTCAAAACAAGAAAAAATGAGCGTGGAAGTGTTGGATTCGGCCACCATCGTCAGCTTCGTGGAGGACGAGGAGGCCTTCGATGCCTTCATAGGCGACCGCTTCTCGTGCCTCGACGTCGACTGCGATGGACGTCTCTCCTACGCCGAGATGCTGCATGATCTGCAGGGCCTGCGCGTGCTTGAGACCCACTTCGGGGTCGACGAGAAGCCCGACCCCGACGAGCTGGCCCGCGTGTACGGCTCGCTGTTTGGGCAGTTTGACCACGATGCCAACGGGTCGGTGGATCTAGAGGAGTTCAAGGCGGAGACGAGGAGGATGATGCTCGCCATGGCCAACGACTTGGGGTTCTTGCCGGTCCAGATGGTGTTGGAAGAGGACAGCTTCTTGAAGAAAGCCGTGGAGCGCGAGCTCACCAAAGTCCCTGCTTAATTTGGAGTATTTTATCTAGGAGAGATTAATCATGGTGGAAAGAAATGTGGTCGTATTGGAGATTTTGTCATTTTTTATTGTGTTTTTATTTACACACCTTTGTTTTCTGAACTGAGTTATGTACCCGAGAATGATGTTGCGAATGGAATTAAAGATTTAGTATTTTTTATCAATTCGTGTCGAGATCGTTGGACCGTCATGCTTACAATTATTAGGGCAATTTCCAAGCATTAAAAAAATTGAAAAGAAACGAGGCTAATTCTCTCAAAAGATGAAATTATTTTGTTTACTTTGTTTTATGTTGTGAGTAATCGTGGTAAGAACCAGAAAAAAAAAATTGCATGTTTGGCATTTGGAAAGCATGCTAATTGTATCTCAACTCGTACTAAGCAACATTTCCGTTTTGGCAAGGCAAACCAATCCGAGCGAGGAGCTCCACCGATATCGAATTATGTCCGAAAGATTAATTGAAGAATTCCTGAAGATGATGAAAACACCGAAAGTTGTGGTATTTGAAATTCTGTGGTCATCGTCTTTCGAATAAAATAAAGTAACCTAAATGCCAAGTCACTTCTGGCGCACGAGATCTGCCAACGAAGGAATGGAAAATAAAGTCAAAAAGCCGAGACCCTTGGTTTTGAACGGAGAAAGAAAAGGGATTTGACCCGTGCACCGACTTCCCTCGCTTCTTCGTACTTAGGTTATGTTATGTTATTCCTTCTCCAGGTGCTGGTCCATTGTTTCTGAAATTTTTAGACAAAGTAAACTGAAAAAGGACACTGTGCCTACATATTCGGTGCCTGAGAAGTCGGTATTCCACACTATTCTTTCGTGTCCCGACGCGCACAGAGCTCACATGAACCGGATGCATTTGATAAGGTTTCCCTAAATTTCAACTTGATTTCTGTGAATTTCTTGAACTCTGGTTGAGGTCCTCTAGTTAAAAGTCGAATATTTGTTTGGATGCAATTCTCTAGGGAACAAATCAATAATGGTTATAAGCGTGGTTAAACTGCAAACTTCCGTTCCAATCCATGCAACTCTTTTTTGTTCCAACGCCAAACAGACGGTCACACAACATTTGTAATTATGAGGATATTAACTTCTTCTAAGATTAGTAATGAAATCATATTGAAAGTCATGTAAGGTAGTAAACAACTCAGATTGTTGGACATATTGTTGGAGCGTCAAGCTTTATTAATTAGACAAAGGGATATGTGTACTAAAATTTCCAAAACTTGTCACGGTAGTACAATTGAATCCTAAAACTTGCAAAAAATAAAATCAAGTCATAAAACTGGTCAAATTGATTTAACCGAGTCCTTTCGCTAACTCCGTTTAATTTGATTAACTGAAAATGCCGACGCAGCTTTTTTTCATTATTTTCTATCTTGCATGGGGATGATGTGGCTAAAATGCCATCGATTTGGTCCAAATCTAATTTTTAATAAAAAAATTATTTAAATTCAACTTATAAAATAAGCTTAAAAAAGGGATGAACTAGACCAATAAAGGCTGCAGCCCTCGCCGCTGCCACCGAGCCACTCTCAAGGGCCAACGACCCTCACCGACCATAGATGAGGGGTCGCAACCCTCCCCCAGATTGGGCGAGAGTTACCAGCCCTCACCTAGACAAGGCCTAGGGCCACCATTGGCAGGGGTCGATTGCCAACAACAGCCCTTGGCTAAGTCTAGGCGAGGGTGGGGCAGCGATGGCAAGGGCTACAGTCCACATTGCCCGGTTTGTCCCTTTTTAAAATTTAATTAAATAAAATTTGGACTAAAAAATCATATTTAGATCAAAACGACGTCATTTTAGCATTAGGTTTCACGATTTAGCCATGTGGGAGAGAGGAAAAAAAACCACGTCAACATTTTCTGTTAATCAAGTTGGACAGAATTAACGGAATGATTCGATTGCATCAATTTGACAAGTTTTAGAACTTGATTGTACTTTTTGCAAATTTTAAAACTCAATTGCATTTTCGTGATAAGTTTTAAAACTTCTAGTGCACTTATCCCCTGAAAAAATGATCTCTTAACTTGTTTTTAACATTCTTTTAGTGGATATGAGACATGCTAATTGATATATATTAATCAACACGAGTATACATAATTTTCCACTAGTTAAGTACATTCTTGGAAGAGATGTTTGTAATTATAAAGAAAAATGTCGCAATGTTAGTGATTTAAAAATAAAAAGTGGTGGCCGTGGTGCACTCATGCATCCCACGTACATCTCGCGTATATGTCACGTGCTATTGAGATACGTGAATCATGGGCCACCATATGAGTCAATTTAACTATTTTCATTTACACACCAATTGAAGAAATTTCATTTACCCTCTTGTCAAGAAGCCATTAATTTATCAACAACTTTAATTGGTCACAGATGCTTATCTGATACTTCATGATGATCGCTTTATGCCTCTCGGTGATCCATGTTTCACTATAATTAGGGAAATTGGTACAACCCCAAACTGGACCGATATACTCATCTTGGGAAGATAAAAATACAACCGATATATGATATGGTCCATTTATGCATAGTGTATATGTTTATACATCGATTGAAGAGATTTCGATTATCCTCCTCTCAAAAAACCGTAATTCATCAACAATGGCGACTGATTGCAGATGCTTCATCTTTTACTTCGTGATGATTGCTTTATGCCCTGCGGTGATGCATGATGACCATGCAAGACTAGTCCTTGTGATAGAGAGTGCTAGAAGATACCCCGGTGCCGAAGCGACGACCCTCCTCAACTCGCAAGCCCTGGCAACGGGGTTGTTGCCACCCAAAATGCTCCGCCACCTCCTCCACCATGGATGAGAGCGTGTTTGAAGATAGATCGATGCAGGCAGGGTCTTCCGATGTGAGTTGAAGAATTAGTGATAGAACTTATTAGGAATAGAGCTGGTTTTGTGTTATTTATGTAATTGTTTTGTTTTGTTTTTTTTGGGGTTCACGTCTGAAAAATGAAAATCATGAAAATAAAACTCCGTTTAGGATTTATTTATGGAGAATATGTACCTTTTTCACCCGAAAAAGTGATATTGGCTCCAAACTTAGCTTTTATTTATGAATTATACATAAAATTTCATAGAATAGCTATACGATTTTGATGTCTAATTTCACTGTATACAGTGATTCACTTCCTTTGGTATAGCATGATGAAATGAAATCGAGATTTTTGGTTAGACTTTGCTCAAGAGGCCTTTTTAGAGGGGGGAAAATTTATCACAAACCCAATCGATACAAGGACTGTCAATGGCAGAATCCATAGTTGTCAATCGTAAGAGGTCATGAAAACCACAAGCCACACCAGATTAAAGACCTCAATATAGATCTTTAGTTGTTAATAAAGTCGGAACACATCATCTTTATGATGAAATGTACTTTAATAAATCATGCGATACTTATGACAGCTGAAGTATCAGCACAACAGCATCAGCCAATTTGATTCGACGTTTCATCGTGTATCTTACTAACAAACAACGAAATGGATCGTGTAAATTAAAAGATTTGATTGGCATGTTAATATAATATAAGCACACTATTTCTCTTTCATGCGATATCTAGTTTTCGTATAGCGGATTAAGTCCGCCTTCCCAATTCAATCAAAAGTTAGCTATCTACATAAAGGCACTTTTGGGCGGCCATGAACAAAGGCATGGATATAAAACTAGCTTGACCCGGTTGGACCTTAGCCGTGCCGCATAGCTATGTTATATTTTTTCTTGATGTGTAGGTTGCGGGAAAAGTGTCGAAAAAGTCATAAACCTTTGGCATTTATATCAATTTAGTCCTAAACATTTTTTTGGTGCCAATTCAGTTCTAAACCTTTTGCATTTGTACAAATTCAATCCTAAATATTTTATCTTTATGCCAATTCAATCATTCTAATTAATTTTGGCCGGATTTTGCTAACGTGAACGTTGGCCGGCTGGCAGTCGGTCGCTGACAACCAGTCACCGGTACTAACATGGACAACTTTTAATAATATTTTAATATTTTTTTTGAATTTTTATTTTTCTTTTCTTTTCTTTTTTTTTTCCTTCCCCTCCCTCCTTCCTCTAGCCGATTGCCGAACCGGTGACTAGCCATAAGCTAGAGGCTGGTGAGGCGGACCTCGCTGGCGGCTAGGCAAGCCTCGCTAGTGGATGAGATGAGTTTGGTTATATTTTCCTATTTCGAGGAACAATTTGTAAAATGGTTACAAATTCAAATGTACTCATGAAAATTAAAACAGAATTGGAGAAAATCAAATTGAAAATCCTACCGTTTAGCTATATGCATGTGAGCACGCATCCAGGAATGATCAAAAAGCTCTTTCTAGGACGACCAAAAGGTCGCTTCAAAGGAAAGAAGAGAACAAACCGAGGCCGTAATACGACGGGCCAAAACGTTCAGTTGGCGCTTCAAAAGCACGCGTTTCAAAATCAACCGAACAAAATATCACTTCTTTAACCGTTCGTCCAGCTTATAAATAGCCTCTTCAACATGAACAGACCACAAACGACCTTCACATCAACAACCGAAAGCAACCTTCTCATCTCTGTTTCTCTCTCTCTCTCTCTCTCTCTCACACCATCCCTTTATTCATTACATTCATTCGTTATACACCAGACACCTTCAAAACAAGAAAAAATGAGCGTGGAAGTGTTGGATTCGGACACCATCATTGGCTTTGTGGAGGACGAGGAGGCCTTCAATGCCTTCATAGGCGACCGCTTCTCATGCCTCGACGTCGACGGCGACGGCCGCCTCTCCTATGCCGAGATGCTGCAGGATCTGCAGGGCCTACGGGTGTTCGAGACCCACTTCGGGGTCGACGTGAAGCCGGACCCCGACGAGCTGGCCGGCGTGTACGGCTCGCTGTTCGTGCAGTTCGACCACGATGCCAATGGGTCGGTGGACCTGGAGGAGTTCAAGGCGGAGACGAGGAGGATGATGCTCGCCATGGCCGACAACTTGGGGTTCTTGCCGGTCCAGATGGTGTTGGAAGAGGACAGCTTCTTGAAGAAAGCCGTGGAGCGTGAGCTCACCAAAGTTGCTGCTTAATCTGGAGCATGTTATTTAACAGTGATTTATCATGGTGGGAAGAAATGTGGTTGTATTTGAGATTTTGTCATTTCCTATGGCGTTTTTATTTACACACCCCTTATTTTCTTAACTAAATTATGTACCTAAAGAGTGCTATTACTGATGGATATAAAGGACTTAGTATTTGTTGTTAATTCGTGTCGAGATGATTGGACCGTCATATTTTTTTGCAGACCTCATATAAGTGTACAATTTATACTGTCGTTTATGATCGGGGTAGTTTTTCGAGCATCGCAATGTACTAAAACCGGGGAATGTAAAGAATCGCAAAAAAAAAAAGAAAAAATAGACAAATCTTAAGATGACATTATATTGTTTTTTTTTTTTTTTTTTAGTAAGGAAAGATGACATTATATTGTTTGTCTTCATTTGTTTCGTAAAGGATCGTGGTAAGAACTCAAAAAAAAAAAAAAAATAGCGCGTTCGGCATTGGGAAAGCATGCTAATTGTATCTCAACCCGTACCTTAATCAGCAATATGAACCAACCCCACAAGCATTGAAATTTAGGGGTCATCATCTTGCGAATAAAAAAAAGTGCAGTCAAAGAGCTGAGACCCTTGTTTCAGAGCAGAGAAAGAAAAAAGCGATTTGACTTGTGCACCGATTTCGTAACCTCGGCCAAGAAGCACTGTGAGTAGGTGACGTCCCTCGCATCCTCGCACTCGCGTTATGTTTTTCCTTCTCTAGGTGCCTGGTCGATTGTTTCTGAATTCTATAGACAAAGTAATCCGAAAAGGACATTGTATACATGCTCGGGGCGTGGGAAATCATATTTCGCACTATCTTTTTATGTTCCAACGTGCACAGAACTCACGTGGACTAGATGCATATGATAAATTTACCCAAGATTTCGCCTTGATTTCTATGCATTTTTTGAGCTCTAAGTGCAGGTCCTCGAGTCAAAAGCGAAATATTTGCCTAGATTCAATTTGCTCCGGACCAAATCAGTGACGAACATATGCGCAGTTGTGACGGTGGCCGTCCATCGGCAAGTCCAATCCATGCTAGTCTGTCTTGTTCCAACGCCAAACAGACAGGCCGCACGTCAATCAGCGTCGATGCTCATCGATCTCGCCCTGGTTCGTACACCACAAACCAACAACATAGAGGTCCCCCAAAATGCTTAAACCTAGCATATAATAATATTCCTTGTCAAATTGCTTAGCAAGTGGCCAGGGAGTCTCAATTAGTTTACATTGACGGACGGAACCGTGCTATCGAAGTCAGTCGTCTCTTCGAAGAAATTCAATGAAAAAAAAAAGGGTATCGAAGCTGTCTACACTTTCAACTGTTTGTTTGTTGATGGTCGGTGTCCAAACCTCAGGAAACAACGTATTCACTCGCAGTTTCAACACAACAGCAGAGGCCCACTGATTCACATGGTCCGCGAAAATTAAAGCTACAGCGTAGCAACGCTTGTGCTCAAAAGTCATGCTTTCTGGTGATTAACAAGCAAGTCCACATGAACAGTAGTATCAGGAAGATTCTGCAGATTTGCACTTGACCACCACTTCTAGATCCCAAAATACTAACGAAACAATGCAGCCTACATAAGGGAAATGACCAACACCTTAAAAAATTACCATCATTTATTAGGAAATTACCAATGACGAATCAGATATTCGCGATTCCGGTGGCTTCGATTCCCCATCGGAATTGAAAAGATAAAGGCTCCATCAACTGCATGGAATGGACAGGACTCGAGGCCAAATGGCTTAAAGTGTTTTTCGTTTTTTGGTTAACTACGTCTAATCATTCGACCCAAAAAAAAACCCTCGTCTAATCATATTGTACACGCCCATGTAGTGCAATGTTAGCGGACTGCTAACATTACAAAAAGACTGACAATTCAGGGGACGGAATGAAGGGAATGAGGCTCTCGCCAAACTGCTCATGCAAAGAGACTAGGAGACGCCCCGACTCTAAGTCGTCCTTCCAAATTTGTCGTACCAGAGCTGACATGTTCACAGACCGACTGCTCCCACTGACTCTTCCACTTCTGGCGCCCGCATCATTATCATTAGGGTCCTTCCCTGCAGCCGATGGAGTGGCATCTATATCAGAATCGTTGGAAGGAGTCACGGCAGCGGCTTCTTCTCGCCTGTCAGTGGGTGATGGATTGGTGGACACTGCATTTATTGGCCCATCAACGGCCATTTTCTTCAGGGGTGACTGCTGCTCCAAGTGCTCCATGCTTGCTCCGCGTTTCTCTGATGTTTTCAAAGAAGCTTAAGGCATTAGATTTACTCTGACCCAAATACTAATAGCATGGATCACGTTTCGGTTGTCCAAATAAATGTATCTCCCAATTCACAATGTTCATTTGTAAAATACAATGCTGTGAGTCAAGACTATCAGTTAATTTCTCCCTACTCAAGTCACTTTCTGGAAGCTGGATCCCAACTCCTTAGAAGGTTAGCTCGTCATATGATCAGCCAACAAAAACCTAGAGAACACTCTTCTATCAACTGGACAAAGAGTTAAAACCCAGACTGTCTTCTTATTTGCAGAATAAGGTAGCACTACAAAATGGGCCACACAAGAAGCAGGCGAAAGAAATGATAGCCAAAAAATAAAAAAGAATTGGGTCCCATCCTTGAAACCAATGGTACTTCATTCAAGAAGTCCATCAGAAACTCTGTCCAATGACTTGTGGCCATATGATTGTATGAGCAAATAAAGTTGAAGCAGTCAAAATAAACGCAAGAGTACTACTTACTCAAGAGTGAAGTAATAACTCTTGCATTAGTCTTCCAGACAGCTCCTGGTTGAAGGGATGGCAGAGATGGGAGGATCTTGAAGCAGTCATACAGGCTTTGACCGGATGCATGCTGGAAAGCATTTTGCCTCATGACATGCTAAGAATGGATCGAACTGTCACAGTTCACAATAATACAAATGTTGAGCACAATAAACTCACCAGCAAGGCCCCATAAACACGCCAAGCTTCATGCCTCTTTATTTTATTTTTCTGCGTCTCAAGAAGCATCTCTGGTTCAAGGAGTTGCAGATATGGCTCCAGATTTGGCAGTATGAGAAGGCGAACCTATCAGCATTAAAAGAAGCTGATAACGAGCAAAAGAAGAAAAAATAACACAAAAGAGTTTACCATTTAGGGTATTGTAACATAGATATTCGGGACCATTTTATAGCATGCATCAAGTCATGCAGCACGTCTTAGCTCTAGTGAGGATAGACAAAGAAAATACCACATTAGCTCCCAAAGCTGCTAAACCTTGAACTGCACCATAATGTGTCGCCAATGTGTGTTTTGGGTTCAAAAACGCATTGATCAGTTGCCTCGTAAGACGCGATTGCAGAGTATTATAAACTTGCCCGTACCTACAAGAGACTGGAAACATTATTCCCCCGGGAAAGGTAAAATCTGTAGGACACTGAAAGCAACAACTCCAGAACCATAATCATAAAGTACAGAAGGTATGAACAAGTCAACCATGGTGCACTTTCAGTCTGAAGTAGACAGCAACTGTGGAAACCAAGCATTATTTTAGAAAGTGCATTGATGTCTACTAAATTACCATCGTCCTTATAAGCTCATGCTACCAAGCAGAACATACTCAGCACAAGGACGAAGCCATCACATTCAGCTATTTTTCCAGTGAGAACATGTTCGATGACCCATATCTAAACATTACGATTTGGATTTTCAATAGCAGTAGTCCTCCTAAAGCTATGGAAAAAATACAGAAAACACAAAAGGAAAACTCAAGATTGAAATCCTGAATTCCTAAGTTTCTATACTTCATCTTATAAAGTTCAGTCCAAGGTCCAAATTGGCTTAAAAATTGGTCATTTGATCCCTATATCCAAAACATGAGAATGAAACCAATGTTGCATGCCCATCCAGCAATATCTCAATTGACTAGTCTTCACAGCGTACTAAGAATACAGGGAGAAATGAAAGGAAAAACTGAAACGAGACCATTGACTATAATGGTTCAGGGTCAGATACAGTCCTTGATGATTGCTTTTGCTGGCCCAGATAGAAGTATCACCTTTTGCATATAGAGGAAACCAAGTTCGCCGCAAAATCTCTAAGCTCCCAGTGATTGTCCGCAAGCCTTTTACCCAACCTCTTTGCTACAAGACACGTGACAACAGCTGGCATCAACTGATGTAACTGGCAATAAAAAAAGATTTTCTTCTCAGGCTCCCAGAGGAATATGATTTATAAGACCTGAAAATTTATGTGTACTACTAAGTTGCGCCATCTCTTATAGTGACTTCTGGGTGAAAAGACTATTCAAACCAAGAACTCGAGCAAAATCTTCTAAAGATCTTGACAGTTACAGAAAGGTCATTCGAGATTTGCCCAACCAAATATAAAGTCAAGATGCACAGGGATCCCATTCAAGATGACCTTGAAGAGACACAAATCGACCATAAACACTGTGACCGACTCAATATGTGTAATCATTGTTAGCATCAGAACAAGCATGCCACTCCAGATATATACAAAAGCACACCCATCTAAAGTTTCTTTCCAGACATACAAGTTTGCCTATCTGGCCACTTGTTCAATTGACTTCCTTCCAAAATTTCCGATCACAAAAACAAAAATCAGTTTTGGACACAACAAAAAAAAAGTTGAAATAGACATGTAGAGATTTCTAGCTCAAAGCCCCAAACCATTGTAAAACAGGATGCTAAGTTCCTGTCTTCCAGAATAAGAGGAGGTCTCTAAAAAGAGAATATAAGACCAATTGAGAAAAACAGATCACGCGAGAACTTGTCTCCAAACTTGATTACCACAACAGCCAAAAACAGGTTTCTGCCTCTCTACCTATATATCATTGGTTAAAGAAGTTGGAAATTCATAATGCAATAGGAGAGGACATATTGACTTTGTAGGCATGCGGTTCCTCTATAGCCTCCCAAATATATTCTGCAGAAAACTCTAATTTCCAGACAGAAAGTATCAATAACAAAATAAATCAAGAGGTAGCAATGCAAGTCCAATTACTAAGAAGACAAATGTCATCTAAATGGAGAAGGCGCTGAGCCCAAGCCTTGTCCTTCCTGCCTCAGGAAAGTAAATAGCTGGTTACTTCAATACATACCCCACCACACCCAAATCAATGCTCAGCTTAGCTTGTTTCCACTGTGACGATGACTATTTGGGATGAGAATTACAAAAAAAAAAAGAGGAAGCTGATGGGCATGCAAAAACCAACAACTGAAATCGGAACAAGAAGTCTGTACTGTGTGGGTTACCCTCTGAAGATCTTTAGAAAGGGGGCAAATATGTGGGCTAACAAGTCTGACAAAGAAAAGGATTCCACAGGTACAACATAAATACTGATAGTAAAAATCAAGCTAAATAAGGAATCAATACTTCAAAATGATACGAAAACAAGTATGCAAAGGTTCCACTTACATAAGGTTCCATATTGATGTGAGGATTATGAAGGAGACTACGAACAACACGCAACAAGGCCAAAAGAAGGGGCAAATCATTTAAGCCACGAGATACCTAACAACACAAGACGAAGCAGAGGTTAGAGAAGCATCAAAACTAGGCTAACTCACAGCGTATCTAAAGCATACCTCATCAGCTACAAAGCATGTGAAGTACGGGACAAGTGGATGGAGTCCTGAGTCTGTAGCCAAACTCACTAACGCTTCTTTGAAAAGGACTGAATCGGGGCTTCTCATAGTTAGCTCGGTAATCCTTTCAAAATATATCTGCAAAGATACAAGGATAGATAGCATAAGCAACACAGAAAAACTGATATGCAGAAAAAATGGTGAGGCTGAGAAACACATGAATCAACCCATTATCATTAAGTCTTAAACTAGAAAATTGTTGCACAGATGAGATTCCACCATAATATACATCTTTCACACACAAAACTTTCTGTACATACAAGAAACTTCTCAATTTATCCTCCTTTCTTTTTTTTTGGCTCAAGCAAACATATATTATTGTTAAACTGCACTCTGTGTATCATATACCTGAAGCTCTCTTGACAGCACGTGCCTGATAGGAAGTCTAATGTCTACGGGAAGTCCGTCATCCTTTTGTTCTTGACTTTTGCCATGAGGAGGAGCTGTAATTACTAATAGAAAGGATAAACAGTGGTTAGCATTAGAGCTTTTTTTGGTAAGGTGTGGTTAGCATTAGAGTTCGGTACATAATATTCATAAAAAGAAATCTATGATTGGATTCTCAACTATTGTATTCTAACCGGAAAAAAAAAAAAAAAACACAAGAAAAAGAAAGGCAGCTCATGCTACCCTCATCAAACTACATGACATTCTACTAAAGGTAGCACAATGTTAATGTTAATCACATGAATTTGTCCACTCACTTCATACCAAGATTTTTCTTGAGTGAACATTTAAATTGAGACATGCAGTTATTAGGAGAAGGCACTTTAGAGTCCACGTTAAGACAGACCTTCTACAGGAGCATTTTCAGGAATAGCAGGTTGTACACCTTCAATGGCCAGCCAGTGACAATGGACAGCAGCATCAAGAGGAGCTTTGGGTAAAGGAGCTTCAATAACCTGCAACACCAATGGTGATTCGGTCAAAAACTCCAACACGCAACCTGACCAAGACAATTCAAAATGACAGCTGCTCCTTAGTCCTTACATCTTTAATGTCTACATCTTTGTCATCAAGGTAAAACAAATCTTTATGTCCAATAGCTCTTTTGAACTGCAAAGCTCCACTGGAGGCAAACCCATAAATTGGCTGGTGCACACAGAGACAGAAAGTTACATGCTTCAGAAAAGATTATGTATAATTGTCACAAACGTAATTTCAATAATCAAATCCGACGCACCATCATTTTCATTGACTCATCAAAACCATGGGGTCGTTGCCAGTACGTAAGGTACAGATGACAAAAAGATTCACATTGTCCTACTTTGCAAATTAAAAGACGAAAAACAAACTTAAGTACCCATGTTGATCTAAACAAGAAAGAAAAGAACACCATAGACAAAAACACATTAAATGGGCTCATGAAAGCTATACCCAGGGGCTGCGCACAAGCGCTTTAACTATTGTTCCTGTTCTAATCTAGCCAATAGTTCACTCTTTATTAATCTGGTTTATGCCCTACAAACTACTCGATTTCGGTTCCACCAATTCAAAGCTGATTACAATGACTATTTATGCAAGAACTTGATGAGAAGTACCTCGACATTTTTCAAGTTCAAAGCACCATCCACATCATCAACTGTTAAGACTGTTCTCCTGGAGTGGCGCATGCATTTGATAGCTTCCTGTATTCCATCAGATGCTTCTCAAATCACTTCAATACATATCAGCATTTTCTATGCTTCTCAATTACTTCAAAATGACTAATCAACCTCCAAAAGAAAACTCATAGTGAACGGAAAAAACACAGGTCCTCAAGTGCAGAACAAAAACGCATTGACTTCAAAAACTCAAAAGCAAGTGAGCAAATATTCAGCCAATTCGAGCCAGATTATGGGAGAGGTACACCTAGCAAAATTTCATCACTCCAAACAAGAGAATGACAATAGAATCAAAAACCAAAAAAAAAGGGTAAGAAAAAGCACTGAGAGTGAAAGGCAAAGCTCATTTAGATATGGAAAGATGACAAATAGGAAAAACAATGAAGAAATGCTAATAGACTCATAGCTAACCCTGACCAGATTTCAGATGACTAAGACAATCTCTCCAGTACGTAGACTAATTTTATGAATGCCTGCGCTAGTAGTACCTAATAAATCCAGCAATCACTTAAGAAGAAAGAAAAGGAGATGATTTTAGTGGAACAACCCCTTGTTGAAAGTTCTACCATGGTCACCTTTCTCTAATTTGAAGGCAAAACATCGCAGAAATGATTGTCACTCCAGAAAGATTTAAACTGGAACAAATACACTAACCTATAAAATATGATACGAAATCAATAACCCTGTACGTAAATTTACGCAGAGAGATCTCTAGTCCATAAATTTCTAGCCATATCATAAAGCATAGATCTTTTGCTAACAAGATAACAACGCGACAACAACCGATTTTCCCAACTTTTGGAATATCTCTGAGGGAAAAAGGAAGTTTCGGAATATCGGCATTCCTCGCACTTAGAGCAGCTACTCATTATTATGCTTGAATGCTGACAGTCTGCCACAATCCCATAGGAACCCTGCGCGACGATAAGTTCCCACCAGAAAAACAAACAATCCATTGGTCCCGACTTAATCAAACATTACATCTTTATTAATCAAGAGAAGGCACATATGGTCAGGATAACTACACGCGGATTCCTCACAACTGTTCGACGAAAATGCCTTATCAAGATTCCTACACCAAGAAACGCTGCAATCACTCGACGACGGCGCAATCGAGCAAAATGGGTATGGACATTCAATCAAAGATTACACAATGACGAAAACTCAACGGTCCCCAACCTCATCCACCTGAACCACAGCGCACAGAAGCGCAGCGGCGCTATACCTGCATGATCTCGCGCAGGCGGTATTCGACATCGGGCGCGAGGGCGAGCGCGGCGTCGGGCGACAGGTTGCTGATCCCGATGCTCTGCGCTATCACCTCGATCGACTCCTTCGGCACTATGCTCATCCTCTTGTCTCCCTCACTCCGTCAGCTCTGCACTGTGCTCCGACCAAGTTTTCATGAATCGAGGACGCAGGAGCAAAGCAAAATCCGGCGAGCGCTCGCTCGATCGATCGAGCCTCGATCGGCAAACACACGGAGCTCCTCGTCTCTGCGACGAGAACCCTAACGAACGGAGCTCGCAGCAAGAGTGCGCACCTGCTCCTGAATTTCGAGCTTTGTTCATAGGACGCTGGGAAGAGAGCGCAGTTTATAGCTCAAATTTCAGTTCAGGTGAGGCGCAATTACCTTTTTGCCCCTCAATTCCAGACCTATTTTTATCTGGAAAAATTTTCTGGTCGAGTTTTGTTAATTGGGATTTTTCTTATCCGAAAGGAAAGAAAATTCGGGATTATAAAAGAAATTAAGAACGATCTGTCATCCGTGATTTTCATGCTCTCTAATTCATTCATTCTAAATTTGTTTATCTTTTTTAGTGCTTGAATGGAGTTCTAACTTACGAGCGCAATGCAAATTACATGAATAAATTGAACTTGTTGGTTAATTTTTCGACATCGTCCATGTCGTGTTCAAGATTCATCATTGTCATTGATGGATCTATTGCCATGACCCCAATAAAGACTCATGCTTTTATCACAAGTTGAGTAGAGGCGATCAATATCTAGTTGTTTACAAGCCACCAAAGACGGCAAAAGGCGATGTCGCCATAATTATTACGTCGCAAGCAGTAAGTTGAACATGGGTGCACCCAAATTTACTCGGATGTACTTGATTCAGCTTTAATGACTCGTGTGCCAAAGTTTGAGATTCTTGACAAGAGTGTACAAAAGAATCGAAAGTTGTTTGGAATCGGACCAGAACAGGTGATTCCTAAGGGAGCTGGTCCGATTTCCGATTCCGGGTATAGAACCATTCACCTGTCCATTCGAATCAGATCAGTAATGTAATATATTTATTTAATTTTTAATTTAAAGAAGAAAAATCCAAAATCCTAAACTAAACCAGTAAACCTAACTCTCTCACGATCTCACTCTTCGGTCGACGCCTCTCCTAGATAACTCGATACTCTCTTCTCTCCAGCTCTTCACCGTCTCCGTCTCCTCACGAAGTGGATCGAGCGATGAAGATGAAGATCAACCGCCCCTGCAACCTCAGCTCCATCTCCGTTTTCCCTCCTCGTGCCAGGTTCGTCGCCCGCGCGCTCTCTCTCTCTCTCTCTCTCTCTCTCTCTCTCTTCCTTTCGTGTAATCGATCGTCCACTTGCTTCATCTTGAGAAATCCTTGAATCCGTAGCTTTAAGGAACTACTGTTCCATGTTGATCCGAGTCCATGAGCATTCCCGGTCTGGTGATGAGCGGATGACGGCGTGAATCTTCCAGTTTCGTGCAATTTTGCTGCTTCTGAACTGTCTATTTTTGGCGGAAAAATAGAAAGTTCAACAGCTGAAATTTCGGAGCTTGTAACTGCGCGTTGCTAGTTCTATTGAGGATTGAATCTAAAGATCGATTTTAACTTTTCCGTGAAGTATCGACAGAGATGAGGAGGCTTTGAAATTTTAGGAAAATCTGCAATTAGATGCGGGCATCGTCGTGCGGTTCTCACTCTCGGTTTCCTTATTCTCTCAAGTGACTTGGAAGAGATTGTGCCCCTAAGATGATGTGAAAACAGGAATTCGACAGCCTGTGTTTGCTTCCTCATTTATCTATCAGTTCTAGAGTAATCTCACAACTCACTTTAATAGAGATTGTACTAATACACCGAGTGGCGAGCAATACACATTTGATTACCTACGACAGTTTCCTATCCTCCATGTTAGAACATTTCATGCTAGTGTCTGTGAAGTCATCTGCTCTTCTTATGGAAGAAATGAAGACCAAAATTGTTGAAGTCCACTGTCTGGCTTCTTCACATGAAAAAGGAGTGGAAAGTTACACTCCTAAATGGAGCTATTGCAATGTCTTTGGCTCTGGCTTGTTAGGAAGTTCTTGGCACAAATGTCTTTATGCGGTCATATTTAGAAACTTTGAACAACAGGTGAAGGTTTCCACTTTCCAGTCTTTGGTTTTGGCTTGTTAGGAAGTTCCTAACTTGAAGAGCAATGTCCGAACAGCAGGTTGAACTTATGTAACATATCACAGTGCCGACGTATGAAGGTTGGTGGCACCGGCGGTCCGGTTCCCGGGTCGAGTCCATGGAATCAACGGGCAATTCCCGATTTTAATTTTTCAGAACCGGTTTTTAGCGGACGGTTCCCAATTCTAGGGTGGGAACTGCCCACCCACACCCTGCTCGCCCCTAGTGCTTGGCAACACAATATCAAAGGCTTTTGAGCCAAATCTAGCATTTCCAAAGTCGCTTAATCCAATGCAGCTACGTTTAATTAGGCTTTTGAGGAAAAAAATTTTGGGAAAATGCAAAGGATTTTAGGTTAAAGGAATTTTTGGAAATGCAAATAGTATTTAATAAATCGTAATTTAAAAGTACATTCGAAAACAACTTTGATTTTAATGGTATTTGGAAAACTCGCACTTTGTAAATGACTTTTGCTATTTAAAAAAAACTCTCAAACCGGTGAAGCACTCAAATTACCGGCGAGCTGGCACTAGTGACCCCAGGCAAGGGCCGTTGATGCCAAATCTGGCTTGTCAACGACGTCACGCGATGTGAGGGCATTTGTGGAATAGCGAGGGCAAAATTAGAATAAGAAAAAAAAAAAGTATTAACAGTCCGAAAAAGCTAAAAGCCGAAAAGTCTGTCAAACTTGCTTTGGGCTAAAGGCCATTAGGCTCTCTTTTGAAACCAAAGGACTTTGGGCTATAGGCCTCCAAAGTCCCTTAAGGAAAATTGGGGGTGTTTTGGCAAATTATTTTGGGACCCTTTTAGCCAAATGCTAGCCTTAGCAATTTTTCGGAAGTGCATTTCTTAGGATTAATTAATTTTATTTCAAAATTTTCCTCACTAATTTTTTCATTTTTTGGTTTTGCCCCCGTAAGAACTGTTCATCTTCTCTAGTGAAGCTCCATCAAGAGTTGTGCAAGGTTGGCCGGCAAGGCCAGAAGTGGCTACTAGCAAGCTAGTCTTGCGTCGGCCAACCTCCCTTGAGGTCGCGAGATCTCAAGCCGCATCGCTTGGGGTCGCATGGCCCAAGCGACCTCAAGCGAGGTTGCTAGTGCCAGATGTGGCTCGTCAATAGCCAAATTTGGGCTCACCCAACCGTTGAGCCATTCGCAGGTTTTTAGGTTTTTTTCTTAAAAAAAAATTAGCAAAAGTGCTTTACAAAATGTAATTTTTCCAAACACCATTTGAATCAAAATTGTTTTCCAATGCATTTTTAAATTACAATTTACCAAACGCTATTTGCTTTTCAAAAAACACCTTTAACATAATAACCTTTGTATTTTCCAAAAGACTTTCCCCAAAAATCGAACCAAATATACCCTTAAAAATCTTTGAAAATGCAATTGCATTATTACAAGCTCTCCAAGAGGCTTGCCAAATACCATTTGCCGTGCGCCAAAGGCCTTTAGAGGGAAAGTTTTCCCAAAAACAGCCTTCAAGTCCCATCCAATATTGACTTTGAGCATTTTCGAAATAATATTCGAGGGTTATTTTTTTCTCTTCCAATTTTGCCCTTGCTAAGCTATCCAAACTTTAGTTTTATCCTCATGGGCTTTCCTGTGTAAATTTGATGGCATCACGTAGTGTCCACGAGGAGCTCAAATCTAACTGTTAGCAAGCCAGATCAAGCACCGGTGGCCCATGCCTGACGTCGCCTGACCTTAAGCAAGCAACCTGGGCATGGCATCGTTGGAGGTTGCGAGACCTCCACGTAGGATTGCATGACCTAGGCATCGACGTGGCACGATCTCTCAACCGGCAAGACCCGAGGTCACATGACCTCGGTGTGGTGTCGCCGGGGTCGCGGCGCCCCGAGACCTAAGCTAGGGTCTCCTAATTAGTCGACCATCAAGGGATCCCTTTTGGAGTTTTTATGCAACAAGAGAAACGACCTGATTTCTAAACTTTCGAGATAATTGCTCAAAATCCCATGAATTTTGTCGTCGTTGTCCATTGCCCTTAAACTTAGGAAAGTTACGGATTATCATCCTCAACTCTGACACCATTGCACATTGGCCCATGAACTTTGAAATTTTACACAGTACCTCCCGAATTCTGATTATTGTTACCGTCGCTAACCAGCTTACCTATGAAACCGTTAAATGTTACTTAAAAATGGAGTTGCTCAATTTTTTTGAACCAAAATAACCTATATTACATGGTTACTAAAATTAAACAGAAAAAACAGAGAGAGAATGCATGGTTGATGAAGTAGAGAAAAATTAGCAAATGTTTTTTTGGTTAGGAAAAATGAGTCAAATCCATTTTTCGGATGAAGTTTGACGACTACATATCCTAAATACTAGGGATTGCAACAAAAAGAAAAGCTTAGGGAAGTAATTGTAACTTTTTGACTGGGAGGTATCTGTAGCTTTTCAATGCAATGGTGTGGAAGTTCGGAGAATTTTTAGCAATTAACTCCAATATTAATGTATCGAAGGTTTCTAGAGTCTCGATGAATTGAGAAGGATGGTAGGATGCTGAAGAATGTTCAATTGAATTGTTACGACTTAACAAAACTCGAAACATCTAAAATTCGACATTGGCGAGCTATCGTTGTAGCTCGTGTACGTGGTCCGGAGCTCTCCACACAAGGTAAAACCACGAAAGCCTGGGAGCATGGATCGGCAAGAGATTTTGCTTTAATGTGCTAAAACAAACTCAAGCAATCGTCTGTGCATATACGCATAGAATTTATAAAATTTGGTCACGTAGGGGTGTTTTGGGCCCGTGACTTGGTACATTTAACCTAACTTCTTTTTTCGATTTCTCAAGTCTCACGTATCTTATTTCGCATGCAATGTATGGGTAAAAATGTTCATCCTATGCTTTTTGGCTTGCTCATTGTTTCAGTTGAGCATGAATTGGAGGTTGGATGAAAGAAATCATTTGGAAATTGTGACGTCCTAGAACGTCGCACGCAATATGCGTCCTTTCGTATTGATACTTATAATTATTATAAGCATGCAGAAGCACAACAAATTTTTACAATACCCCATATAAGAAATCGAACAAGTTTAATAAATACACGTGCTTTTTTATATTAACAACACTAGTTATCAACATATACAATTCATTACAAAAGTCCTGGGAAGTAGGTCGGGTCCACTAGTACCACTACTCCTATACTAAATCAAAAGCGAGCCTAAACATTAACCAAGCCACCATCCAGCATCAACATCTTATCCCCTCCATCGACATGTGCAAAGGACTATCCTACAAATTTGAAAAATAAGGGGTCCATCCAAACCCAATAAATAAAATATCTAAGTCTAAGGTAGAAGACTATCTTACCACTTAATATGATACATACAAACAACGTGAGCTCAAGGCAATAACCATGTACGACAAATGAATATGGAAGTAGTCTTCTTTTTAATAGCATGATATGACAATGAAAACCATTAACAACAAAACAGAAGTTCATTCACTCAAAACAAGTAGATAACATATTATTTCAGGATGCACCAATATCACCTAGTGGCTATACACATGGAATATCTTTT
>CM044895.1:5364428-5450099 GCA_024500025.1 Syzygium aromaticum
CTAGACTATCATGATGTGCCAATAGAAACCATGAGCAATATTGCATAAGATCATTCACTTAAATGCCAGAGGATGATATAACATATTGTGTTGGATGATTATCAATGATTAATTCATTAATAGGCATATATGAATGTATGCATTTATTCTTACACATAGATACGCATTTTGTTTGTTATTAGCATTTCATTCCCATCTCGACTCCCTGGGCATCCAAACTCCAAGGCATCTCAACACACAAGGCATCGTCGCCACAAATATGTGAATGACGAAATTTACTTTTCATAATATGTATTTCACAATTAACCACATAGCAATGGTACACACGATAACATCACCCTTGCATCAACAAGGAAATCAATACTCATTTATCATCTTTTGCATAGCCATTGTCAAGATCAATATTTGGTACACGACATCATTTTATGCAAAAGCATTACTGAAACATAATCATCATGTCTTTTCCATGCATTGCCTACATAAATAATAACACAGTTACCTCTTTTCTTTTTAATAAGTGAACGATAATAACATAATCATATATTGGTAGATTCGTCAACAGTCGTATTGACACCTAAATTTTAACTATCCATTTATGATTTAATTGCATATAAAATTAGGAGTTAATTTTTAATCTCTAAACAAAAATATTTTCATTAAATTACATGATATATAGATATTAGGTACATTTGCATTAATAGAGCCTATTAGAACATATTTCCCTTTTTTGTTAGTATTAAAAAAAAGAAAAATGAGAGAGAAAAAGAGAACTCCAACCCAGCCTACGTTTTCTATCTTTTCTGGTCCAATACCTATTCGGAGCCCAACTTCCCTTCTCTCCTTTTTCCCAGCCCAACCCCCTTCAATTCTCTTCTTCTTTCCCTCACGCTCTGCAGGGAGGGCACCAGAAAAGAGAGGGTGGTACAGGAGCAGAAGGGAAGCGCTGCAGAGGAAGACGGCGCGCAGCAGCAGGGAGGCGTCGTCGCGCGTTGAGGCAGGTCAGAGTAGCAGCCAGTGACGACAGGTCAGAGTAGCAGCCGGTGATCCCAAAAGAAGGAAAAGAAGAGCTTGAAGAGAGAAATGGACGGACTGAGAGGGAGTGAGCTCGAGAGCGTGAGCTCGAGAGAGTTTCGGAGAGCGACAGAGTGACCAAGTGAAAAGGGGCCGAGAGCTAGAGTGTTCCTCCGACAACCACCGCGCCTGAGCCTTCGTCAACGAGGCGCTCGTCCGACGTTTTCCCTCTCCTTAGCCAAAGCCGCGGTAGGTTCTGGTTTGTTTTTTTTTTGGGTCTTAGGTCGATTCCCGAGGATCCCGGCTCGGAGGCGTGCGAGGCGACTGGACTGAGTCCAATATATCTCAAGTTCGCCCTCTATTCGCCGTCGCCGAGCTGGGTAGGGCCACTTCTAGCTACTGAGCTCTCGTTCTTCTTCGCCCTCGTTGTTGCTCAGTTTCCCCGTCTCGGTTCAAACCGAGATCGGGATTTAGTGTTCTTAGTTTATGCCCGCATTGGATGTGAAAGAACCATTTCTGAGTTGATGTTGAGCATGGCTTGTTCACTACATTTTGAGTTTGGGCTGATGTCATGCGCGGTTTGAGTGGGGGGTTTCCTTTCCAGTATTGCACACCACGTGTTTGCTGAAATGCATCAACTAGATCCGTAAACTTTTTTTTCTCGAGTCCGGTTTGCTGAAATGTCAGGATGTACGTTGGTTTGTGATGCCTGAAGATGGGGTTGGGTTATATGATTCCCCGAACCGCACTGTTCACGACAAATGCTTTCATTGTTCCGTGTTTGTGCTTTTTCGTTCTTCCGTCTTCTGTGTTTTTCTGATGATGTAGCTGCGTTTGTGATGTGTTTGGCCGGTCATTGTGACGGACGATGATAAGACTCGTTAACTCTGATGGTTGGTTTGGTAGTGTGAGATAGAGCCATTCTTGTTGAGCATAGGACGTTATTAGTATTGTTGAAGTTCCGGTGTTTTAGAACAAATGCGTAGCGTTAAAAATTTCTGGGTAGCATGAACGCGAAACAAAAGTTGGTGTTCTGGGCGTCATGTGTTAGTTTCTGGGCAATGGGAAGAAGACGTCCTGGCGGGAGAGAGCTTGAAAAGGAAGGAACAGAGAAGGGAAGGGAGAGAGCTCACTGGGAGTTTCCCTCTGGTTTCTTCTCCGAATCATCTTCACACTGGCCATGGAGTATCGTGGACTCATGATCACTAGTGAGCGTGTGGATTGAAAAAAAACAAAGGAAGAAAGCCGAGAGAGAACAGGAGAAAGAAGAGACTTTGGTTCGTTCGCCGGTGGTCCATCTGAGTCGTCGTCATTCTCATCAAAAACTCCGTCTGCCAGCCACCATTCGTCATCAAAGAAAACACCCGAACCAGGTAACCCCTGAAAACGCCACCCTAAGCTTGTGTCCGTAGCTGCATGTCAAGTGTTCGATGAAATTCCCGAATGAAGGACTGAATTTTTTCGAAAAAATCGGTGTCTAGAGCTTCGTTTTATGCTTGATTCGGTTTTTAAATTGTTGCATCGTCACTGAATCTGGGTTTCTCTTTACTTACGTGACATATTATTGGATGCCCGAGTTGGGTATGGACGAACTTCCCCTCGCCGGAAAATCCGTTTCTCCTCGCTGGAGGTCTGCCCGTGGTTATAGGCTGCCACGGTCAATCCTTTACCTCGCTTTAATACGCATGTGTGTGATTGCTTTGCTGGGATGGTGTCTGTTGTGTTTTCGGTGGTGTTAATGTCGCCGGGAATAATCTGGTAATGGTTGGAGTGGTGGCTGTCAGGGAGGCAACGTGTTGCCTGACGTTGCTGTGGCCGGGGGCCTTGGCAAGAGCTTGTTTGGCATGGCAGACTCTCGGCGAAGGAGCCCGCCGGCGAGGACGGTTGGAGGTGAAGAGATGTCCGCGACGTGGCCTCGGTGATGGAGTCTCGATCAAGAAGCTCGGGGAAGAAGATCCCGTGCAGGAAGAAGGCCAGGAAAGGGGTGAAGAGATCAAATAAAAAAAGGAAAAAAGAAAAGAGGGGAAAATAAAAAGAATTTAGGAAAGAAATAGAAAAAGGGGGTTCCAGACGGGTCAGAGAACCGGGTGAGGTAGTCGGGCGGATCGGGTCAGGGAACCCGGTCCGGAATTTTTACTTTATTAATAAAAATTTAAAAAATTCGAAAATGTTTAAAAATATAAAAAATTCTGAAGTTTTGTGTTTTTTTTCAAAAAAACATTAAAAAATTCAGAAAGTTTAAAAAAAATCCAAAAAAATAAAAAAAGAAATCGGATAAATTCCGAAAAATCTAGAAAAATAGAATGTGTTCAGAAATTAGTTTTTGGCTTAATTTCACTAGACATTAGTGTTTTTCTCATTCTAAACTTACTTTAAAATTTGCAAAAATTGAGAAAACTTTTAAAAAATTCTCAACTTGTTTTTTTTAGTGATAATATTACATTGTGTTTGTTGACTTGAATAGATGAGCCTCTACATGTCAAGTTTGTCATTAATTGATGTCATTGATAGTTGTCTAGACCTAATCGTCCCAATTGGGGGGATAAAAAATGATTTAATAAGTCAAAAGGTATTTGTCGATGGATGTAAACATTGATTGATTCATTTAAAGGACAAACCAAATAATTCATTAATTCAAGGACCGAGGTGTTCTCAAATCTCATACTTTATGCAACAAGAATTGTTTAAACTAAGCATTTAATAGGAGTCACCACTAGTCATAATTAATGGTTGGCTAGAAACCCTCATCAAGACGTGGAAGTGTCGTCTTGATATACACGAAAATCAGATATTCTAAAGATTAGAGACTTGATTATATTAGTGATCTAACTAGTGTTTTTTCGGTATCTAAACTTGAACTCTCGCAAACTAATGCACTAGGTAGCTTATTGAAAAAGCTTAAGATTCCATTTAATCATGCTAAAAATGGAAAATAACAACCAATGTATTAAATGTGCGAACCAAATAATCATAAAAAAAATAAACAACCAGTGACCTAACATTATTTCTAAAAAGAAAAAAGCAATCAAAACCCCTAAAGTGAAGCTCTGATGGCTTGTTCAAATTTTTGGGACATTTTCTCAAAGGTTTTCTCAATTTTTACAAGTTTTAAACTAAGTCTAGAATGAGATAAATGATAATATCTAGTGAAATTAAGTCAAAAACTGATTTTTGAACATTTTTTGGATTTTTTTGGCATTTTTTCGAATTTTTTAATTTTTTTTAAAAAAATTATCAATAAAATAAGCATTTCAGCTCAGGTCCCCGACCTGATCCGACCCAGCTTTCTGACCCGTCCGAATTTTCAAATTTCGATTTTTTTCTTTTTTTTTTGGCCTTTTCTAATTTTCTTTTTCCTCTATTTCTTTTTCTGTTTAATTTTTTATTCCCCTTTTTGTTTTCATCTGCCCAGACTGGGCGGCTTCTTCCTCATGGCCTCAGCGAGAGAGCTCACTGGAACGTCTTCTTCTTGGTGAATCGCCTGCGACCCAAACTCCGAACCAAAATTGGCTTCTTCAAGTGGCGTCGATGACGAATCTGCTTAGACCGAAATCGCAACTCCACCGTCACCGAACCAAAGTCCCTAAACCAGCACCACCGGCCACTAAATCGCTAACATCGGCAACACACTTTCGTTTCCCGGCCATCAAACTTCCAGTGGCAACAATACGTGCTAAAACGCAAACAAACAGACATACACGAATATGAAAGGGAGATAGTGAGCTAACGGTGGTGGCCACAAACTGCGGGCCTCTTGGATGGGAAAGGAGTTCTCTGGTGGGGATTCGCGTACGCGCGGGCAACTCGGACAATGTGCAAACCATGGCATAAACACAAGGAAAACACAAAGTCAGTATTGATTCGATGAACAAGAGTACCAAACAAACACAAAGACCGAGTTCTAGGCACCGATTCCACAAAAAATCATTCGGACTTCCACTTAGACACTTCATCGAACATGTGGTATGCAACTTGAAATATACGCTCTTGAGTGAGATTGAATGCGATTTCTAGCTTTAAACATGATAAATACAACTCTAAACGTCCATATATCACGACGAACTCATCTTGATTCACCCAGAAACGTTCGGAACTTTCAGACCCGAACTCGGCCCCCTAAGCCCACACTGTCTCATTGAGTCATTTCATCAAACACGTGAGGTCCAAGAAAAGGGGTTACAGAGCTGGTTTTGACGAGATTCATGGCTTTTTTTCGACATACGACGCTCGAAACCGCTCCTTTGAGCATAAAACAGGTGTTATTCTCCATTGGTGGAGCCGGGCGACCACTGAATAGGCTCGGTGTGCCCGGCACCCGAAGAGGCAGGGGAGGGGGGACCAAAACAGGAGAAGACGATGAAGACCCACCTGATTTGGGGCTGACCAGGATGAAGCGCCGCGGCTTGAGGCTCGACGGGGGCCGACGGGAACTCAGATGGACGAACGGTCAAAGGGCAAAAAATCTCTCTTTTTTGGTTCTCTCGGTTCCCTCTCCGTCTCTCCCTCTTGGAACCCCCATGGTTCGTGCGGCCGTGAGGCGATGAATGGTGGCCGGCAGGTGGAGCCTTCAACGGGAACGATGGCGACTCCAACTGACCGCCGACGAGCGAGCAAAAACTTCTTCTTTTTCCTTTTCTCCGTCGGCGCCCCTCTACCGCGAGGAGCTCGGACGACCAAAAACGAGAGAGTGGCTAACTCCAGTATTCGCGGGCTCAAATGCAAGGCGGAGAGGGCGAAGAGATTCGCCCGGCCATCTCCTTGCCGATCGAGATCGAGAGACCAGAACACTCTCCTCTCTAAACCCCTCGATCCTCCATTTTTTTTTTCTCCCTTCCCTTCTCTGTTTCTTCTTTTTCAAGCGCTCTCTCTCGGTGTCTCTCTCCCTCTTTGGTTTCACGAAGCCCCCTTTTCTTTAACCTCCTCTGGACGTGTCTTGACCAAGGGAGAGAAGACAGCTGCTCTCCATTTTGCCTCTTCTTCTCCGCTTTTCTTTTATTGCTTTCTTGGGAGTAAACATGCAGATCCCTTTTTTGTGTCCTTTTTCCCCATTTTCTTCATTTGTGAAAGTGTCTCCGGACACCAGAGGAAGAGCGTGCCTGTCCATGGGGAAGAGCTCCCCTTTGGTCTTCTCTCTTTTTCCTTTTTTCTTTTTTCTTCTTCTTCTTTTTTTTGATAATGATTTTTTAAATAAAATAAAAAAATAAATAAAATAAAAGGAAAATATGTTTCATTAAATTCTATCAACGCAAATGCACTTAATATCTATATGACATGTAATTTAATGAAAATATTTTTGCTTAGGAATTAAAAATAAACCCTTAATTTTTTTTGCACTTAAACCCTAAATGACTAGATAAAATTTAGGTGTCAAAAATAGTGTAGAAAGCAAAAATGGTGAAATGAAATTAGAAAGTGATATTTTTGTAATTCGACTAAGTTATCTATTTACTAGCTAAGTGTTGTTGATTAATCACGTTGTTGGGTGTCGATGTTCACACTGTCGATTCTTTGAGTTGTCAATATCTACGTTATTGATTTTCAAGCTGATTTGTCGATTGAGACCTAGTTGTTGATATGCAAGAAGTTGGTTGATAAGTTGTGTATTTTTGCGTTATCAATTTATAACTTGTCGTGACGAATCTTCCAGTATATGACTATGTTATTATGGTTCACTTGTTAAAAATAAAAGAGGTAAATATGTTATTACTATTTATGTAAGTGATGCATGAAAAAGACATAATGATAGTGTTTTGATAATGCTTTTGCATAAGATGATGTCATGTACCGAATGTTGATTTTGAGGATAGTTATGCAAGGGATGATAAATGAATATCGATTTCATTGTTGATGCAAGGTTGATGTTATCATGTGCACTATCACTATGTGATTAATTGTGGAATAAGTATAATGAAAAGTAAATTTCGTCGTCCACATATTTGTGGCAACGATGCCCCGGAGTTCAGATGTCCCGAGAGTCGGGTTGAGATTGAAATGCTAATAACGAATATAATGGGTATCTATGTGTATGTATAAATGCATACATTCATATATGCCTATTAATGAATTAAGTGGTGATAATTATGCAACACAATATGTTATGTTATCCACTAGCATTTGAGTGAATGATCTTATGTAATGTTATTAATGATTTCTATTGGCATATCATGATAGTTTAGAAAAGATATTCCATGTGTATAGTGCATCCTAAAATAATATGTCATCTACTTGCTTTGAGTGAATGAACTTCTATTTTGTTGTTAATGGTTTTCATCGTCATATAATAATAATAATAATAATAATAATAATAAAAAGAAAGACCGCTTGCATGTACATTTGTCATACATGGTTATTGTCTTGAACTCACGATGTTTGTATATACCAGGTTGAGTGATAAGATGATCCCCTCCCTTAAACTTAGAGATTTCATTTACTGGACTTCAACTCACTCCTTATTTTTCATATTTGTAGGATAGTCCCATGCACATGTCAATGAAGAGAACGAGATGATATTGGAGGCCTTCAACCCGTATGTTGGATGGTGGTTTGGTTAATGTTTAGGCTCGCTTTTGGTTTAGTAAGGGAGTAGTGGTACTAGTGGACCCGACCTTCTTTCCAGGACTTTTGTAATGAATTGTATATATTGGTAACTAGTGCTATTAATATAAAGAAAAATATGTGTATTTATTAAACTCATGTAATTTCTTATATGGGGTATTGTAAAAATTTTGTTGTGCTTCCACATGCTTATAATAACTAAGTAATAATCCAAATGGACATGTGTTATGCGTGACGTTCTCGGGCGTCGCTATATATTTTCCGTTCACTGTCTCATTAACTCAATTTTTGCACCCATGAAAAGCCCAATGTTTTCGATTCATCAAATTGAAAAATTTTGAAAGGTTGGAGGACAGAAATCTTTTGGAAATCATGAATTTTGGTTAATTAAGAAGATATGAAATTCCATTGTTTTCTAAACCTACAAAGAATTGAGTGTTTGCTCTCTCCTATTGCAACAACCTCCCATCGAGGTCTCACAATCCTTTTACACTAGCCACCCATATTCCTCTTTCTAGGAATCACTACAACTCCTTCCTGACTGGCCCCCTCCATTGCCGTGTACTCCTCTTGTGCCCCAAGTCCTGCCCTAATACCGCTAAGGATGATGGGAGGGACCATGGTGATGGCGTCTTGAAACCACGGTTGTTTTCGATTTATGCTAATCATTTGCATTAGCATTTCTTTTAATGCTTTTCTTGAGCAAGTTTAAGAAATGTTTGAGTGCAGGCCGCTTTTCTGGGGTGTGCACAGATCAAGAGAGTCTTCTTACACTTGCCAAAAGTGAATTTTGTGTCGTGAACGAAGAAGCAAACAAGTATGGTGTCAAGGTTATACTGGCCGATCTCCTTGATCAGGCATTGCCTTCTTTTCCCATCCATGTACTTTTCCCAATTCAGTTCGTGCTCTTTAAATTCTAACCGCTGACTGCCACATGTTACTATGATAAAGATATTGGGGAATATGCCACACTGAAAAAAGAGACAGTTTGAATATCTTATACGTGTGCATGAAATGGTAAGTTTATTGCGTTAGATCTCATTGAAATTATTTGCATCACGTTGGCGATATTTCTGTTTTTCTGCATCAGCAGGCTTTTTGGGATATTATTGAAGATAACTTATAGAAGAACAAGATCGGCGAATATTCTCTTTTGTGAAATAGATCTGCTCTCATGGAGTATGAATAATATATTGTTGCCTCATTTGTGTTTTAGGTACTTGTCCTCCCAATGGGTTTTTCCTAAGGCTGGGAAAATGGTCCATTGACCCATTTTTCATACATATTTGCTTGTTAGGTTTAAATGGGTCACTTTAATTTTATGAATGAGTTTCTTAAATGAGTTCTAAGAAATAAAAAATAGATAGGTTTGACACGAACTTGTCTTTTAAGTTAAGGCCTAGATATATTACAATTTTATTTTTCAAACTTTCCATTTCTTCTTGTTTCCTTTGACAAACATCTAAAAAGTCAAAGAGAGAGAGAGAGAGAGTGTGAGATTTAATAATCTATTTTTGTAGACCCAAGAAAATTTCTGGGTCAATCATTATATAAAATTACGAAACTTTGATATTTCCTTATGCGAAGATGGATTAAAACTCAAATTAAGAAAATCGTGGAAGTATATATCACAAAAAGATTGTGGCAACACATGGTCGTCGAGCATGAATGGACACCTTGAAAGATTGATTACAGCTTAAATCATCCCTAAACCAGTTTTTAATAACTAATTATTAAAACTAAAAAAGTAGAAAAAAATAAAGGAAAGAATTCATGGGCCATTTCAATTCTTTGGTTGCTGTAATCGAGCCAAATGATCCCCGTTCAGCATTCCTTGGGCGCATATGCGGAAATTGGACATGGTCGGTCCAAATTGACCTAAACAAAAAAACGAAAAGTTGATGCCTTCGGATTAGACCTAATACAACTAAAGATGGGCCTAAACATTATTCGATATCCTCTCCAAACTCCAAACTAATTCAAGTTCCTTTATTTCGAAGTTTATGGTGTGGGATGTGGTCAATGTGAAGCCGGACCCTGACGAGCTGGCCAGTGTGTACGGGTCGCTATTCGTCCAGTTCGACCATGACGCCAACACCAACGGGTTGGTGGACCTGGAGGAGTTCAAGGCGGAGACAAGGAGGATGATGCTCGCCATGGCCGACGACTTGGGGTTCTTGCCGGTCCAAATGGTGTTGGAAGAGCACAGCTTCTTGAAGAAAATCGTGACGCGCGAGCTCACCAAAGTCGTTACTTAATCTGGAGCATGTTATTTAAAAGTGATTAATCGCAACGACCTGACACCTAAGCTGGGTCGCCCGATTCGTCGGTCCTCAAGCGAGCTAATTCCCTCCCCCCCTCTCTCTTAATTTTTATTTAAAAATTACTTTTCAGATTGGATATCAAAGTTTGTATAAAAAAAAAAAAAAAGCTTACCAAACACTATTCGTACCTCGTGACAGCCCTTTGGTGTTAAATTCTTTTGCATATGCAAAGGCTTTTCCCAAATGTTGTCTTTTAAGGCACCCTAAAATCACGTGGAAGCAAAAGCCTTGAGCATGTGGACCGATCCCTCCGACCATTTGCAAGCCGATTTTTTCCAAGTATTGTAAACATCTCTTTCGTCTTTAGAAACTCTCGAATCTCTTTCCGATTTTCTTCTTGCGCCCTCGAGCATACCCGTGCCATCCTTGATTTATGCGCTGCTTACGATGATTTGTCTCGTACTTACGAATTCTTTCTCGTACAGCAGGCAAGAGGGAGAGAAAACAAACATAGCACTCGAAATGGAAATCAATATTCTGACCAAAAAAAAAAAAATGGAAATCAATATTCCAATCAATGATTGAGTCGTACACATTACCCGATGAGAAAGCGATTGACCTTGATCCTTTTGGTGAGTAGTTACGCAGCCTGTTCCTTTGCATGCAAGAGTCAAATGCAAGAGATCCTTTCTGGAGTTTTCATGCAATGAAAAGAAACGACCTTGATTTCTAGAATTACGAGATAATTGCTCGAATTCCCACTAACTTTGTCATTGTCGCCGGTCGTGCCCCTTAAATTTGGAAAAGTTACGGATTACCATCCTCAACTCCGGCACCATTGCACAATTGCCCGTGAATTTTGAAAAGTTATACATTACCTCCCGAAGCTTTTTTGCGCACTCGAGGATGGGAGGACACTGAAGAGTGTTCATTTGAATTATTGCGACCCAATGACGCTTGAAACATTTAAAACTAAATATCGACGGGCAGCTATCATTGTAGCTCCAATCGGCACGTAAGTGGGTCGTAGATCTTACACAAAATTAAACACCAAGAAGGCCCAGGAGCGAGGATCGGCAAGAGATTTCGCTCGCCACGCGACTCGATCTAATGCTCTCTCAAATAAATTGAAAATTGGAAAGTTTAGTTATGCGATCGAATTATGTAATTCTAATTCTCACCATTTCCTCTCTCTTTTTTTATTTTCCCCCACAAGAACTTTGATTTGCTCAAAGGAAAAACAAATGAATCAACAAAGGGTCATATATGGTCCCGAGTTAGATCTTAAATTGCTTCGTTTACGGTCTTGTGCAAATCTCGGCATCTCTTGCACATAAAATACATAAATGATAGAGTCGGGTACTTGGCTCGAGAAAGATACAACCTAACTTGAGGAACTGAGCATGCAGATATCTACACGTTAAAATAAAGAATTCAATCCTGTCGGCCGGGTGCGCAAGGCGCCCCGGTTGGTAAGAATACTACTGCTGTGAGGTACGCTCGGTAAGCCACGCCGATGATCAACAAAGGGTCATACATGAGCATCTCCGCATCACCGCCGAAGTATACCTTCGTTCGGACATTAATGCCCGGAACATCGTTTCCCACTGGAACTCCAAAGCCTCCAACCTCCGCCGCTGTAAATCCGACTCGTCCCGCTCGACTCAGCCAGCAAACCCGAGTTCGCGCTCCGATTCGACGCCGCCTCTCATGGCGTCTCCTCCTGCCTCCGCCGCGCTCCTCCTCCTCTTCGTCTCCCTCCTCGTCGTCCCTTCGCGCTCCCACGTCCGATCCGCCGACGACGCCTTCACGTCGATCCTCATATCCCAGAACGGCCTCGATTTCGTCAAGGACCTGCTCGTCACCAAGGCCATCGCCTCCGCCGTCCCGCTCCGGCTGCCGGACATCCAGAAATCCCACAAGATACCCTTCGTCGGCGACGTCAAGATGGTCCTCTCCAACATCACGATTTACGAAATCGGCGTCTCGAGCTCGTATCTCCAGCCCGGGGACTCCGGCGTCGCGATCGTCGCGTCGGGGATGACCTGCAACTTGAGCATGAGTTGGTTTTACTCTTACAAGAACACTTGGCTCGTGCCGGTCGAGGTTTCCGACAGGGGACGCGCTTCTGTTCAGGTGCTGACTCGGACTTGACCAAGTTGCTCCCTCCTCTTTCGTTACCAATTGGATGTGTGGTTTAGTCATATGAAGTGCCTCTAGGTTGAGTTTGTGTAATTCAATTGGAGGTGCGCTTCTTGCATCAGGTTAGGGATGCTGAGGTTGTGCCTTGCATATTGCATTTTCATGATCATTTCGTGGCAGTTTTGCCTTTGCCTGCTAATTCTTGGGAACAACTTAGCTAAAAGGGGATCTCAATCTCATTACTCGCTTCTTATTGGTAAGGTTAAAGGCATGGAAGTGGGGCTTACTGTAGGGTTGGAGAACCATGAAGGTACCCTGAAGCTCTCTCTAATGAACTCCGGTTGTCATGTTCGAGATATATCGATAAAGTTGGATGGAGGAGCGGCTTGGCTTTATCAAGGGTATGCAATGGTCGCAGCTTGTGGGTCTTTGACTTTCGCTGCTCTTTCCCCACTTTTGGAATTTTCCTGTTGTTGCTGTAGCTATCATGAATTGGCATCAAGTTCCTTCTCATCCTTTGCAGCACATAGCTATATTGACAGTATCGTATAGTCATAACTTAATTCTGCCATCAGCTTGATGTTCTAATTTTGTCAAATGGTTACAGTGCTAGCACCATGCATTTTTATCTGGTTTTCTTCCCCAATTACTATATGCCCTTGCTGCTTCTCCTTGCCCTGCAATTTTGCTTGGGATTATCCTGTTAAGTAGAATTTAGCTCAAACTTCTATTCATTAGCTTTATTGTAAGTATTATATGAATGAGTTCCTCTCTACCTTCAAGAATCAAGGATTGCATTCATCCAATTCCTTGCTGCTTGTTGAAGGTAACTAACTTTAGGTAGAGGGTGGTTCTAAGCTGTGATATGATGACTGCATGGAAAGGTGCCTTATCTCGTCTTCGTTTATTCTGGGACATGAACGAGAAGTGTTTTAAGGTTTTCGTATGTTTCCTTGTCCCTTGCTTTCTTCTTTACTCTACATGGTTTAACTACTTACAAGTCAAAGCGATGAATGCTTCCTTGAGCGAATCTTTAACTGAATCGCATGTTCAGTCTCAAATGGAATTAACCATTGGTCGGAAGGCCTTTTCTATTTTGTGACCTCCCTTTTTCATCTATTAGAATGGTTGATGCATTCGGAGCCCAAATCGCCTCAGCAGTGGAAAGTGCTATAACGAAAAAGCTTAAAGAAAGGATATCAAAACTTGATTCCCTTCTCCAATCTCTTCCCAAAGAAGTTCATGTGGATGATAATGCCTCTCTTAATGTAACATTCGTGAATGATCCTCAATTGAGTAGTTCTTCAATTGGATTTGAGATCAACGGTTTATTCATGGGACGACAGAAGGAGATGCTCTCCAACTACTTCCACAGAAATCCTCACCTTTCAGTCCTCTGTAGAGATCCAGCCAAAATGCTTGGGATTACATTAGATGAGGCTGTGTTCAACTCTGCATCATCCTTGTATTACGATGTAAGTTTAAACAATAGTTGTACTGTTCCTTTTCTGATATACCAAGCAATTGAAGTTATAACAGGGGTTGTTTCAGTATCTGTTTTAACTAAAATATTTTTTTTTCCATAAAGATTTTGATGTTGAGTTGGTAAGTCATGCAGCAATGAGCATGCTTTAATATTTTGATGAAGGCTTGTGAAGAGACAGGGGAGCGATGTTTACAAACCCTATTTCACATGACATAATAATCAAGTATTCAATTGCTGATAGTTTTTGATGAAATGATAATCAAGTAGGCCATTAGTTCTGCTTCATTAGATATGAATTATGATGCTTTTGCACGTGCATAGTTGAGGCACCACTGAACCTGAAATTTACATGTGAACTTATTGATTGGAGGTTGATTTGGTTGCTAGAATAGTACGCATCGTATAATATACCTTGGTTTGGTTGGAATTGTATGGAGATTAAACCTCATGTGTGTCCAATCATGGTCATGCTATCTGTCCACATGCTATTTGTGTTGATTGTCTGCAGTTGAAGGTATCAGAAAAGATTGTGTAAAGGAGAAACTTTGCTGATTGTGGATACCAGTTTGTCCACAAAAGAAATTTGGCTTTGTTCTTTTCTTTTTGGAGCTGGAAAATTTGTTAGTATTGTGCTTTATTGAAGAGGAAAACCTGACAGGCTGATGAGGGCTCCACCTTTAATTTCCGCAGTTAGATTTAACACTTTGTATCTTGATAGAATTTTGATGATTTTACTTTACTAATCAGAACAGTTATTCTATAACATAGCATCTTGTTGCGCTTAATTATAATCTAAGATAGATTGACAATTTTCTGTGGTCAGGCAGAGTTTATGCATTGGACTGTGGATAAAGTGCCGGATCAATCTCTTCTGAATACTGCTGAATGGAGATTTATTATTCCGCAATTGTATAAAAAATACCCAAATGACGATATGGACCTGAATATATCATTGTCCTCTCCTCCAGAGATCAGAATATCAGAGAACAATATAGATGCTACTGTATATGCAGACCTGATAATTGATGTTCTGGAAGCAGGCGAAGTAATACCAGTAGCGTGCATCTCATTGGTAAGTGGAAATATAACAAACTACTTGCTGTTATAACTAATAATGCTGAAATTTTTGCTTTTGCTGAATATGTGGCTTTCTTGTTGGTGAATTGAGTTCCCACGTTTTTGTTTGTCTCCAATGTTGGAACTGTTTTGAAGCATTGGTGTTGTTATGGCTTGTGGTAATGAAGTGCTGCAAGGCAAGATGACTCTTGAGTGCAATTGTTTCCATGCTCATGCGTTAGTAGAAGTGCCAACATGGCCCCCAGTTTGACTTGGGCACCTGTGATATTTTTTTTTTTTTAACTATGGAGGACCTTGAAAGATGGTAATGAGTGGTCTTTGTTGTGCAACTTACATGTTGAAGTAGCTATGATGAGATAGCTGTGATTGGGCAAATATCGTATCTTTTGTGCATCTAATGCCATGCGAGTACTAATTTGCTCCTTTTCACACACTTCATTTTCCAAGTCCTGTACAATCAAAACTCAAGAGCGCTTATAGCATGATATATGTTCTTGCATAACAGTTTTTTCTTTTTGGTTCATTACTTACAAATATGTTTGCCAAAAATTTTCAGATATCGGTTTTTAACTTAAATTGTTGTGCTTCTTCAGGTGATACGCGGTTCCGGTTCAGTTAAAATCTTACAGAACAATCTTGCTGGAAGCGTAAAATTGAATGATTTTGCAATGTCACTAAAGTGGAGTAATATTGGTAATCTGCGAGTGTATCTTATTCAGGTATATGATGAAATGAGGTTTGATCATTTTGCAACTTCTGTGGTTTGCTCCGTTTTTTTTAATGTTCTCCTTTGACGATCTATAAGAAAATCGGTATTTGCTTTCTGCAGCCAGTAATATGGACAGTTATCGAAACTGTGTTCTTGCCGTACGTGAATGCACACCTTGCCAAAGGATTTCCGTTGCCAATAATCCACGGTTTCACCCTTCAGAATGCTGATATAGTCTGCTCCGCTTCGAGAATCACCGTTTGCAGTGATGTATCCTATGCTGAAGCGGCCAACTTGAAGACCCTATTGATGCGCTTCCTGTAATTACTGTTCTCAGATGTAGGTGAGAGAGACCGGTGCTGGCTTACTATTTGTACAGTGTTGTAGCTTATGCAGAGAGAGCTGGGCATGTTGCCAACTTCAGTTGCTATGATCCGCCAAGCTGGGAAAGGGGAACTGCTTCTCTGCTTAAGTGTTTCTTCAAAAAGGGTGCTGAATGTGAGCGTTTGTCATAAGCCAAGCTTTGGAGTAAATTCAGATACGCCACTTTGCCACAATCACGGCACATTCAGTCCGCAAGATCGAGACCTGCACGGGCGATTGCTCTCGCCTTGTGAATCAGTTTCAACTCATGACTGATGTCATGACTGTCACCTTACACTTGACGCACTGTATCGGTTGCGGAAAATACACGATGGTTCTGGCGACATGATATACCTTTGATTTCTCCCCCCTCAATCTCCATTTTACTTGCCTTTTTATCTTCCATTGACTTGATTAACAGATGATGCATATATAAAGATAGGGATACCAATGTGCGTATGCATGAATGGAAACGAAGATCCAAATTTCTTCGGACGCTTACTTCAAGCCCCGTGTTTTTTACCTGTAGATCAACACGAAATGGGTGGTGAACTGATAAAAGCTCATAACAAATTCTGGCAAAGAAAAACAGTGAAGATGTTCCTTCATTAGATATTTGGAAGAATTACATTTTGCCTTCAAAATTTTGACATTTGTTGCAAATTTCCTTCGACTTTTCAGACCTTGCTAGATGCCCCCTGAAATTTGGAAATTGATTGCAATGTCCATCTTAGCTCTAACTCGGGACTCATTTTTAAGTAAACCTTTCGCCTGTTGTCATCACTTGACTAATGAAAGTGAATTGCACTTTGCCCTTCAAGTTTTGGCACTTGTTATAAGTGGCCCGTTGACATATTAACTTTTTTTCAATTTCCCCCTAGAGTCCTGAAATCGGTTGCAACACCCCTTCGGTGTTAGACTTTGGCCGAAACAGATTCGCCCTCCATAAGAGGGCGAATTGGCCACACGACAAGCATATAGCCGGAGGTTCAACCAAAAAAATGTTCGAAGCCAATGCCAAGGAGACATTGCAACCGATTTCAAAAGACTTCAGGAGGGACATTGCAGAAACTATAAAAAAGAAAAAAAAGATATGGAGCAATTTGCAAAAAGACGCCAATATCCCGGGGGTGAAAATTGCAATTCGCCCAAAGATAATCCTATCTGGTCAGTGTTCAAAAACCCTCCCATGAACCCCTCTCCCTCTCTCTCTCTCGCTCTCTCTCTCTCTCTCATCTTCAACCAGAAAAACGGTGAGAGAAAATGCAAATCTCCCACACCATCTCCCCTTCCAATTCCCCCCAAATCTTCCCCCTCCACCACCGCCACCGCCACCGCCGCCGCCACCAAACCCCCGACCTCCTCCACCCGCAACCCCGCCCGCTCGCCGCCCTCCCCGCGAGCGCCGCGAGCCCCCTCAGGAGCTCCGGCTACCTGTCCACCATCCACCGCGCGATGCAGGAGGAGGAGGAGTACCGGAAGGCCCGGGCCGAGGTCGCCCGCAAGGGCGTCGACGTCGAGGGGCTCTCGATCGAGGGCGTCTCCGTCGGGGGCCACGAGACGTGCGTGATCGTGCCCGAGTTCAAGTGCGCCTTCGACATCGGGAGGTGCCCTACCAGGGCCGTGCACCAGAACTTCGTGTTCATCACCCACGCGCATCTCGATCACATCGTGAGGCCCCGTCCGCAATTTTTCCCCTCTCCCTCTCGTGTGTGGGTTGCGAGAACAAGGATAGGAAGCTGTAGGAGGAGAAAAATAAATGGAGATGATGTGTGCGCGTGTGTGGGTGGGTTTAAGTAAGTTTGGGTCAATTCTTGCCTAGGCTTGGCCTGGTGCTGATGTGATGGAATGAGCAAATCTCTTTTGTCGGTGTGGAAATGCTGGAAACGTAATGCGTTTAATCTCGTTCTCAAGTTCTTAGATGAAACCCACGTAATTTGTGAAGTACTGAAGCGTGATTGGCTCGATGTGTTGAATGGTCTTTGGTTTCATTCAAGATACCAGTGTCCGTTCAATTGGGATTTCTTTGCATCGTATCATCTAGTGCAAGCTTTCCTTTTGCATATTTGTCCCTCCTCTTTTTCCCTTGAATTGCAATGAAGAGTGCATTTTTCCAGTTTGAATGTTGGATTTTGATTGGCTTCTGAGCGGTCCTAGTCTCCCAATGCATAGAAAATCTTGTATCAAATTCTGACTTCTGGATGCCGTGAGGAGCTTAATCTGTATTATTTTTTCAGGGCGGGTTGCCAATGTATGTTGCATTCCGCGGTTTGTATAATTTGAAGCCTCCAACAGTGTTTGTTCCTCCTTGCATTAAAGAGGATGTGGAGAAACTACTTGACATTCACAGAACCATGAGCCAAGTGGAACTGAATCTTGATTTGGTTGCATTAGATGTGGGTATGTGGCTTTAGTTTCCTTATTTGATCCATGAAAGATTTATCCTGTGCTGAGAATGTTGGAACTCATTCATGAATTTAACCTCAGGAGAAACGTATGAAATGAGAAATAATCTCGTCGTTCGGCCATTCAAAACTAACCATGTTATTCCCAGTCAGGTATGACTTATCTTTATACTTTCAGTGTACGTTGAAATAATTTTGCAATGTCAAACTGCAACAGATCATTTTTTTTTCAAGATTTTAATGGGGATTCTGCAGAATCTGTGATAATATGAAATGTGACCATATCATTGCCATGGTGCTGGAAAAGACTTGAAAATCAATCTTTTTTTCTTTCTTAGAAAAACTCCCTATGGCTTAGGGGTGAGCACTTGCTCCATGTCTACTGATGATTGTGGTCTTTAGCCAATGCAAGTGTGAGACTGCTTCCATTTGACCTTCTCAGACTTGCAATGGGGAAGCTCGCTTCGTAGGGATGCTCAAACCATACTGCGGTTTTGAGAATACTTTTGGGAGGCAAAACAGTTGCATCTTGTAATATTTGTATGCTAAGTTCTTGAGTACTAGTATTTTTTTTAGAGTAGAGCTAGCTACAAATTGTTCTTTTGAGGCCTTTTTTGTTTGCTATATTTCCTTTCCAAAGCGATATCCAATGAAAGGCACTGGGAGGTGCCGACCATATATAAAATCAAAAAGTAAAATGGTTATTGTTCTTTTCAGGGTTATGTCATTTACTCTGTTAGGAAAAAACTAAAGAAGCGGTACAATCATCTTAAAGGGAATCAAATTGAGAATTTGAAGAAGTCTGGTGTTGAGGTACTGTAACTTCTACGAGTTAAAGTTGGTTTTCTACTGTTCATCTTTATAGGCTTTAGCTTTTTGTTCCTCTCACTCATTTAAACCCCCTTTTCTTTTTCTCTTTCTTTTTCTTTTTTGTTAGATTACAGACACCATTTTGTCTCCCGAGGTGGCCTTTACTGGAGATACAACATCTGAGTACATGCTTAATCCACGCAGTGCAGATGCATTGAGGGCAAAAGTTCTGATAACCGAGGTGTGAATGAAAAGGCTCTAGTCCCAATGTTAGTTGTGTTGGTATATTCACTGTCTGTTATCATCATAAAGATCATTAATGTTTGCCACGATTTAGTGGTCCAGCTGGTGATTGTTCCAAATTATTTAATTAAAGTGAAAAACTAGCTTGTTCCTGTGTACTGAGATGCCAGAGTATTGAAATTTATCCTTAAGCTTGGGTTATCTCAATTAGTTTAGCACTATCAAAATATTTCAATTATGTATGCATGCCTCCACTTTAACGATAGCCTTGCTTTCTTTAGAAATCTGTTTGCACTATATTTAAATGCATGTCACATCCATAGAGATATGCTTCGGGTCCTTGTTTCCTAGGTACCACTGTTGCATAGATAATGTTGTTAATACGTATCTCTCCGTAGTTTGAAGTTTGAGCCATGGCAGCTTGTATTAACAAATTAGTCAGTAAGTTGCTGACAAATACAAGATGCTGTGGGAGTACAGTGAAGCATAAGTATCTTATGACATGGTCAATTACATGTGTGTGCTCGCTGTCGCTATCTATAATGAGCATGATCTTGGAGTAGTAGTTTTCATTATTTATAATATCAAATCAACCTAACATGATTAGGTATTATTCATGAACCAGGCAACTTTTCTGGATGATAACATAAGTGTAGAGCATGCACAGCAACATGGCCACACTCACTTATTTGAGGTATGTTGATCCCACCTGACTTCTCCACCACTTACCTCCGGAAGTTCAAAATTTGAAGTACCATGAACTAGGCTGATTCTGTTACATGTGCAGATTATTGAACACGCTCAATGGATTCGAAATAAGGCGATATTGCTCACTCATTTTTCTTCCCGTTACAATATCGAGGTAATGTTCTAAAGGACATTTAAACGTGGATGTTTATATGTCCTCATTCTATTCTTAGAGCTTTCTTCAGCATATACTGCAGATTTCCTGCCATTGGATTGTTTTATATCTGAGCGAACACATTTATACTTTACACTTTATAGCACCCCCTCATGCCTGATCTTGACTCTTGGTAGCTGGATGGTTGCATGGATATTTACTTTAGTGAGCAAAAGTGTACATTTTGTGTTGAACTTTTACCATCAGAATATATGTTGTTAAGAAGTTGAGGGTGTCCAACCATCCAAGGTCAGTGAATGCGGGCATATCGGCCAGTTTGGAAAGCAGTTTCTGAGTTTGCTTGTTTGGTGACCTAACTTCATGAGCTGATCAATTGGGTAATCTCCACAGGATATTAGAGAAGCTGCATCCAAGTTGCAATCCAAGTTGTCAGCAAAAGTAGTTACCCTTACTGAAGGTTTCAAGTCAGCATACTCTTAACTTCATATATTTCTGTTTTGTAGAATGCAGCTTGATTCTGACCAAAAAAAAAAAGAATGTAGCTTGATGCAAGGAAAGAGTAGACATGTAAATGTAATTCTCTTCATAATTTGATTGCATCTCACAACAAATGTCCTCTTGAGAGCACTGTACCATATCCCCCAGCAAAGGAAATGTCGTGTGCTATTTCTTTAAATGGTTATAAAGTGTTTCTAGTTTCAATACCATGATGATACCGGCTTGTTTTGATCCGATCATCGCTCACGATTTGCGCACATACGTCATACTCAAAAGTCGGAACAATGAATGATTTTCCACATGTAACCGACTAGCTTGCATAGTGTGGAAGAAGCAGGCCAATCACAAGATTTTGGGAAAAATTCCAAACAGGTACATTTGTGATAATTTTATCTCAAATTATTTTTTTGATCAGAAAAAACCTTAAACTGGTACATTTGTAATTAATTTACCCTAAATTAATATTTTGATAGCTAAAAATTCTAAATTGGTATATTTGTGACAAATTTACTTTCCGTTAATTTTTATTAAATTAGATTTATATCACAAAAAATCATAAATTTGTACGTCTGTGACAAACAAAGGGTAAAACATAAAATTAGCAAATCAGACAATTGTCGTGTGTCATTTAACAAAACAATTTGACAGTGTCATTTAACAAAATAATTTGACAGTAAAATTCAACAGAGGCAAGCTGAGGATAAATTTATTACATGTATTCTAGTTTGAGGTTTTTTGTAATATTAACCCTAAGATTTTTAACCTTTTGACACGGAGGAACTTGTTACCGGGTACATCTCACATCGGGGGCAAAAAATGGATGACATTCCTGGTTCAATTCGCTGATGGCACCTGATGCTTTATAGATCAATAAATAAGTCCTCGTATATGTAAAAATTACTATTTACCAATATATGGAAAGTTACTTTACCTTTAGATTAGATGGTTGTAGGCATAATGCGGGAATTATACTGATCGATGAAGAATGGATGCGAAAGCATCGTTCCAACAAATAGATTTGAATACCAATTTCTTCTCATGAAGTCATGTTGCTTGCCTCTTTTTTTTTGGAGCAAAGCATCGTTATGTTTTTGCGGATCAAAGAATCGCTTGCGAATGCTATGTTCATTAAATGGATGCTGTACCATTGTTGGACCCCCTTACATCTAATAAGACACTAACTACTAGTTCGCCAAGTCCCCGCAAGTAAGAAAGAACATCAATATGACAACAGCAATTCTAAAACCGTCCTGCTTTTTTGCTCTCCTAGAAATTATGAGAAGTTTCATTGATATTTATGCCAGTTACAAGATGGAAACAATATTACTAATACAAAGAGACTCAATGAATCCAAGATGTGCAAGAACTCGGGAGGGCAACCCTCTCACTTGCACATACGCACTATTTGATTAATCTACAAAGAAGATTATCGTTCTACAGAGGGAAAAAAGCACAAATGTTAAGAACAAAACCGGGACATAGAACAGTAGTACAACCACAATGCCCTAAATCTGGCGGAAGACCTTTTCAGCTGCTGCCACCGTCTTCTTGATGTCTTCAGGAGTATGCGCCAAACTAGTGAATCCAGCTTCAAACTGGGAAGGGGCAAAGTAAACACCTTCTCTTAGCATTCCTTGGTAGAACCTTGCAAATTTTTCGGTGTCACTCTTCTTCGCATCCGAAAAGTCATAAACAGGCCCTTCTGTGAAGAAAAAGCCAAACATCCCTCTTATGTATCCGCCACACATGGCATGCCCAGCCTTCTTTCCAGCATCCACAATGCCTTGGACAAGTTCACCACTAATCTTATCCAAGTGCTCATAGCTTCCAGGCTCCTTCAGCCGCTTAAGAGTGTGGATTCCGGCTGTCATCGCTAACGGATTCCCACTCAAGGTACCTGCCTGGTACATCGGTCCAGCTGGCGCAACCATCTCCACGATGTCCCTCCTCCCACCATATGCACCAACAGGAAGACCACCGCCGATGATCTTACCTAGAGTCGTCAGATCAGGAGTTATTCCAAAATACTCCTGCGCACCACCGTAAGACAAGCGGAATCCCGTCATGACTTCATCGAAGATGAGGAGAGCATCATTATCTTTTGTAATCTGGCGCATGGCTTCGAGGAAATCGGGTTTAGGAGCAATGTAGCCTGAATTTCCCACGACAGGTTCTAGAATAATGCCAGCGATCTCCCCCTTGTGGGTCTTGAAAAGTTCTTCCACGGCAGAGATGTCGTTGAATGGAGCGGTCAGAGTGTCTATGGTGGCTGCTCTTGGAACACCAGGAGAATCGGGGAGCCCTAGAGTAGCAACACCACTGCCGGCCTTCACAAGGAAGGGATCAGCATGACCGTGATAGCAACCCTCGAATTTGATTATTTTCTCCCGCCGAGTGAAGGCACGGGCCAATCGGAGCACGCCCATGCATGCTTCTGTGCCGGAATTGACAAACCGAACCATTTCTATGCATGGAACTGCAGAAATAACCATCTCAGCCAGAACATTCTCCAGAAGACAGGGAGCACCAAAACTGGTTCCCTTTTTCATTGTCTCGGAAAGGGCAGCCAGGACCTGCAGGCAGATATTCGGGCCACATAAGAAATGAATTGCTGCACCATGAATGTGATATGCAGTAGATAGATGGACAACACCAAATGAATCATCATGCTTAAGTACTTTCACATTTTGGTAAATCAGAAGTTCCTAGAAACTTTTTCTTACTTCTGGCCCAATCTAAATCATCTTTCTAGGTACTTCAGCACGCTTTACTCAGAGCGAAAATCAACTTAGACCACAAAGAGATGTAGACACCGGTTCCATCCATTGCAACAGCTAGCAAGACACGATGTTTTAAGTTGAAGGCAACTAAAGACAGATATCAAACTCCAAGAATTGCTATTCATTAAAAGACAAGATGCGAGACATTTTTTGAGGTTAATGAAATCTGAATGCCAGCAATGCGAGGCGGTGAGAAAGAACAGGACCTCATCATTGGCATACCTAGTAATGGCAGGACCCCACGACCTGACCAAATGAATCACCATGTTTAAATACTTTCACATTTTTCTGCTTCACTCAGAATGAATGTCAACTTAGAGCACAAAGAGATGTAGACACTGGTTCCACCAAATGCAACAGGAAGCAAGACATGATGGTTTAAGTTGAAATTCAGCCGAAGACAGAAAAAAAAAACTCTGAGAATGATTTATTGAAAGATATGATGCGAGATGATGTTCGAGTTCAGTATTATCTGGATGCCAGCAACGCAAGGCAGTGAAAAAGAAGAGGACCTCATCATCGGCATGACCAATAATGGCAGGACCCCAAGACCCGACATAGTCGATATACTCGTTGCCATCAATGTCCCACATGCGAGATCCCTTGACAGAATCCATCACAATAGGCTGGCCACCCACGGATTTGAATGCGCGGACGGGGGAGTTCACACCTCCAGGCATCAATTCCTATCAACAACGGAAACATATGCATTATTCATCATCACCACCGCCACCGAAATGAGATACACAGAGAAAGCTCGTAATGGTACACGCAGAGCACCAAAGAAAAACACCCGCATCTCAAATGGAGTAGCACTGGCATTGGATAAAGTGATCAAATTGACTCCAAATTGTCACTCGCATCAGCTTAAAAGACACTGGGTCAATGCTTGCAGGACAAATAAAAGTTGTCAACCTCAATGTAATCAAATGGGTATCAGCAGCAGGGTCGACTAGAAAGATCGGTTTGTTTTTTCAAATGGGTTTCGGAATTACCTTGGCGGCGGCGAAAGCTTCTTCAGATTTCTGGAGGGTGAAGGCCTTCTTCTTCTCGTCGAGAGAGACGGCCATTCTCACGCAAGCGCGGGAGGAGGGCCTGGGAAGCTGCTTGGAGGAGGAGGAGGAGGGCCTGGCCGTGACGGTGAGCCCCACCACCCCGATTCCGCTGGCGGCAGAAGCCATTGTTGGACCTGTATCAGCTGCTCCCTCCGCCGGTCAAAAACAACAGCAAGACGGAGACGATAAGAAAATTTCTCCTTCTCCTCCGCCCTCGCTATCTCTCTTATTCCGTTCGCTTCCCAGCTTTGCAGAAAGTTTCTGATCTGCTTAGTAGGGGTATGCTATCGGCATAACCACCGTTGGATCAGGTTCGGTTTCATCTGGACGGTCCATTCGGGTGTGCTTTGGTATTCCCATCCCAAAATCTCAGCGGTTGGTTATTGACAATTGATCTCAGACGTTCAGATCGTTGACTCTGCGTGTGCGGGTGTCGGAGTAAGGGCGGCCGACAGCCGCCACCACCCCGCCTTGTGGCGGCCGGCCCTCGCCGCCGCAATGAATAGAAAAAGAAAATCACAAAATAAGACCCTATTGGTGGTGAATCGAGTGATCCGACCCTTGGAATTTGCCGAATATCGATTAGATGATTAACATTTATAAAAGCAACCTGGCTTTTCACATCTTAATACAACGACCGCCCCAATGTTTCGATACGGCTCAAAATAATTCTTACTGGAATCTCGTTAGTGGTAAGAATGACGAAAGAGAGAAACATATCTCATGGATCAACCGATTTGATGATTTTGATTTACCTTCTTTTAACTGATGTTCCCTTTTTTCTTCTATTGTGTTTGTAGAAGTTTACTAACCCGCTTTTCTTTTTCCTTTTTTTTTTACGAAAATTCTTTAGTATTTGAGTACCTCAATAAATTTAATGCCCGGGATTTTAATTTAAAAGAATGACCGCGAGGTCTACACTGTGATGTACATGGGAAAATTGATTTACAACCCTCTCTCTAAAATTCAATCTCTAATCATTTTATGTCATGATCAATATTAAAGTCGCAAAGATTGAATGTTTAACCTTATGTCATGGCTTTCTGCAATAATCTACTGCTTCTGTTTGATGAAAATTGTAGGTAGAGCAAAACCCAGTACACAAATTAGCTTCAGTACAAAAGCAAAATCCAAACGATCGAACAAGTCAGGCTCAGCATTAATGACCCAAAACGATGTTGGTTAACATGTGTTGCCCCAAATTATAAACCCTGATTTGTACAGATCAAGTTTCTCGAAACCCTAAATTTTCAAATCCCTCTTCTTCTATTCCTTGAATGAGTGAACTCTCATCTCGATTTGGCATGTTCTGGCAAGCCACGAAGAAGTTGCTCAATTGGCCCATCCTAACCTCCGTCACCGCGTGGGCTCTGTCCCAGCCCTTCTCTGTGGATGTCCCAGCGGCGCAGACATGTAACGCACATTCGTGGAGGCGTGGAAGAAGCTGATCCCCATCATCGACCCTCCCATAAAAATCAATTTAAGATATCACTTGCACGTTCGGTGATGTGCACACAGGTGACCTCCATTCGATTTTCTCGCCAATGCTCACCATGGAAGATCATCTAGTTCAATGAATATAACCAGGAACAAAACAGAGGCAAGTTCAGCTTTTGTTCGGTAACGATGGGACCTAGTAGAAAATTGTGCTCAAGTTAATGAGAAGCGTTAACCATACAAGACATGCCGAAACACGCTCCAATTAATCTAGAATCTTCAGAAAAATTTATGCAAATATAGTTTCGGTATTTCATCGATGAGGGTCTCAGGGGAGGGTCTTATATGCATAACTAGAGCAAGGTTTCGATTCCATGAAAGCACGTTAGTAGAAATCTCTATCAAATCATCAATAATTACTTCAATGCTATTCAGTTCGAGTCCTCTCGATCGAAATACAAAGTGAAACAGGGGAGATCTGGGGTTGTAAGGTAATGGAAAAAAAGGGCATCGGGTGGTGGCAACTGTAAGGGTCTCAACTGGACTTGAATCGGCGATAAGGAACATTATGATAGCAAAGACGAGTGGAAAAAAAGAGTTGAATATCGCTAAAGGACTGGACACACTGCCAAATAGATCCTGGCAACAGTGCTCTCGAGAGACCTCATTCAATGCTGCTGCAAAAAACGAGGGTTCGAGGGTTAGACGAGCTCACCAGATGCAACGTTCATTGAAACGGATGATGTGATCCAGTGACAAAAGCTCAACTTTGGGAAGATAGGCAACTCAGTTTTTAGTTTAAAAATATGACATGAACTCATGGATCGTTTTTATTATAAAAAATGCCAGATTAGATAAAAAAAATTTAGTTATAAAAATCACTAATTATCTTGGTAAGAATTTTTTATCGGAAGTACTTAAGTGATTTTTCTATTCCATTCGACACTTAAGCGATTTTCTGAAAATTTTGGCGCTCCACGCAATTTACTAAAGTTTTTATTTTGACATTTATGTGTAGACCATATAAAGACCCCCACTCGTACTGAACAGAGAGTCTCTCTTGCGCAGAAGCTTCCCCGTTTCGTCTTTCGACAGCTCAGCCGCAAGCGAGCGACGGAGAGAGCAAGAAGGACGGCAATGGCGAATCCTTCTAGCCGGTTGCTCCTCTCTACTTCCCTCTCCCGACGCATTCGGCGCATTTCGTCCTCTTCCTCCTTTTCCTCTTCTTCTTCGTCTGAACCCTTCGAACCTCCGCCCGTCGTCACGCCTCGGAGAGTCGTCATCACCGGTGAGTTCGCACGGCCCGCTTCCTTGCTCTCTCGCACGCCCCTCTGGCCGCTTCTTCTGTTCAACTTCAAGCTCAAATCTGTTCATTTTTTCACCTCGGACGGAGGACGTGCTCCGATGTTCGACGAACTTATACCGATAGAGGTGTGGTGTAACGTTAATGCTCTTGGTGGATTGAAGGTTTGGGAATGGTGACTCCGCTCGGTTGCGGAGAGGAAACAACGTGGAAGCGTCTGATAGAGGGGAAATGCGGGGTTAGAGCGATCACGCCCGATGATCTCAAGATGGATAATTTCGATAGGGAGATGCGGTTGCATACGTTTGAGCAGCTGACATCCAAAGTCACCGCGACGGTGCCCAGCGGTACCGAACAAGGCGAATTCAATGAGGGTTTGTGGCTCAATTCCAAAGTAAATCTGTTCCCCGTGACTATCTGTATTCTTTGCTTTTACATGTATTTTCCTTCTGCAATGATGTACCTTTATATGCACGTTATTCGGCAATGGGGATTCTCACCCAAGAGTGGAATGTAGATTGATGGCAGATTGCGTAATTGACTTTCGCCTTGCTGTGCGACATGGATGATGCAAGATGAGTGGTCGATGGAAGAAAGCCAGTTTTTCATTTTAGTTTTCTTATTGAGACCGAAAAGCAGTTGCGCTGCATGCTTATTCAATGCACCAATTTCAAGCAAATGTTATACATGTGAACTAGACATTTTGAATCTGACCAAAAAAAACTGGACATTTTGAAAGCTGCTTATGTCTGATTAGAGTTCTTAAGTTTGTAACCATCTTATGATGCTGCTGTGGACCGTAATGAACACATGGGAGATTGTATTACTCTCCAATGCCGTGGCATATTCTCCGACTTCTTTTAATGCGATTGGCACAGGCAGGTCTGGCTTGACAAATGTCTGCTTTAACTGCTGTGGTAGTACTTTAATCTACTGCTGGCAGTGATATACTGAAATTTAGAAGTTAGTAATCCGATAGAGTTGGGGGCACTTGATCACATTATGCTTGATCATGATTTTGTAGTAGGTGGAAATGATATGCATATGCTTTGCTACACTTGATCACATTTTGCTTGATCACTCCATTTTCCATCAGGATGAGGAACTCCTGCGATATACCAAATCAGTGCCATCATCTGCTCATGCCATAGGCTGTTAATTCCGAAAGAATTCATTCACGCAATGCTGCATATTGAATTTTTTCCGTTCTCAATTTTCTGTTTAGGAGCATCGTTCGATTGCAAGATTCATAGGCTATGCACTCTGTGCTGCTGATAAGGCTTTAAGAGATGCAAAATGGATAACCACTGAACAGGAACAGAAAGAAATGACGGTAATCAATATATTTCTTGCAGATACTTTGGAAGAATACTATGCTTTGTAAATTCTATGGTGATGTACCTTCTTTTAACTTGAAGAACGCCAGGGGGTTTCTATTGGAGGGGGAACTGGATGCATCAGTGACATACTGAATGCAGCACAAATGATCTGTGAGAAGGTTTATGTTACCATTCTGTCAGTCTTTTACAAAGCATTAACTCTTCCCGTGGTCTCGAACCTGATAAATTGCCTTCTTCTGTGATGATGGAAGCTTGAATATCTTGCTCTTGTTGCAGCGCCATCGTCGACTTAGCCCTTTCTTTATTCCAAGGATTTTGATCAACATGGCATCGGGTCATGTGAGCATGAAATATGGTTTCCAGGTGAGTATACAACTGTGGCCAGATGATTTTGTACGATAAAACTATCCAAAGACATAGCAGCAGAATTTTCTGCTGATGTCTCACTGCGTCACTCAATCTCCTAATAAAGATATGACAGTTGAGATATATGCTTCTCTTCCTCTTCCCTCCAATCTTTAAGCATATTTTCCCGATTGATCATGTGATTCTTTTACCAAACCTAGACTTCCTCCATGTATCTTAGAATTCTCAGAAAACATCTCATTGTACTTTACTCTCATATGGTGGTCTTTTATTCAGTCTTTATTCATTTTTCAACTGATCACATATCTTTAAAAAATACATAATCGAGTCAATCTGTAAGTTAATACCCTTGCACGGTCCACTGTTTGCCTTCATATAGGGGCCCAATCATGCTGCAGTAATAGCTTGTGCAACTGGGGCACATTCAATAGGTGATGCTGCAAGGATGATTCAATTTGGAGATGCAAATGTCATGGTTGCTGAGGGTACAGAGTCCAGCATAGATGCTTTATCTGTTGCACGATTTTGCAGGTAAGCGCTTGCTGAATGGCATATTTAATTTCCAGGTGGTATTTCTGGAATAGTAATTCCTCTTCTTCAGGAAACCCTGTTTTATCCTTTCTTTTATCTTCCTTATTTTTTGGTCCAGTTTAGCCTATTTAATGCCAGGGATTTGCAGGTCAAGGGCTCTGACCACAAAGTACAATTCCTGCCCAGAGGAATCTTTGCGGTCATTTGACTGTAGTCGAGATGGTTTTGTGTAAGTAAACACTTTTTACTTACTATTGGAAATTGCTGCTTTCAGGTGATTAGTAATGTTCTTTATCTAACATTCACTCGAAAATCAGAATTGGTGAAGGTTCAGGTGTCATGGTGTTGGAGGTGAGTTGAAGATCTCTTTCTTCGCAAATTATCTTTATTCTTTACCTGTTCTTTGACTTTCAACTGAATTGCCATCTAGTTTTTTCCCCTTGTAGGAACTTGAGCATGCAAAGAAAAGAAAAGCAAAGATATATGCTGAGTTCCGTGGTTTTGGGATGTCAGGTCATCTGTCAGAGACTCAGAACTGTCAAGAAAGAAACTAACAGTTTTGTAAGAGTGCGTTGTTTTCTTGTTTCTTACTCTAGCGGTGTTTCAGGGGCTGCTTATCACATTACTGAGCCACACGGTGATGGAAAAGGTACCATTTTGGCAATGACGCGTGCACTAAAGCAGGTATGGGAATGATCCACGATAAGTCTGGTCATATCGAAAATTTTGGGCGCTGGTGAACATTGAATGGGGTGGTGCAATGTTATGATTTAACTATCTCCTGTTAAGTTCAGCTTTATTGCAAAATTTTCTATTGGATCTACATTATAGTAGACCTTCAACACCATGCTATGCTCATAAATATTTCTGAGTAGTATCTCTAGTTTCTTTTGTTTGCTCAGCATGATTGCGAATAATGAGCCTGAGATGTCATCTTTGCAGTCAAATGTTCGTGCTAACCAGGTGGATTTTGTAAATGCACATGCGACATCTACGCCTTTGGGTAAACTTCATAGCTTCTTGCTGATTGATATGATTATCAGTTGTCTTGATAAGTTAATGCATGAGAAATTCCACAGCATGGCTGATGACAAGAAAAACTTTTGTGCAGGTGATGCAGTGGAAGTGAAAGCAATCAAAACAGTATTTTCTGGCCATGCATCATCAGGTGCATTGGCCCTGTCCTCCACTAAGGTAATTCTTTTGCTTAAATAGGTTCTTTTCATTGAATGAAAAGGGCTTTCTTGTGGCGTAGTAGTGACCAATAGACCTGCTTTACAGTAGTGTGGTCCGCAAATTTCTGTAAATTGACCAAACAATCAAATTTTGTTTCAGTTCTCGTTGTTCAGAATGCTAATTTATACTTGCATAAGGCTATACAGTTTGTGTACTTTTCAATGGTTTCTAGTTTAATTTTTTTGCCCTAGTTCTAGTTTAATCTAATTGGAAATGCTTATAATTGGATATGTTTTGTCGTGCCATTTGCCAACTTCAGATTACTCTTTACTTGGTGATGTTCAGATAGGGGGCATTTTCAATGTAGTCGCCATTGATTCAATTGCTATGCTCATTACACATCGACTGTCAATAGGGTTTTTTTCTTGTTCTTTCTGGGGTTTCTGTTAACTACAGGGTGCTATTGGTCACCTGCTTGCAGCGGCTCGAGCGGTGGAAGCAATTTTCGCAGTTTTGGCAATACACAGAGTGAGGAATCTTTTTCCATTTTACCAATAAAAAAGAGTAAATCTTTCTTGCCTCCCTGGAAAGGGAAGCTGGAAAATAACTTGCTCCTGGAGGGCATAGCTGCCTTTATATGACTGACAAAAAGTGAGATTTTAATGGACACGAACATCTGTTGGCTTTAGTAGCTTTTATGCTTACATGAGTTCCACTGGAATTTCCGTGTAGGCCATAGTTTTGACAGAAGAAAATGTAGTGTTATGGTCAAATGGATGAAGCAGTTCATGGTTTTACCATTTCCAGTTGTTTGGGCGTAATGTTACTACTTTGTACGTACAGATGCATTGTCCTTAGGTCTGAGCATCTTGGTAGACATACCCTTTTGTGGCTTCAAAAGTTATGACTAAGTTGGGTCACTTTCACTTCTATGAACTGTCATTGCAAGTCTAAGTGGGTGGTCATGGTGTTCTTGCAGGGAATTGCACCTTTGACTCTCAATGTTACCAAGCCTGATCCAGTGTTCAGTGATGCTTTCATGCCTTTGACTGTTTCGAAGGAGATGGCGGTGAGAGCAGCAATGTCCAATTCTTTTGGCTTCGGAAGGACGAATACGTCACTACTGTTTACCTCTGCCCTGTAGCTTAGCTTAGATCAAGTCGTGGCACTATACTGTTGCTTCTGAAATGTGAAGAGACTGTTCGATGGAAACTGCAGATTCAATTGTAGCAAAGCATGAATGCCAAAAATGGAGGCCAAGAGATTTTTCTTTTTCCTGGACCGACAGAGCCAGGGGGATGAGATAATAACAGGAAATGGTTCATTGTTAGTCTTGTAGGGTGAACAGCAAAGTGATATGAGATTCTGGTTGTTTCTTGTTCATGGTACGATGAGCACATTGGTCGATTTGTTTTGGGGCAGACAGGTGATCTGATGTAAAGGGAAGAAGTGGCTTCTGGTAGGGGTGTCAACAAAACCCGGGCTGACCCGGCCCGGACCACCTCGGCCCGACTCGACCCTAAAATTTGGGGTATTTTGGGGTCGGGTCTCAATTTGACCCTAAAACTTGTGGTACCATTAAGGTTGAGGTATAATCGGGCCCACCCATTGACACTCTGGGCCGGCCCATTAACTCTCCCTTTCTCAGTCTCTCTCCCCATTCTCTCTCCCCTCTCTGCGCGCATAGCACTGCAGGATGAAAAAACCCTAGGTCTGACATCGTCGTCGTCATCCTCTTCGTCGCCCTCGATCTCCGAATCGTGCTCGTCCTAGAACACCCATCGGGACTTCGTCGAGTCCATGGACCCCATGCCAACCATTGCCTCTCCCCTCTCCAATTCGCCGTCCTCCGCCATACACTGATCAGGTGGGAGAAGAAGTTCGAAGCTAAGTACCCTATCGTCGGTCGCGTCATCTCTATTTCCCTCTGCGTGTGTGGATGTCGATGGCTTTGATTGGATTGCTAGGGCTTGTAGCGCGAGCTTTGCTTGTTTGTTGGGTCTTCGGTAATTTGTTTTGTGCACGAGGGTTTGTTTTCTAATCTAGTGATTTGAGTCGGTGCATCGATGGGGGATTTTGATGGGATATTGGTTTTTTTTTTGGTTTGTCGTAACAAGAGGAGCTGCAGAGAACGAATCTGGAGCTGGAGTTGTATAAGGAGAAGATATAGGAGAATCAAGAGAAGATTAAGCTCAACAAGCAACTCCCTTACCTAGTCGGCAACATTATGGAGGTAACTTTTCGGAATTGGTTCGACTGTAAAACGGGTCTAATTGAAGGGCTCTTGTTGTGCTCGTGATTTGGGGATTGTCCCTGACAAATCTCTGTTGAAAATTCGGGGTGTGGCAAGTTACGTCTCGCATGATGTCTTTGTAATTTGGGCTGACTGAGGTCTTTTCTCCAAGATTTTATGGCTGTAGTGTGTTTTCTTGGCTGATGAGTGATGATAATGTGTTCCTTGTATAATATGCTAGCTGTCTCCCTTCTTGCTTTGAGTTATTATCTAATTGGAATTTATTGTGCTTAAAGATTCTTAAGATGAACCCTGAGGATGAGGCTGAGGAAGATGGTGCCAATATTGATCTGGACTCGCAAAGGAAGGGCAAGTGTGTCGTCCTGAAGACATTGACACGGCAGGTATGGCTTTTGGGAAGAACACAAAGCCTTGTTGGGTTCACTTGCAACACCAATTGTTTTAATGGGGTTGATGATGAACCCTGAATTACCCACCCAAGGTGACGCATGAACAGCAACTCCATGGACATTGCTTTGTCCAAGGTCACCAGTAGTTTTAATGGGGTCTTTTCAATTCCCTTTGTCTCATGGCCTATTGCTTCTTACTGAAATGAGCTCAGCTGGTAACCTAGCCATAGGGGATTACATTGCAGTGGCAGTAAAAATTGCAAACAAACTTAGTACAAGAATGTCTCGCTTTCACTTTATTTATGTTTATGCTTTTTTAATTCGGAAGCCAGATGGATGAATGCCTTAGAGTTGGTTGCTTGCTTGCAAACAAACTTCAAGCATATCAAACTTAGAGAAGGAAGTTATGCGAAGCCCAAAAAAAAAAAAATGAAACCCGACCCGGTAGGGGTGTCAATAGGGCCCGCGTAGGCCCGGCTCGAACCGCGCTGGCCCGACTCAACCCTAAAATTTGCTATTCTACAAGGAGATGGAAAGTTTTGGTTTTTGCACCCTTTACGTGTCCAGTCATAGATTGTTTCTAAGATGTGCTAATTGATCTTGTTTACAGCAATACTGTGTCTCGACATTGTGAATTCGGAAGAGTTCATTCTGGAGTCCGACCCTGCCTTTGGAACCACTCACCCGGGGCTGGAAACATACGTGCCTGGACCTCGCTGCTACCGCTATATTCGACATCCTTCACCTGAAGGCCTTGCTGAGGTTTGTTTCGGATGCGCTCACTCTTGATCATGCTATGTCTCTTCCAAGTACTTTTACAACCAATTGACATATCGTTATGGGTAAGAAACTAAGGTGATTGGTTTTAGGTGATGTATTTGCAATATGATTGCTCTCATTCTCATATGGGAATTTCTACTTTGGAGTAGTTGTTATTTCTTTTGTATGGTGCATTATGTTTGACCATTTGATGTGACATTCTGGTTTCTACATTCTTTCAAAGTTAGTCTTCCACGTTGTAACAATGTTGAGGACTTCATTTCTGATTATAGTAATACTTTCCAGGTTCTAAGTGTCATAGATAGAAGGATTGCTAAATGTCTGAGATAAGTGCTTCTAGTGTCACGCAAAGAAGGACGAGATCTTCGGTATGGGAACACTTTAAACATATTCCTGATGAAGAAAAGGCTGAATGTATATACTGTAGGGCCTGTATTGGTTGTGCTAGTGGTCAAGGGACTAGTTCGATGCATCGTCATTTAGTTAGATGTAAGGAATTCCCATATGCAAACGTCGAGAAAAGGCAAAAAAGTGACTCGGGTCCTTGGAAATTTGACCAAGATGATAGTGGAAAAGAATTAGCGATCATGTTTATTCTTGATGAATTGCCTTTCAAGTTGGTAGAGTATGAGGGATTTCGGCGATTTGTGAATAAAATCTAGCCAAATTTCTTAATCCCGTCGCGCAACACTTTGAGGCGCAAATGTTATGATTTATACACGGATGAAAGAAGTAAGTTGAAGAAATATTTCTTGGAGACATCTCCAAGAGTGTGTCTAACAACAGACACATGGACTTCTTGTCAAAATTTGAGCTATATGTGTCTCACTGCTCATTTTGTTGATGCCGATTGGAAGTTGCATAAGAAAATATTAAATTTTTGTCAAATCCCGGGTCATTCTGCCGAGATAATAGGAAAAGCGGTTGAGAAATGCTTGATTGATTGGGGGATTCAAAGCATTTTTTCTATCACTGTGGATAATGCTAGCTCAAATGACTTGGGAATTCAATATTTGAAGAAGAGACTTAACTCTCGGAATTCTTTGGTATTGAGAGGTGAGTTGCTCCACATGAGGTGTTGTGCTCATATATTGAGTTTGATTGTGAGAGAGGGGTTGAAAGACATAAATGATTCGATTGTTAGAATACGTTCGGCCGTGCATTATGTGAGGTCTTCTCCTGCAAGGTTGAGACGGTTTAAAAGTTGTATTGAGCTAGAGAAAATTGAGTCCAAGAGTCTTGTATGTTTGGATGTCGAGACTCGTTAGAACTCAACATATATAATGTTGGAAGCAGCTTTGAAGTTTCAAACAGCTTTTAGCTCATTGGAATTTCAAGATAGCAAATTTGTTGAAGAGCTTTCCAAAATAAAAGGATTGCTCACTAGTGATGATTGGGAGTATACCCGTCACTTTCTTCCTTTTCTGAAGTTATTCTTTGATACGACTTTAAAAGTTTCGGGTTCTTCTTATGTTACTAGTAATGATATGGCAAAGGATGTGTATGGGATTTATATCATGATTGACAGGTGTTGTGAAAATGAGGACCCAACTTTACAGGAAATGGCTAAGAGAATGAAGATCAAATTCAACAAGTATTTTGGCAATGTGAACAACATCAATCTTACTTTGTTCATTGCTTGCATACTTGATCCGCGGCATAAGTGGGAATATGTGAAGTGGATGATTAATCATGTTTATGAAAGCAAGCAAGCGGAAATTTTACAAGGTAAAGTAATAACATCTCTGACGTCTTTGTTCGAGCAATACCGCACTGGTGTATGCCCCCAAAGCAACTTGAGGCTAAAAAGCACAAGGATGATTAACGTGTCAAAGTCTCCGGTGGTTGGTGCTGATATTATGACTGCAATGTATCTTAGTGAAACCGGACAACAATATTTGGAAGAAAAATCTGAATTGGACAAGCATTTGGAGGAAGGATGTGAACGTTATAGCATTGAGTTTGATATCTTAAGTTGGTGGAAAATAAATTGTTCAAGATATCCTGTCCTTTCTTCCATTGCTCGAGATATTTTGGCCATGCCCGTCTCAACTGTAGCATCAAAGGCTGCATTTAGCACAGGAGGTCGTGTGCTTGATGTGTTTCGTAGCTCTTTAACCCCAAACATGGTGGAAGCTCTTATATGTGCTCAAGATTGGTTACGATCTGCGCCACTTTCACGTTCGATTGAAGAGGACTTAGAAGAACTCGAAATCTTTGAGTCAGGTGAAAAAATATGGTTTTAGAATATTAATATCCTTCTATGTTTCAATAGATACGTTAATTCTTATTTTCATTGTGAATTTAATGCAGAGTTGCCAACTACAACCATGGAGCCAAACTCGATATCAATTTCTCTAGTTGATTGATGAAGTTGGAGATTTCTATTTTAGGTAACTTGTTAGTTTTTACTCGAGACTCTAAATGACTTGGGGCCTATTTTTTTTTTATTCCTTGGCCACATTTCTGTGTTTGATAGTTGAGAAATGCATTTAGACACCATACAGATTTTTGGGCTTCTCGGAGTTCAGCAACCGCATAACTTTTAAGCACAGTAAATACAGCATATCATTTGTCTTGCTCTCGTGATCTATTTAAAGCCAAAATTTCAGGTTCTTGTGCTCTGAGTCACGATTTCAATTCTCTCCTATTAAGTGACATGACTGCCATTCGTTATGGTTGTTCTGACTTTGTATGTTTGTGCCTTCTGTGCTTGTAGAGGTTCTACTGACCAAAATCACGCCATTGAAGGAGAAAGTGGAAATCATTGGAGGAGATGCGATGGAAGAGTAATCATCACTAGCGGTTAGAGAGGGTTGAGCTTTTCATTGGCTCTATTGCAGCTCTAATGCTTCATAAACGGGCGTGAGATGGGTGCATATAAATTCGAGTAGCTGCTAGCCTCCAATTTAGAAACTGGAGCGACTGATTTGCTTGTTCATCCTTTGCACACTTATGTTTTGTGTAGCTCCACCTTAGTGTATATACTCGAGAGGAAGTTACTCTTGAATTTCCTTGTTATGCTATGAGCGTATATACTCGACAGGAGCTAAACAGTCTTGGTGAGCCGTTCACCAAATTGATCAATCATTTATGCAGATTTTGTAATGTAAGTTGCCTTCATCGTGCTTATCGTTCACGTTGCAGGTCTCAAGCAAAGCGATTTCTGGGGAAACAACCAATCTAATTGCGCTGCGCCAAAAAGAAAAAAAAGGGGGAGACCCGACCCGACCCGGCCCGGCCCGGGCCTTAGGGTCTACGGTGAACAGGGTCTTGGATGGGTTTGGGCGGGTCAAGCATGACCCTGGAGGTTTCGGGTCGGGTCGGATATCAAGAAAGCCCGACCCGATCCGGCCCATTGACACCCCTAGCTTCTGGCTTCCCTGACCTTAAAATTAAGCGACTTTGTTGTATGGCCAGTCTGTATTTTTCTTTTTTGTGGCACTGAAGTCGTGATTTTGCATGAAGTTCCCTTACCCTCAAAATTGGCAATCCTCGTCATCCTCCTTTTGGTTTTTCGGTCCCAAAATGGGTCATCTTTCATTGGTCCTCCATATATTCTCAGCCGGCTCACTCTATTTTCACACTCTAAATGGTCGCGACGCTCCCTTACTCGAAGAGAGCTGATAGTCAAAATTATACAGAGAAAGGTGGAAACACATTGTTAAATGAAAATTGCAAGGTTACATCGGTTCATAGTTTTGATTTTGTTCTCGCGCCTTACGGTATTTCCCTTTCCTTTTTATGCCCAACTTTTTTTATATTTTTGCTTCTTCTACACCCGTCACTTGTGTAAGAAAAGGCATACTCGGGTGTAAGCGTCCTAGGGCTTGGCTGACTTGTTCGATCGTTTGGGTTTTTCTTTTGTACTTAAGCTAATTTGTGTACTGGGTTTTGCTGTACCTACAATTTTCATCAAACAGAAACTGGAGATTGCAGAAAGTTTTGACATAAGGTTAATCATTCAATCTTCGCAACTTTAATATTGATCATGACATAAAATGATTAGAGATTGAATTTTAGAGAGCGGATTGTAAATAAATGTTCCCATGCACATCACAGTGTAGACCTTACGACCATTCTTTTAAATTAAAATCTCGAACATTAAATTCATCCATGCACTCAAATACTAAAGAATTTTCGTAAAGAAAAAAGAAAAAGAAAAGCGGATGTGTAACGAGCACAACAGAAGAAAGAAGGGAACAACAGTTAAAAAGAAAGTAAATCAAAATCATCAAGTCGGTTGATCCACAAGATATCTTTTCCTTTTTTATCAATCTTACCATTAATGAAATTCTACTAAGAATTATTTAGAATTGTAGAAAATTGAGGATGTGTCTAAAGAAGGCATTAAGGCCGTTGTTACATTAACTTAAGAAATACCCGGTTGCTTTTATACAAGCTAATCATCTAATCGATATTCGCCAAATTCTAAGGGTCAGGTCTCTCGGTTCACCGCGACTAGAGTCTTATTTTATTATTTTCTTTGTCATACCATTGCGGCGGCGAGGGCCAGCCGCCGCAAGCCAGGGTGGTGGCTGTTGGCCGCTCTCACTCGACACCTCACACGCAGAGTCAACGATTTGAACGACCGAGATCAATCGTTAAGAACCGACCGCTGAGATTTCGGGATGGAATACTAAACACCTGGGTGAACGGTCCAGATGAAACCGTACTTGATCCAACGGTGGTTATGCCAATGGCATACCCCTACTGAGCAGATCAGAAACGTTTTTGCGATGCTTGGAAGGTTTGCAAGCGCCACGTCAACGAATGACGTGGCGTGAGCTTATTTGTTATTAACCAATTATGAATTGACACATGGAATTAAAAAAATAAATTAAAAATCCCCCAAATCCACCTAGATTTCTCTTTTCTTCCTCTTCCATCTTCACGACAAGCCTACGCCTCCTTCCGCCATGGCCACCGGCGGAGCCGGACTTGCTGGCGCCGTATCTCTCCACTTTGGCCGTCTCCTCCGCCCGGTACCCCACTTCCAGATCTGGCGGCGAGGGACTGGATTTGGTGAAAGGAGAAGCCATGGCTGAGGATCTCTCTCCTTCAATCACTCAACAGAGCATCCATGGACTGAAAGTGTGTGTACCAGATCTGGAGCCTTAGGCCACGCGAGACGACGGTTTGTTCACCCGCGACAACGGAGGGGGAGACGCGGAGGTCGACGTCTCCAAATCTGTTGTTCAGCCGCCGGGACGACGGAGAGGGTGGATGCGAGGTCGGTCGTCACTCACGGCCATGGCTCCGGATCTGGAGCCTTGGTCGCGAACCCACTGCTCCGCGTCTCTATATCTGCCGCTCAGCGGCTGGGACGACAGAGAAAGTGGGCGCTCAGATCTGTGGACGAGAGGCCGTCCATGGCCGACGCTGCTCTGCATCTCAAGTCTTAGTCTCGTCCATGGCTTCCGGCGACGAGCTGCAGCATCTCCATATCTGCATCTCGAGTCTTGGCTCGTCCATGGCTTCCGGCTACGAGCTACAGCTTTGCCGCGGACCGTGGTGGCCACGGTGGGGCGGTGGAGATAGCTAAAGCGGAGCGGAGGTTGAAGATGGAAGAGGAAAAAGAGAATTTTTTTAATTTCCAGATCACTATCCACATGTCAAATCTCATTGGATATCAGTAAATAAGCGCACGCCACGTCAGCGTACCAATAAGCTCATTCACTTTAATTATGGAAAATTACCGAAACGCCTCCTCGCATTTTCTTATAATTTTCGCATATTTTTTTGTTTATTTATTTAGCGAGGGCAGAGGCACTTGCGCCCTACGAAGACCCCCCTCCTCCAGCAAAAAAATAAATCGGAAAATAATTATTTTTCGCCATAAAAGGAAAAAAATGAATAAATAAAATTAAGGGAAAATTTCAATTAAGGACTCCAAGTGGGGTCAAATTCTCAAAAAAGGGTTCAAAGTAAATATTGTGTTAAATAATGACCTGAAGTGCTCAATCAATATTAAATAAGGACTCGAAATGCTCAAAAAGTCTCAAATAAGGACCTGAGGTCCTTAACCGGCCAAAATACCTGTCAGCCGGTGAGAAAGTTATTGTTCCGGCACCGGAACAGTAACTTTTTAATTTTTTTTCCCTTTTTTGTTTTTTTTATTTTCCTTTTATTTTTCTTTTATTTTTCTTTTCTTCCTCCGCTGGCCTCAGGGGAGGCCGCCTTCGCCGACGTCGGGCAAGGGCCGCCCTTGTCGGCGAGGGCGACCTCGCCCAGCCTAGCTCCAGATCTAGCGAGGGCTCGACCTCACCGACGTTGGGTGAGGTCGGCCTTGCCTGAGCTGGGCAAGGTTGCCTTCGTCGACCTCAGGCGAGGCCGCTCTCGCCGGCGTCGAGCGAGGGCTGCCCTCGCCTGGGCTGGGCGAGGCCAGCCTCGCCCAGTAACTTTCTCGCCGACAGGCAGGTATTTTGGCCGGTTAAGGACCTCAAGTCTTTATTTGAAACTTTTTGAGCACTTCGGATCCTTATTTGAGACTGATTGAGTACTTAAGGCCCTTATTTGACATAATGTTCACTTTAGGCCATTTTTTGATATTTTCACCTCACTTGAGGTCCTTAATTGGAATTTTCTCTAAAATTAATGAAGTTGGAAAGTTAATGAATAGGAAGCGAACCTTATACTATACCCCTCGGTTCCTCGTCTATCTATTTCTCCTCTCTCTCTCTCTCTCTCTCTAGAGCAATGCCTCTGTTCCTCCCCTTTCTGGCTTCACTCTAGCCAAAAAATAATTTGGTAATTTTCCCATTTTTTTATCGTACATAATTGCCAATGGTTATATCATTTCCATTTTCAGTTCATCTCCCAATATATTTAAATGCTACAGTATTCGAATATTTTTTTAAGATTTAGAAATCAGCGAATAACATGTTTTTAGATTTGAACAGTTGTTTCAAACAAATGCGTGCAATTTTACGCGTCCAGGAAGGTCTGTATATACACACATGGGTATTTCATGTTGTTCTCATTACCCTCTTCCAAAACCACCCATTCGAGAGCGGCAAGGGGTTATGGAAGCTTCATCGCTGTCTTGGCGATCGCATTTTGGCTAGTGATTTCCGGTGCTCCAGCGAGAATGATGATGGCGACGTGCGACGCAGTCGAAGGCGGCCATGCACGTTTAAGTTCTTACCACGCTTTTCATCTCACAAACTGGCGCCTCGATGCAGTTGCCAGAGACGCACTGCCCTCACGGACCGGAAGCTCGGCATTGCAACCAGCGACGAACCCTCCCGACAGACACTGCTAAAAAATATACCAGTGCAAGCAGGATCCCCGAGGCTCTGAGTTGAAGAATGGGTCTCATTATATTGAGAGAGTCGAGAGCCATCGATTATGTCTATCCGTAAAAATGCTTTCTCATTTACAAGAAGACTAACAATCTGTAGCATAGCCTTTACCAAAAAAAAAAAAAAACAATCTGTAGCATACCCGGCATTCCACTTCCGGCGACCATGTGTACGGACCAGCCCATTCACACAGCCAGCCCTTTCTCTCTCTCACGTATGCTCATACAAGTAGTAAAACAGGCGGATAGGCAGCGTGGGGCCAGCGAGCCAATGTGGAGGAGGCACGCGCCCAGAGCAGATTGGCCATAATTTATTTAAGGAAGCTTTATCAATTATAATATTCACTAAAAAAGTTATTATAACAACACTGCAGCATCTGCATGGGAAGCGGCCGGTACCCGGTCGCTGCAGCTTCCATTCCATTTTTGAGGAGGCATCAACCCCAGAAGAGACACTCGGCCGGCTTGGTACATGGCAATTCATTCCCTCTCTTCCTTCGTCCAAAAGGAGGCGCAGAGACCCAGAGAGAAATTCAGACAGAGAAGGAACTTGGTTGCACTGCTCTCTCCCGTGCGCTAGGTGCTTTTTCCCCTCTCCCCCTGTAGGCGCTCTTCAAGCAAAACAACTCCATTTTTTTTGGTTTGCTCACTCTGCCCCTTCTCTGGTGGGCTGATCATCTTCTTCAGTTTGTTGAACGGTCCTTTTTCTTCATCTTCCCCTCCCCTCTCTCGCGTACGCTTTTTCTTATTCTTCCATTTGCTGAACATTAAAAAATGTTCAGCAAAAATGGGTAGTTTGCTAGTTCGCGCAGGCTACGCATTTTCTTCCTCTCCCCCACTCTTCTCCCCGTAGGCTAGTTTGCCGATCATTCAAAAATGGGTCCATTCAAGACCACGCAGTAACTAAAATGGTTCTTGCAGAATGAGCATTTCGCCTCCAGATCTTGTTGATTTCACGCGGCAATGGGATCACTGGGTGAGTCCCTCCTCTTAGGCTAACGTCACTTTGGCTAAAATTTGATGTCTCCGTTGATGTTGTTGTTGTTGCTCTCATTGATGTTTCAGTTGATGTTGTTGATGTCTCTGTTGATGTTGATGATGAGCTGCTTTCGTTGATGATGAGCCGCTGAATGCAATTTACTTTTATTAGTCAGTTGATAACAACATGGCGAAATGTTTAGTTAAAAATGAGTTCGAGTTAGCGCTAGCATGGACATTGCAATCGATTTCAAGATTTCAAGGCGCATATAGTAAAGTTTGAAAAGTCGAAGGTAATTTGCAACAAATATTAAAACTTTGAAGGCAAAACGTGATTCTTCCGAATATCTAATGAAGGAACATCTTCACTGTTTTTCTAGGAAAAGTTCATCAACAAGTTGAGAATGATAGTTCCAGTCACATGGGTCCAAAATTTCAACCTAGTCAAATTGAAGCTCAGTTGCTTACTGTTTTTGTTAACGCAAAAAACTGATGACATGAATGAAGAATATACAGCTGGTAAAAATAAGGTAACACAAATTTTAGCATGAATAATGATTTCAAAAGGCCGACCATACAAAATGTGAGCATAAACTTCATTTTCTTTCTTAAGAAAAGGAGTGGCTTTACAAGTAAAGGATCCAGGAATGAGGAAATTACATAGGTGAAATCCATCTCCTCTTCATAGCCACAGTTCTACATTCTATCGCATCAAATTATCTTGTCCCACTTTAGTGAAGCCTGTCCAGCTTCATCGGCACACTGAGATTCAAACTATCACTGGCCATCGGTTATTTAACATCATTTGTCTCTATTGATGTTGATGATGAGCCGCTTTTGTTGATGATGAGCCGCCGAATGCAATTCACTTTTGTTAGTCAGTTGATAACAACATGGCGAAATGTTTAGTTAAAAATGAGTCCGAGTTAGCGCTAGCATGGACATGATAATCGATTTCAAGATTTCAAGGCGCATATAGTAAAGTTTGAAAAGTCGAAGGTAATTTGCAACAAATGTCAAAACTTTGAAGGCAAAACGTGATTCTTCCGAATATCTAATGAAGGAACATCTTCACTGTTTTTCTAGGAAAAGTTCATCAGCAAGTTGAGAATGATATTTCTAGTCAGATGGGTCCAAAATTTCAACCTAGTCAAATTGATGCTCAGTTGCTCACTCTTTTTGTTAACGCAAAACACTGATGACAGGAATGGGGAATATACAACTGGTAAAAATAAGGCAACACAAATTTTAGGTGAATAATGATATCGAAAGGCCGACCATACAAAATGTGAGCATAAACTTTATTTTCTTTCTTAAGAAAAGGAGAGGCTTTACAAGTAAAGGATCCAGGAATGAGGAAATTACATAGGTGAAATCCATCTCCTCTTCATAGCCACAGTTCTACATTCTATCGCATCAAATTATCTTGTCCCACTTTAGTGAAGCCTGTCCAGCTTCATCGGCACACTGAGATTCAAACTATCACTGGCCATCGGTTATTTAACATCATTTGTCTCTATTGATGTTGATGATGAGCCGCCGAATGCAATTCACTTTTATTAGTCAGTTGATAACAACATGGCGAAATGTTTAGTTAAAAATGAGTCCGAGTTAGCGCTAGCATGGACATGATAATCGATTTCAAGATTTCAAGGCGCATATAATAAAGTTTGAAAAGTCGAAGGTAATTTGCAACAAATGTCAAAACTTTGAAGGCAAAACGTGATTCTTCCGAATATCTAATGAAGGAACATCTTTACTGTTTTTCTAGGAAAAGTTCATCAGCAAGTTGAGAATGATAGTTCCAGTCAGATGGATCCAAAATTTCAACCTAGTCAAATTGATGCTCAGTTGCTCACTATTTTTGTTAATGCAAAAAATTGATGACAGAAATGGGGAATATACAGCTGGTAAAAATAAGGCAACACAAATTTTAGCATGAATAATGATATCGAAAGGACGACCATACAAAATGTGAGCATAAACTTCATTTTCTTTCTTAAGAAAAGGAGATGCTTTACAAGTAAAGGATCCAGGAATAAGGAAATTACATAGGTGAAATCCATCTCAATTCATTGCCATAGTTCTATATTCTATAGCATCAAATTATCTTGTCCCACTTTAGTGGAGCCTGTCCAGCTTCATCAGCACACTGAGATTCAAATTATCACTGGCCATCGGCTATTTAACATCATTTGTCTCTGTTGATGTTGATGATAAGCTGCTTTCGTTGCTGATGAGCCGTCGAATGCAATTCACTTTTATTAGTCAGTTGATAACATCATGGCGAAATGTTTAGTTAAAAATGAGTCCGAGTTAGTGCTAGCATGGACATGGCAATCGATTTCAAGATTTCAAGGCGCATATAGTAAAGTTTGAAAAGTCGAAAGTAATTTGCAACAAATATCAAAACTTTGAAGGCAAAACATGATTCTTCCGAATATCTAATGAAGGAACATCTTTACTGTTCTTCTAGGAAAAGTTCATCAACAAGTTGAGAATGACATTTCTAGTCAGATGGATCCAAAATTTCAACATAGTCAAATTGATGCTCAGTTGCTCACTGTTTTTGTTAACGCAAAAAACTGATGACAGGAATGAAGAATATACTGCTGGTAAAAATAAGGCAACACAAATTTTAGCATGAATAATGATATCGAAAGGACGACCATACAAAATGTGAGCATAAACTTCATTTTCTTTCTTAAGAAAAGGAGAGGCTTTACAAGTAAAGGATCAAGGAATAAGGAAATTACATAGGTGAAATCCATCTCCTCTCCATTGCCATAGTTCTACATTCTATCGCATCAAATTATCTTGTCCCACTTTAGTGAAGCCTGTCAAGCTTCATCAGCACACTGAGATTCAAATTATCACTGGTCATCGGCTATTTAACATCATTTGTCTCTGTTGATGTTGATGATGAGCTGCTTTCGTTGCTGATGAGCCGCCGAATGCAATTCACTTTTATTAGTCTGTTGATAACAACATGGCGAAATGTTTAGTTAAAAATGAGTCCGAGTTAGTGCTAGCATGGACATGGCAATCGATTTCAAGATTTCAAGGCGCATATAGTAAAGTTTGAAAAGTACAAGGTAATTTGCAACAAATATCAAAACTTTGAAGGCAAAACGTGATTCTTCCGAATATCTAATGAAGGAACATCTTTACTGTTTTTCTAGGAAAAGTTCATCAACAAGTTGAGAATGACATTTCTAGTCAGATGGATCCAAAATTTCAACATAGTCAAATTGATGCTCAGTTGCTCACTGTTTTTGTTAATGCAAAAAACTGATGACAGGAATGAAGAATATATTGCTGGTAAAAATAAGGCAACACAAATTTTAGTCTGAATAATGATATCGAAAGGCCGACCATACAAAATTTGAGCATAAACTTCATTTTCTTTCTTAAGAAAAGGAGAGACTTTACAAGTAAATGATCCAGGAATGAGGAAATTACATAGGTGAAATCCATCTCCTTTTCATTGCAATAGTTTTACATTCTATCGCATCAAATTATCTTGTCCCACTTTAGTGAAGCCTGTCCAGCTTCATCGGCACACTGAGATTCAAACTATCACTGGCCATCGGTTATTTAACATCATTTGTCTCTGTTGATGATAATGATGAGCCGCTTTCGTTGATGATGAGCCGCCGAATGCAATTCACTTTTATTAGTCAGTTGATAACATCATGGCGAAATGTTTAGTTAAAAATGAGTCCGAGTTAGCGCTAGCATGGACATGGCAATCGATTTCAAGATTTCAAGGCGCATATAGTAAAGTTTGAAAAGTCGAAGGTAATTTGCAACAAATGTCAAAACTTTGAAGGCAAAACGTGATTCTTCCGAATATCTAATGAAGGAACATCTTCACTGTTTTTCTAGGAAAAGTTCATCAGCAAGTTGAGAATGATAGTTCCAGTCAGATGGATCCAAAATTTCAACCTAGTCAAATTGATGCTCAGTTGCTCACTATTTTTGTTAATGCAACAAATTGATGACAGGAATGGGGAATATACAGCTGGTAAAAAAAAAGCAACACAAATTTTGGTTTGAATAATGATATCGAAAGGTCGACCATACAAAATGTGAGCATAAACTTCATTTTCTTTCTTAAGAAAAGGAGAGGCTTTACAAGTAAAGGATCCAGGAATTAGGAAATTACATAGGTGAAATCCATCTCCTATTCATAGCCATAGTTCTACATTCTATCGCATCAAATTATCTTGTCCCACTTTAGTGAAGCCTGTCAAGCTTCATCAGCACACTGAGATTCATATTATCACTGGCCATCGGCTATTTAACATCATTTGTCTCTGTTGATGTTGATGATGAGCCACTTTCGTTAATGATGAGCCGTCGAATGCAATTCACTTTTGTTAGTCAGTTGATAACAATATGGCGAAATGTTTAGTTAAAAATGAGTCCGAGTGAGCGCTAGCATGGACATGGCAATCGATTTCAAGATTTCAAGGCGTATATAGTAAAGTTTGAAAAGTCGAAAGTAATTTGCAACAAATGTCAAAACTTTAAAGGCAAAACATAATTCTTCCGAATATCTAATGAAGGAACATCGTCACTATTTTTCTAGGAAAAGTTCGTCTACAAGTTGAGAATGACATTTCTAGTCAGATGGGTCCAAAATTTCAACCTAGTCAAATTAATGCTCAGTTGCTCACTGTTTTTTTTAACGCAAAAAACTGATGACAGGAATGAAGAATATACTGCTGGTAAAAATAAGGCAACACAAATTTTAGCGTGAATAATGATATCGAAATGCCGACCATACAAAATTTGAGCATAAACTTCATTTTCTTTCTTAAGAAAAGGAGAGACTTTATAAGTAAATGATCCAAGAATGAGGAAATTAAATAGGTGAAATCCATCTCCTCTTCATTACCATAGTTCTACATTCTATCGCATCAAATTATCTTGTCCCACTTTAGTGAAGCCTGTCTAGCTTCATTGGCACACTGAGATTCAAATTATCACTGGCCATTGGTTATTTAACATCATTTGTTTCTGTTGATGATGATAATGAGCCGCTTTCGTTGGTGATGAGCCGTCGAATGCAATTCACTTTTATTTGTCAGTTGATAACATCATGGCGACATGTTTAGTTAAAAATGAGTCAGAGTTAGCGCTAGCATGGACATGGCAATCGATTTCAAGATTTCAAGGCGCATATAGTAATGAAAAGTCGAAGGTAATTTGCAACAAATGTCAAAACTTTGAAGGCAAAACGTGATTCTTCCGAATATCTAATGAAGGAACATCTTCACTGTTTTTCTAGGAAAAGTTAATCAGCAAGTTGAGAATGATATTTCCAGTCAGATGGGTCCAAAATTTCAACCTAGTCAAATTGATGCTCAGTTGCTCACTGTTTTTGTTATCGCAAAAAACTGATGACAGGAATGAAGAATATACTGCTGGTAAAAATAAGGCAACACAAATTTTAATGTGAATAATGATATCGAAATGCCGACCATACAAAATTTGAGCATAAACTTCATTTTCTTTCTTAAGAAAAGGAGAGACTTTACAAGTAAATGATCCAGGAATGAGGAAATTACATAGGTGAAATCCATCTCCTCTTCATTGCCATAGTTCTACATTCTATCGCAGCAAATTATCTTGTCCCACTTTAGTGAAGCCTGTCCAGCTTCATCGACACACTGAGATTTAAATTATCACTGGCCATCGGTTATTTAACATCATTTGTCTCTATTGATGTTGATGATGAGCCGCTTTCGTTGGTGATGAGCCGCCGAATGCAATTCACTTTTATTAGTCAGTTGATAACATCATGGCGAAATGTTTAGTTAAAAATGAGTCCGAGTTAGCGCTAGCATGGACATGGCAATCAATTTCAAGATTTCATGGCGCATATAGTAAAGTTTGAAAAGTCGAAGGTAATTTGCAACAAATGTCAAAACTTTGAAGCCAAAACGTGATTTTTCCGAATAAGGAAGGAACATCTTCGCCGTTTTTCTAGGAAAAGTTCATTAGCAAGTTGAGAATGATAGTTCCAGTCAGATGGGTCCAAAATTTCAACCTAGTCAAATTGACGCTCAGTTGCTTACTGTTTTTATTAACGCAAAAAACTAATGACAGGAAAGAAGAATATATTGCTGGTAAAAATAAGGCAACACAAATTTTTGCGTGAATAATGATATCGAAAGGCCGACCATACAAAATTTGGGCATAAACTTTATTTTCTTTCTTAAGAAAAGGAGAGACTTTACAAGTAAAGGATCCAGGAGTGAGGAAATTACATAGGTGAAATCCATCTCCTCTTCATTGCCATAGTTCTACATTCTATCGTATCAAATTATCTTGTCCCACTTTAGTGAAGCCTGTCGAGCTTCATCGGCACATTGAGATTCAAATTATCACTGGCCATCGGTTATTTAACATCATTTGTCTCTGATGATGTTAATGATGAGCCGCTTTCGTTGGTGATGAGCCGCCGAATGCAATTCACTTTTATTAGTCAGTTGATAACATCATGGCGAAATGTTTAGTTAAAAATGAGTCCGAGTTAGCGCTAGCATGGACATGGCAATCGATTTCAAGATTTTAAGGTGCATATAGTAAAGTTTGAAAAGTCGAAGGTAATTTGCAACAAATGTCAAAACTTTGAAGGCAAAACGTGATTCTTCCGAATATCTAATGAAGGAACATCTTCACTGTTTTTCTAGGAAAAGTTCATCAGCAAGTTGAGAATGATAGTTCCAGTCAAATGGGTCCAAAATTTCAACCTAGTCAAATTGATGCTCAGTTGCTTACTGTTTTTGTTAACGCAAAAAACTGATGACAGGAAAGAAGAATATACTGCTGTTAAAAATAAGGCACCACATATTTTAGCATGGATAATGATATCGAAAGGATGACCATACAAAATGTGAGCATAAACTTCATTTTCATTCTTAAGAAAAGGAGAGGCTTTACAAGTAAAGGATCTAGGAATGAGGAAATTACATAGGTGAAATCCATCTCCTCTTCATAGCCATAGTTCTACATTCTATTGCATCAAATTATCTTGTCCCACTTTAGTGAAGCCTGTCCAGCTTCATCAGCACACTGAGATTCAAATTATCACTGGCTATCGGCTATTTAACATCATTTGTCTCTGTTGATGTTGATGATTAACCGCTTTCGTTGATGATGAGCCGCCGAATGCAATTCACTTTTATTGGTCAGTTGATAATAACATGGCGAAATGTTTAGTTAAAAATGAGTCCGAGTTAGCGCTAGCATGGACATGGCAATCGATTTCAAGATTTCAAGGCGCATATAGTAAAGTTTGAAAAGTCGAAGGTAATTTGCAACAAATGTCAAAACTTTGAAGGCAAAACGTGATTCTTCCGAATATCTAATAAAGGAACTTCTTCACGGTTTTTCTAGGAAAAGTTCATTTACAAGTTGAGAATGATAGTTCCAGTCAGATGGGTCCAAAATTTCAACCTAGTCAAATTGAAGCTCAGTTGCTCCCTGTTTTTGTTAACGCAAAAAACTGATGACAGGAATGGGGAATATACAGCTGGTAAAAAAAGGCAACACAAATTTTAGCATGAATAATGATATGGAAAGGCCGACCATACAAAATGTGAGCATAAACTTCATTTTCTTTCTTAAGAAAAGGAGATGCTTTACAAGTAAAGGATCCAGGAATGAGGAAATTACATAGGTGAAATCCATCTCCTCTTCATAGCCATAGTTCTACATTCTATCGTATCAAATTATCTTGTCCCACTTTAGTGAAGCCTGTCCAGCTTCATCAGCACACTGAGATTCAAATTATCACTGGCCATCGGTTGTTTAACATCTTTTGTCTCTGTTGATGTTGATGATAAGCCGCTTTCGTTGATGATGAGCCGCCGAATGCAATTCACTTTTATTAGTCAGTTGATAACAATATGGCGAAATGTTTAGTTAAAAATGAGTCCAAGTTAGCGCTAGCATGGACATGGCAATCGATTTCATGATTTCAAGGCGCATATAGTAAAGTTTGAAAAGTCGAAGGTAATTTGCAACAAATGTCAAAACTTTGAAGGCAAAACATGATTCTTCCGAATATCTAATGAAGGAACATCTTCACTGTTTTTCTAGGAAAAGTTCATTAGTAAGTTGAAAATGTTAGTTTCAGTCAGATGGGTCCAAAATTTCAACCTAGTCAAATTGATACTCAGTTGCTCACTGTTTTGGTTAACGCAAAAAACTGATGATAGGAATGAAGAATATACAGCTGGTAAAAATAAGGCAACAAAAATTTTGGCATGAATAATGATATCGAAAGGCCGACCATACAAAATCATTTTCTTTCTTAAGAAAAGGAGAGACTTTACAAGTAAAAGATCCAGGAATAAGGAAATTACATAGGTGAAATCCATCTCTTCTTCATAGCCACAGTTCTACATTCTATCGCATCAAATTATCTTGTCCCAGTTTAGTGAAGCCTGTCAAGCTTCATCAGCACACTGAGATTCAAATTATCACTGGCCATCGGCTATTTAACATCATTTGTCTCTGTTGATGTTGATGATTAACCGCTTTCGTTGATAATGAGCCGCCGAATGCAATTCACTTTTGTTAGTCAGTTGATAACAACATGGCGAAATGTTTAGTTAAAAATGAGTTAGAGTTAGCGCTAGCATGGACATGGCAATCGATTTCAAGATTTCAAGGCGCATATAGTAAAGTTTGAAAAGTCGAAGGTAATTTGCAACAAATGTCAAAACTTTGAAGGCAAAACGTGATTCTTCCGAATATCTAATGAAGGAACATCTTCACTGTTTTTCTAGGAAAAGTTAATCAGCAAGTTGAGAATGATATTTCCAGTCAGATGGGTCCAAAATTTCAACCTAGTCAAATTGATACTCAGTTGCTCACTGTTTTTGTTAACGCAAAAAACTGATGATAGGAATGAAGAATATACAGCTGGTAAAAATTGGGCAACACAAATTTTAGCGTGAATAATGATATCGAAAAGCCGACCATACAAAATGTGAGCATAAACTTCATTTTCTTTCTTAAGAAAAGGAGATGCTTTACAAGTGAAGGATCCAGGAATAAGGAAATTACATAGGTGAAATCCATCTCCTCTTCATTGCCATAGTTCTACATTCTATCGCATCAAATTATCTTGTCCCATTTTAGTGAAGCCTGTCCAGCTTCATCAGCATACTGAGATTCAAATTATCACTGGCCATCGGCTCTTTAACATCATTTGTCTCTATTGATGTTGATGATGAGCCGCTTTCGTTGATGATGAGCCATCGAATGCAATTCACTTTTATTAGTCAGTTGATAACAACATGGCGAAATGTTTAGTTAAAAATGAGTCCGAGTTAGCGCTAGCATGGACATGATAATCGATTTCAAGATTTCAAGGTGCATATAGTAAAGTTTGAAAAGTCGAAGGTAATTTGCAACAAATGTCAAAACTTTGAAGGCAAAACGTGATTCTTCCGAATATCTAATGAAGGAACATCTTCACTGTTTTTCTAGGAAAAGTTCATCAGCAAGTTGAGAATGATAGTTCCAGTCAGATGGGTCCAAAATTTCAACCTAGTCAAGTTAATGCTCAGTTGCTCATTGTTTTTGTTAACGTAAAAAACTGTTGACAGGAATGAAGAATATATAGCTGGTAAAAATAAGGCAACACAAATTTTAGCATGAATAATGATATCGAAAGGTCGACCATACAAAATGTGAGCATAAACTTTATTTTCTTTCTTAAGAAAAGAAGAGGCTTTACAAATAAAGGATTCAGGAATGAGGAAATTACATAGGTGAAACCCATCTCCTCTTCATAGCCATAATTCTACATTCTATCGCATCAAATTATCTTGTTCCACTTTAGTGAAGCCTGTCCAGCTTCATCGGCACACTGAGATTCAAATTATCACCGGGCATTGGTTATTTAACATTATTTAGAGCTGCATTGTCTGTTGCCGCTGCAATTAATTGAGCCATTGGTTGATAGCCATTTGTATGCCTTCAACTCTCTTCAACCCGGTTTGCAAATCAGCGGGTTTGCCACTCGCCCCACTCGGGTCTCGCTCTCTCCTCTCCCTGTTCTCTCCTTCTATAGCCAGTCCGTACATCAATTTCCTTTTAGAATCCAACCGACCACCGCATGTCACTCACATATGCCCAAGGATAACGGGGGGAGGACGTTGGCAATGGTGGGGAGGTGATGGTCCTCACAGTTGGCAAGTGCGAGGTCCACCTAATAGGGGTCGTACATAGCACTACGGTGAGTATTATGAAAGTTCAAACATAAATCTTAATTTATGAGGTATAATCTGTACACATTTAATGTTTGTGGCATGGTTTTGGTTACAGGAATCACGTGAATTGGTCAAGAACATGATTAGAAAAATAAAACCAGAGGTATTTTTCTTTTCATGACTTGCATTTGCATTAATGCTTCATAAGAAACTTGAATTTAAAAAACTTAGAGTGCAGACTGTTCTTGTAGAACTCTGTGAAAATCGAAAAGATAACATCACTAATCCAGAAAGTGAATTTTACATTGCGGTTATAGAAGGCACAAAGTGTGGCACTAAACTTCAATTTATAGATCAACTTGATGAGGTATTGCCTTCTTTTTTCTGTTCTTTTCCCAATTTAGTTCGTATTGTTTAAAATCTTATTGTTTTCTCTTCCATTGCCATAGGTCACCATGGCTCATATGTTGGTGAATATGCCATCATCGAAACATGCGAAGTTACAAAAAAATTTACATTTGTATGAAGGAATGGTAAGATTCATTGCATTAAATATTATTAATATTTACATCACGTTGGTAATATCAGTTTTTTATGCATAAGCAAACAGTTATGGACATTATTTTAGATAACATAGAAGAATTTCCCAGCACAGATGACATACATCTTGATGAATGAAATGAGTGAGTATTCTTTCGTGGAATAGATCTTCCCTAAGCATTATTCATATATTATTTTTATTGATTATCATTTTTTTCAGGATAATGTGCGACCGATTGCAAAATTATGCGAAAATTTATGAGTCAATTGTCGCAGTTGTTGGACAAGCCTATCTGAGTGGCATGGAGAAAAATTTAAAGCAGTTAGTTTTAATAATTAATTATTTTATACGTGTTAATTCGTATAAATGTCTACTTGTCTGAAATCTTAAATACTGGCTGCTAGGCAATTGATGCAGAAAGGGTGTGAGGAATGTCCCAAAAATGACGATGTGAGGATTGAGGTGTGCCGGCTTGCGAGCCCTGACAAGGGGAAGGCGGTGATTGCTAATGGAGCTAAATCAATTCCAACTTCTGTTAAGTTGTGGATGCAGGCTGTGAAATTGGAGCATGATGAACTGAACAAGAGTAGGGTGTTGAGGAAAGGGTTAGAACATATCCCTGACTCAGTTAGGCTGTGGAAGGCCCTTGTAAAACTCTCGAACGAGGAAAATGCGAGGATATGGCTCCACAGGGCTGTGGAGTCTTGCCCATTGCACGTTGAGCTGTGGCTTGCGCTGGCTAGGTTGGAGACTTATGATAATGCGAAGAAGGTGCTTAATAGGGCAAGAGAAAGGTTGCCCAAAGAGCCTGTGATATGGATCACTGCAGCAAAGTTGGAAGAAGCTAATGGCAATACTTCCTTGGTTGGAAAGACCATTGAGAGAGGTATTAGGGCTTTGCAGAGGGAGGGAGTGGTGATTGATAGGGAGCTTTGGATGAAGGAGGCTGAGGCTGCTGAGAGGGCTGGGTCTGTCACGACATGCCAGGCAATTATTCACAATACAATTGGGATTGGAGTGGAAGAAGAGGATAGGAAGAGGACATGGGTCGCTGATGCTGAGGAGTGCAAGAAAAGAGGTTCGATCGAGACTGCTAGAGCTATATATGCCCATGCTCTCGCTGTATTCTTGACAAAGAAGAGCATTTGGCTCGAAGCAGCACAGCTTGAAAAGAGTCATGGAACAAAAGAATCCCTGGATGCTTTACTCCGCAAAGCCGTCACTTACAGGCCACGGGCTGAAGTTTTGTGGCTTATGGGTGCTAAGGAGAAGTGGCTTGCCGGAGATGTGCCAGCTGCCCGAGCAATTCTTCAAGAAGCTTATGCTGCTATTCCTAATTCTGAGGAGATCTGGTTAGCAGCCTTCAAGCTTGAATTCGAGAACCATGAGCCTGAGCGAGCAAGAATGCTACTTGCTAAGGCAAGAGAAAGGGGAGGGACAGAGAGAGTGTGGATGAAGTCTGCCATTGTCGAGAGAGAAATGGGCAACACTGAAGAAGAGAGGAGGTTGCTAGATGAAGGGTTGAAGCGCTTCCCCTCATTCTTTAAGCTGTGGCTGATGCTAGGCCAGTTTGCAGAACGACTTGGTCACTTAGAACAGGCTAAGGAAGTTTATGAATCCGGATTGGAGCACTGTTCTAGTTGTATACCTCTGTGGATTTCTCTAGCTAAACTAGAGGAGAAGACAAATGGGCTAAGCAAAGCTCGTGCAGTTCTTACATTAGCCAGGAAGAAGAATCCAGCAAAGGACAAGCTCTGGCTTGCTGCCATTCGTGCTGAATCTAGACATGGAAATAAGAAGGAAGCTGATATATTGATGGCAAAGTCATTGCAAGAGTGTCCCACCAGTGGCATTGTCTGGGCCGCATCGATTGAGATGGCTCCTCACCCCCAACGCAAAACCAAGACTGCCGATGCTTTTAAGAAATGTAATAATGACCCACATGTTTTTGTTGCTCTTGCAAAATTGTTCTGGCATGATAGGAAGGTGGACAAGGCTAGAACCTGGCTGAATAGGGCTGTGATCCTTAAACCTGATGTTGGGGATTTTTGGGCATTGTATTACAAATTTAAACTGCAGCATGGGACGGAGGATACCCAGAAAGATGTGTTGATGAGATGTGTTGCTGTGGAACCCAAATATGGTGAGAAATGGCAAGTCATTTTGAAGGCAGTCGAGAATTCTCACCAGCCAACTGAAGCCATCTTGAAGAAAGTGGTGGTAGCTCTTGGGAAAGAGGAGGCTGAGAATAGCAAACATTAGTTCCTGTAAGATTGTCATATTGCCTTGTTCCACTAGTTGGATTGTTTTGAACTCTGCTGGTACATCAAGCACATATTTAGTCAGAAACTTGCTGTTTTGCTCCTTTTCTTTTCCTATTTATTAGAAATTGTAAGAGAATCTTGTCTGGAATCTGGATCCATTCAATGACAAGACATGTTAGATTTCATAGTTTGATTGTTGTCGGATGCCAACTACATGTTGGTTTGTCGTCTGTGACATTTCTATGATCTTTTATTGTCATAACCAATACTTGCTCTCTCTGAGAGCTGCATCAAATGGAAGTTGGCTGAGAAACTTATTTCTTGTGATTTTGCATTTAAAATTTAGCTACTTATGTTTATTTTGGATATGAGCTGTGTCTTGGAAAACTCTTAGCTCAATAGACTACATCAGAGGAACAAAGGAAGACATTTAGAGGTTTTTCTTTGTATGAATAGAATCTTAGTGGTAATTTTGGCAGAGGGAAAGTCATAACTATCACGTTTGAATTTAATGGCTGAATTTTTTAAGTTGAAGTTTGGTGGGACTGTCAGGTTAGTGCTGAAGGATTTTCATTTTATCAGAACGAATGTGTCATGATGTAGAGGAGACCTAAGTTAGCACTGTGACACCATTCATTACATTCCTTAAGGATGCTACTTTTCAAAGGGTTATGGAGATCGAGATCTTGAAGTGAATATGACACCGTACAACAAGGCACGAGGGCACTCCATGATGTTTATAGCTGTCCATTTAGTGAGGAATAGTTCAGCTGTAATTTGGAGGGGACAAAAGTTAATTGTTGAAATGAATATAGATGCTACTCTAAAGGATTTTGGAAATGAGCTGCAGAAATTGACTGATGTAAAAGCAGAAACTATGCGGCTCATTATTCCTCAATTTTCTGGCAAGAGCTCCAAATTGCTTTATCCTTTCTCAGATGGACACTCTTCCTTAAGATTGCAGGAGATTCCTATAAATGAGGTAATTCTTTCTTTTCTCCCTCTAATTTTGAGCTTATATTTTTTTCCCCGCCCTGGTGAAGTTTCCTGGTTCCTTGAATCGTTTAACAAGATTACTGGTACTCTTTTCAGGAGATGACATTTCAGCTATCGAACTCTCCCTCTCCCTCTCTCTCTCTCTCTCTCTCTCTCTCTCTCTCTCTCTCTATCTGCTGAGTTATCTATGCTATCTGTGTCAATTGCAGTTTTTGAAAGTCTTTGTGGTAATTTGGTCATGCTTCTTTGAAGATTTTCCTTTTTAACACTGAAAATTTCTCTTTCCACCGGTATACATGTCTTGACGTAACCAAAAAAAATGATAATTGACCCAATTACTGACAATGCTTTTTCCTAGTCATTTTTCATTGTTATGATTATTATAATAATTCTTGTTGTTATGATTTATCTTTTCTTTTTTTTTGTTCTGATAGTCAAATTCTAGCCATGTTACATTTTCCTTACACGTTGGAGGATGCTATTTCAGGGTAAACTTATCAGAATGATGGGAGTGCCTGAAATTGAGGTTGATGAGGTGCTGGAAAATGCAAAGAGGGACTTGAGAATTGCTGGATTTGATGAGGAGGAAAGGAGATCAAGGCGGATGCTAGACCGGCCTTCTGGGCCCATACAACTTCCTCAAGGAGCTTATATCTTTTGTGAATTTCGCACACTTCAACTTCCAGGAGTCGAGGTACTTCTTATGCTGGGATTTTCCTTTGTCTGATCGTTTAAGCCTTTAAGGTATCTTGGAGAAGTGTTTGAAGAATGTATGGGATAAAGTAGATGGGTTTTCATGTTTGATATTGTGAAAGAATAATGGGAAATGGCCAGGCTCTTTGCACTAATGTACTGATATTGTGTTGTCCTTTATATTTGCTGCTGATGCTGGGGACATGGTCCTTCACATGAAAATATTACATGGAAAGAGCCCAAGTGTAAAGATCTAGATCTTGAATAATACTATTAGAGCTTGATTGAAATCCTTCAAGCAGAGTTGGTTGGAGCTTATTAAATACTCATTGTGATCTTCTTAATAAACTACATGCTAGTGGCCAAATACAGAAAAACCCTGACTAAGCCCTATACTTCCCCATGAGGATCAGTAAGTTAGGAATAGAAAGCCTAACCCATAATTTTCCTTCCTTTTTACCAGAAACAACCTGTTAGTCTTTCATATGGAAGAATAAAGAAAAACTGTAAGGTAGTGCCCTATCCTTTGCCCTTAGAGGATCAATAAAAGTATGGAATAGACAGACCACCCTTGACTTTTTCCATTCCGAAGCCAGGAATGACAAAACTGGACTAGAATGTAATAATCTAGATCTTATTAAGGATAATGGTTGATACCCTAAGGGAAATGTTAGCAGCAGTTCAATAGTCTCTCTATTGCTTTTATTTGGATTGAAGAGTGTGCATAAAAAATTGTTCTGCAGAGTGTAGATAATATTTGAGCTGAAATTCTGTCTGTACGGTATTATCTAAATGAAAATTACCAAAACAGAGTCCATCACTTTACTTCCTTTTGTCTAATTTCCCCCATGCAAACCTGCAGTTGCATCCACCAGCTTTGGAGGCATTGAGAAGAATGCACATGCTTGCTGCAGATCCCGGAATTGTGGCCATCATGAACAAGGTATTAGAAGGTTTGGTTCAAGAAGAGCAAAACGTTTTGGTTCCATAGTGATATACTTCAGTACTAACAATCTTTTACTTTTCATTGTTTTAAGCATCGATGGCGCATTGGAGTTCTGTCTGAGATGGCCCCAGTTGGTTATGTAGGGATTAGCCCCAAATGTATTCTAGGTTTCAACAAGGTAATTACCGGTTGCTGCTCCCTGGTTGTAACTTGATTAAGTTCATGCATATTAATGCTTTTTGTAATTCTTTTCACCTTAATATGTAATCCTGCAGAATCATGGAGAGGAGATATCCCTGCATCTCCGAACTGATGATCTCAAGGGTTTTAGGAAGTATGAAAGCATAAAGAAGACTCTTCTTCATGAGCTTGTAAGATTAATTTGGGTTCCTAATATAAATTGTTTGCCTTTGAATTTTGTTTATTGGGAGAAAGGTGGTTAGGTGGTTTCAAGACTGTTGTTGCCTCTTTGAGTATAGCTCCTTCAATCGTTTCGTATTTTATTGGATATGCTTGCTGAAGGATGCTTATTTGTTATTCTGTAATTTCAGGCTCACATGGTGTTCTCAGAGCATGATGCGAACTTTTATGCTCTTGATAAGCAGGTAAATGATCAATCTCAGAATATTAGTTTTCGATCTTGTATTTGTAGAATTTTTCTTTTATTCAATGCTGACTTGTTTTTTATTCTTGGGCTGAGCAGCTGAACCAGGAAGCTGGTAGTTTAGATTGGACAAGATCACAAAGCCAAACGCTTGGTGGAATTAGGCATTCTGATTATGAAAGTGATGATTACAGCATTGTCCAAAATGTCCCTCCACGAAAGCTCGGGGGTAACATATCAGATCAGTTGGCCAGTGCCTGTGCATCATCAGTTGCTGCTGCTTATAGGCGCATATCGACTGCTTCAATCAATCAAGAGGTGGTACCTGAAGTGCATGCTGAACCAGACCCTGATGATTCTGCTTTTGATATTGCAAAGGATAGTGTTCCCCAGGTTTCGGTTGAAACCAAAAACATAAATGACAACAACCTGAGCGGTTGCAAATTTGATCATGAACGTTCTGATGTTACCAACAATCAAGCAAACTGTGAGCCTGATCCTGATGATCATCTTGGTGGCGATGCTTCAAAGAACACTGCAAACAACATCAAACGTGAATCAAATATTAGTGATTCTGAGACGTCAGAAGTAATACCTCTGATAAATGGTCAGATATCTGCTGGTCTAGAAATGTCCACGGAACCTGATCCTGATGATTCGGATTCTCTCAAGGATAGTATTATGCTTATATCTGACCTCGACCGTTCTTTAGTTTCCAATGTCCTGAAGGATAGAGTTCAGGAGGGAATGGAGAAAGAACCTGATCCTGATGATTTAGAAGTTAGAACCATTACAAGATTGAGCGACGAGACTGTGGGAGAGCAAGCCCATGAAGAAACTATAAAAGCTCATGAAGAGCCTAATGAACTTCAGCATGCAGAGCGCGATCCTGATGATGGTATTAAGGATCGAACTGGAGAATCCATAATGCAAATGGATGAGCCAGATCCTGATGACAGTATTAAAGATCCAATTGGAGAATCCATAATGCAAATTGATGAGCCAGATCCAGATGATCAAGAGTTGAAGATAATCCAAGACCCTGTCAGTCTTGTCTGTAGTCGTATACAGAAGGCAATGAAGATGCTGCAGTCCCAAGTCAATCCCATGGAGGCTACAATGGTTATGGAAACACTCGTGAAAATAATAAGGTAAGACTTATGCTTTTTGTTCTCGGGGTGCATTAGTCAGTAATTTTTCTATTTCAAATTAGGCATTCTCCCACTTAAGAGTAGTAAGAAGGGCGCGAACCCCCTGATATTAAAACTACATGGAACCGCATAAAGATGGTACAGCTTTAACAGCCGCAAGTATAACCTCTTTGTTGCAGGAATGTGATTGAACATCCAGATGAGATGAAGTTCAAAAGACTTTGTAAGGTACAGAGAAGTTCTCATCTTTAGGATACCTTCCTGTTTGAGAAGGGGTTTCCTCTTGGATATTCTTCAGTATTAGCAGGCTTTATGGATTATTGATGGATTATAATTTGCAGGCCAATCCTGTAATTCAAAGGAATATCGCGAATTCTGCAGGTATATCTTCTTCTGGTTTGTCCTGTGTGTTTAAACCAACGTAACTATTAAGCAAGTAATGTGCCAGTGTGTCAAGGGTATATGTGATAATCACATGGACACTCTGCTTAGATATAATTTAATCGAGAAAGAAATGGTTATGAGGAACAGTAAAAACGAAGCATTGAAATTCATTGAATTGCTCATCTGACTCGGGATGATCTAGATGCTGCATTCAGCTTTTAAAAGAGTACCTAAAATTACCCCCTCCTGTGCATATTTCAGCTGCCGTGGAAATTCTGTCTCTGATTGGTTTCAGTGAAGATGTTCTGTTCGCTGATACTGGTAAAGCAGAAGTTTGTCTAGTTTTGAAGCGGAATGACCCTGGCTTGTTGTGGCTTGCTAAATCCTCCATTGAAACATGCATGGCCAGGTGCTGATTTGTGGAATCTGTGCAACTATAGATAGACACATATACAGGGTATTGTTTGTACATCCTGCACTTGTACAAATTGTGTGCTTCTTCTTTACTTTAGAAGCGCGCTGTACAATTTAGTACTTGGCATGTGATGATCGTGTTTTCCATGGAGAGCTTTTTCTTTGTATATCAAGGGTACTGTCCTGAATTATGAATAGGCCAGTCCGTGTATATGTTTGATGTGATATTTGCTGAGAATGATATCTACGTTTCACGTTATCAATCGAGCCTTGTGCTCGAATTATAGCAGGAAATTTTCCGGCTCGTAAATTTTTCGGACTCCAAAAGTTTTAGATGCTAACGTCTTTGCGAGCTCTCCGTCGGTTTCTAACACCTTGCTGCCGCGTAGCATTCTTCTTTCATGAAATGCCCCTTCCAAGGGGGTAGAGCTGTAGGATTTCTCTCTGATGAACTCAGGTCTGGGTTGTCTACACAAAAGGAAAATGCGACAAAGCCGAGAAGATTAATGAAGATATCCGGGAGAAACTTTTGCTAGCTAGTCCTGATTTGAGAAGATGCGTTCTTTTTAGCCACCTCTCTTGATTTAGTATTAGCGAGCCACCAAAAATTAGAGGTGAGCATGATCTGGGTTGGGCTAATCCAATACCTGACCAAAAGACCAATCCGCACAATATTGATTTTCAATTTTTGGGACCAAGGATCAACCCGGGACCAATCGATTATTTTTTTGTTTCATTTTTTGTATTCCCTGAAATGACCAACATACTATTTCAAATTACATATCCATCAACAATGCGACATTGAGCAATCAAACTATGAATACCGGTACATATCAAATATAAATATAAGATAAGGTAATAACATAAAATTTACATTTGCTAAAAGCAACAAACCAAGAAAACTAACACGTGAAATATAAATAAACCATAAGAAGTTCAAAATACATAGGGTTAATACCACGAAAAATCATAAACTGGTACACTTGTGACAATTTTACCCAAAACTTTTTTTTTTTTTTTGATAACCCAGGGAATTTTTTTTTTTTTTTGATAACCCAGGGAACCCCCGCACGGCCGACAGCCGGGGAGTAAACCCTGGAGGCGACACGTGCTAGCCACCACACACGTGCCACCGGTTAAGTCACCCTGCGGCACCCGGGATTCGAACACTCAACCTTTTGCGAGAGGAAGAGTGCGCGCTCCAGCAGCGCCACCCAGGCGGGTGGTCCCAAAACTATTTTTTATATCATAAAAAACCCAAAACTGGTACACTTGTGACAAATATACCCTGAATCATTTTTTTGACCACCAAAAACCCTAAACTGGTATGCATGTGACAATTTTACCCCGAACTAATTTTTTAATATTTTTTTTTTCGAATTTTTTTATTAATTTTTTATTTTTTCTTTACCTTTTCTTTTTTCTCTTCAACTCTGGCCGACCTCGCCCAACGTCGGTGAGGCCGACCTCGCCTTGCAACGGCGGGGCCAAGCCCTCGCCGAATCTGGAGAGGCTCGACCTCGCCCAACGCCGGCGAGGTCGAGCCTCGCTAGCAGCCGGCGGGGCTAACCTCGCCGGCTTCCGCCTCTGGCTGGTCGCCGGTCCGGCGACCGGCCAAAGTTGAAGAGAAAAAAAAAAGGTAAAGAAAAAATAAAAAAATTCAAAAAATAATATTAAAAAATTAGTTCAAGGTAAAATTGTCAAATGTATACCAGTTTGGGGTTTTTGGTAGTCAAAAAAATAGTTTAGGGTATATTTATCACAAGTGTACAGGTTTAGGGTTTTTTATGGTCAAAAAAATAATTTGGGGTAAAATTGTCACAAGTATACTAGTTTAGGGTTTTTCGTGGTTTTAACCCAAATACCTAATATAGGCCATGAATTATACAACTTTATATTTTGTTCATTTTTAAATGATCGCTTTAACTTCCAAACACCTAAAAACAAAATAAATAACACACATAATTAATACTTAACAAAGTCTGTTTGTCCAGCTGAACTGCACTCGTAAGACGAGCAAGTGAGCGGCGAGGTGAGTGAACAGAGGTGAGTGGCTAGGTGAGTGAGGCAAGCAAAGAGAGGCGAGCGGTGAGGCGAGCCAACATTGGGGAGCCAGGCGACGTGAGAGGCTGTGGCTAGTGAGCGAGGCAGAGATGAGCGAAGAGGGTTTCTATTTTTTTCGATCGAAGTAAGGTTGGGTTTCTTTGTACTTTATATTTACACGGCAAAATGAACTAAATAGGAAAGAAGAGAACAGAGAAGGCAATGCTAGGTTTTAAAATAGACAAAAGCATATAATATATATAATATACATAGGGTTGGATCAAACCTAAACTCCCAAGATCAAGGACCAACTTGTACAGTGCAGGGTCCAGGGATCTCATGACCAAAGACCAACCTAGGCCCTTTGGGAACCGGACCAGGACCGGCTGGGTTGGACCGGTCCAAGATTGATGCTCACCCCTACCAAAAATGGTGTAGGTAGTTAAACCACGAGCACTCTTGCACCATAACTTGGCAACTAACAAATTAATTTCGCCCCACCAGGCCATCAGCATTGAAGTCGCATTCTAAACAAGGAGTTGTTGCATTTTCTTATCAACACCATTACAATGTCAAAGTGACGACCGTCCTAAATCCAAAGCGTCGTTTTTATTCACGTCGGTCCTATGCTGCTCATCTTCTCGCCTCAACATACAACGTAAAATCAACAAACAGCATCTCCTTGCCGCTCTCCAACGACAATAGCTGGGATGAGGTGCAAGCATCTAGCCAAACTCACTTCTCACCCCAAGATAGAACGTGGAAACGGGAAACGGTATAGACAATAGATCTAAGTTTAGCTAAGTTTAGCGAAAAGAAATGTAAAGCAATTCACCATCATACTTTTAACAGCTGAACTGAAGTTGTATAGAAGTTATTACAGACAAGCCCCCAAAAAAAAAACACTTGCCTTCTGAGAAATCTTATCAGGAACCAGAGCACGAATTCCTTTACCAACATGCATTCTAAAAGAGTAAGTTTTTAACATTCGCCCAACTTTACACCCAACGATGACAGGAACAGTCTCGTTAAGTCAGCACCGGATGCTCCCAACAGACGGATGATTTCGGAGCCAGAGGAGATAACAAGAAATTTAAGCACTGTCCATCGGTGTATCGCCACCATTTGAGTTTGCAGAGTTTGCTGTGAGAGGGCTCTCGTGACAACTTTTGAGTAATTGGCTTGCTCCAAAAGTAAACTCGTGTGGAGGAATATCTAACGAAGGACGACTGAAGATTGAGGCAGCACCAACATTAAATGCAGCAGGCGGAACTAGGTCGTTAACCTTTGGGAAGCCAGAGCTGAAGGGTTGTGCATTTAAAGATGGGAAGACGGGTGGAGCGACATCACATCCATCCATCAAACCAAATATCGTCTGCTCATATTCTTGCAATTGCTGGTATACAGCTGCAGTCAACAGATATGTGAGAGTTTCACCAAAAGATAACAGTTGGGATGCGGCAATTGAACATGCCCATTATGGAAAAAGCCAAAAGGGTGGTGGGGGCAACAATTAGACAACACAGCTAACATAAAGTCGACAATTAATGACATGATGCGTTTTTGGCAGTTCATGTCTCATACAAAGAAAGGTCCATCGCCTTAACAAAGAAAGGCAACATATGTACACTATCCATACAATGGTCAACTAAGGGCATGCAAGATTGTCTTGGAACTATCATGAGAATTTGGGCGTGGTTGCCATTTTCCAGTGGTGCAAACAGAGATATGACCACAATTTCAGAACTAACCGGAAAAAATTAATTAATGGGTTCTTGCCAACCACTCAGCTCAGGAGATTAAATATGACAATTATGTACTATTAATGTGAAACCAATAATGCCTCCGAGTGTGCAAATGAAATACCCACAAAACCCTTTACTTTATGTGTGCGTGCATGTAAAACTTTTTTTTTTGGGTGGGGGTGGCGGAGTCCATGGTCATATGGACCATAAGGATGCAAACCTTCATTTAGGTCCACAGATGATCTTCGATCTTTCACCCACTGGTAACTCTGTGCAAGCCTCCATCCTCTTGACTTCATCAAGTAAGCTATCACAACGGCTGGCGACCCGTCAGAAGAAAAGCATCGATAATTGGATCGCAGAGAAAACATCGATATTCTTCCATCCAACCATTTTGACTATAATAACTGACAACTCATCCATTTACGTGCAAAATTGGATATCTTGAAGTTGTGGCCGAATTATTACATTCTTCATATCACCAAATTACATGCTTGCCAATGTGTTGCGTCGTCTAACTTTTCTTAAAGGGGGAAATAGGCAGATATAGCATGTAAGTCATACCTATTTTTCCCGGACATGCAATGCACAACAACTCAAGCTTTGTCTCTTTCACATTGCTCTGCAAAGGAAAAAGCTGAAAAACATCCTATACATGTAAAATGAACAGGCCAATTTCCAAAACCAAACATAAGCTGCTAAACACATTTATCTTAGTTATTAGTAAGAAAAAGTTCATCTTAGTTGATGTATGGTCCCACAGTGACATTATTGACAAAGAAGCTACAGAGAGGGGAATGACATATGCTCAAAGCAAGGTCCAGAAAATTGAAGCCCTATGGTACAGATGATTGAATAGCATCTCAAGAAAGGAACGGACATTTAGCTATATAATATGGTTGTTCAACCAAGCATAGCAACCTCCAATCGACAAGTGTCTTGCTAGAATCAAACAGAGTCATGAGTGCCTTGTTGGTTACATAATGTAAGAGTCACCACATTAATTACTCCAAACTAGCTAAAACTCAGTCACACTAGCAGAAGACCAGAATAAAAAAAAGAAACACCCAGATAAGCACAAGATAGCAGGCTGGTCAAACTTCTACATACTTAAGTACTTTAGAACTAAAACCAGCTGTTTCCAGTCTTCATCATGGTCTTTCATGAATCATTCCATCACTTCAACGGTTCTCATTGCTAACAAACGAATATGACTGACTCCGCAGTTTAGAACTACAAAAAAGAAAGAATGTGAGAATCAAAACCCATGCCAACCAACACATAAAGGAGTGTTGCAAGTATGGGTAGACATACCTAAAAACTGGTTCGCATAGTCAAAGGGTAAAGTTCTGTCATCTTGGAGGCAGTGATAAGTAAACGAGTTTTTGTAAAGATTTTGACAGGCAGGCACAGTCTGCACACAATAGGGAATAAACTTTCACACTTCACATATATATAATACGCAATAAGCAACCAGTCAAGAAGACAGATAAACATAATATATCGCCGTACTAAAACAGATTATGAGAAACTCTATATTAAAGTTGGGATGATAATTCAGGTTTCAATGTATATTCACATCTCATGCATGGTAACTGTTGCATTGTTGACTTGATACAAAACACTCAGTTTTCAAGTTATTCATCACCATAACTATAATCCCGCTAAAGCTAAAACTGTTGCACACGGTGACATATAGATAAAACCAGATAAGCTCGCAAAGGAAAGGGAACAAACAGACACACGATCCTATAGAGAACTCAAAAAACATTGACAACAATATATCCCTCCAGCAGTTTCCAAGTGTAAATTTCACTACATCCGAGGTCACATAGACATCTAAAAGTCAGCGTTCCTTGCTCCCCAAATCTCACATATGCCGCGCACTACCAAGGAATTCTATCAAAATCCCGACATACAAGCTTTGCTTTAAACAAACAGCTACTCCGACCAAACTAAGACTTCCCCGTTCTCGCAGATATCGGGTGTATCACTGATGTGCGAATGACCTAATACGAGCATATGCGCAGTGCGACAGGCAAAAGCCCCTGCAAATTCTAATTCCACCGTATCCCGTGGCCCAGCCCCCTGCCCTGACTGGTCAATGCACAGCAGAAAAAGCAGTAACAACAGACATCATCGTGCACCCAATCAATCAGGAAACGGAATCGAGCAATGCCCACATTGAGAATACGCGAAATCCCCTGCGTCTTGAGGAGCTCGGACCGGGAGGCGTTGTCGTAGCTCCCCAGGTAGAGGAACTCCGGCAAGATCTCCGTCGGGAACGCGCTGACGTGGACGGACGCCTTCTCCGCCGCCGCCGGCATCCGGTGGCCGCAAATCCCGCATACCTCGCCCTCCTCGTACTTGTGGTAGTGGCCGCACACCCCGCACGGGTTCTCCCTCTCCCTCTTCCTCATGGCCTCTCTCGCTCGCGCGATTCAAGAAACCCCGATTCACAATCCGCGAAAACAACGCCGACCCAGATCGATTCGAGGGGAGATGCAACGTGGGTCTCGAGCAGATTCACGGCACGAGGGCAGGGGATTGCGTGAAGGGAGATCCTTTCGGAGATTTTTGTGTATTTGTGTTCTTCGAGGATGCGTAGGGTCGATGTTTTGTCCTTTATAGCAGAGAGAGCGACGGTGCAAGTACAAAGTTAACCACGATGGCGTCGCAGCAGGAAGGGTCTGTCGGATCGAACGGCCACTGTTTGGATCAAGCGGGGGATCCGATGGACGTCGTGGAATTTTGAGGAGACAAGAAAAGATAAAGGTCGGACGACCGGACCAAGTCGATCCGACTGACCCTTAATAGGAATGAGCATAATTTCAGGATAAAATCAAAAACTAAGAATCGATTCTGTTTCAGATTTCAGAATATGCACGGTAAATTTCAGATTTTAAAAATTATGAAATCGTTATTGACCGGTAATTTCAAGTTTCAGATAAAATATAGATGACTTTAAAACTGTCAATCCTAATTGTTTGGGCAGAAATATACCGTGCTTGAAGTGAGTCTACAATGAGATCTAAATTACTACCCTTTCGATCTCCAGCCTCAAGTGCTCCAAAATCACCGCCGAGAAGGAACATTATAACAATGATTATAGGGGGAGTGCTCCTTAGCTCGAGAATCCAGCTCAACGTACGGCACGATCTTGAAAACATTGACAACACCATAATTAACTTCATTAATTGATGTTAGTCTGTCTGTTGTCGAGGGATGATGTCATTGGGGAAGTGAAATTTAGTATTTTTTTTTTTACATTTATGGTCACGATACATTAGTCAAGCATTGGAAAAATAGAATAAAAAAATTGGGTGGAAAAAGCTTATTGAGTTACATGCTTCTATACATTCCACAAACCACTAATCAATTTCAGGTGATGATATGATGATTTACTTGCTGCTGATTTCGGCCGCCATAGCTTAATCGCTACGCATGCGCATGGGAGCTAGTAGTAATCATGTTCTTTTGCTTCTAAGCCCCTTATGGTAAATAAGATTACCTTCATAATGCAAGTGAAAGAAAGGGCCATCGCTATTTGTACCCCTTTTTTATTATGATCCTTGTTTTTCTCAGTTCACTTATCGAAGTTCCTTATCTCTCTCTTCAATTTGTTGAAACTATGAAAAAGTTTAATGTGTCAGGAGTATCATAAAAAATTAAACATGTTTATATCTAAACCATGTCTTTTAGAGATATTTAAATGTTTCTTAGAGATATTTAGGATGGTTCATCTAATTTTGCATATCTCTTTTGATTATACATATCAAAATTTACATAAACTCCATTATTGATATTAGAACCACCTTTTTGAAAAAACTGCACTAGGTGCATTGTGCATCCCAAGCACCCTGGTACACATCCAAATAAATCTATCCTAGCCGCTCAACAATGTTCATGTGCACAAGTCTCTCATATGAGGAAACACTTAATTAACTCCATTTCATGGTTATGTTTCGATGCCAACCGCACTGGCCGCATTGCCTAGTCGAGCATTTTCTTGGAAATGACTTTTCTTTCAATGGCCGCGTTGCCTAGTCGAGCATTTTCTTGAAGATGACTTTTCTTTCAATGACAGCCGTACAAAACGCATCACGGTAACTATTTTCCCAAGTTAGTTATATAGGCCATTTGATGCTACGACATATATAAATAAAGTCAGTTTTGTTGATTATCCTGATAAAAAAAAAAAGAAACAATACATTGAAGAGAGAGAAGAGAAATGGTATTTTGGTCAGTTGACTGAAAAAACAAAAAGAGTCTTAGCCAAGATAAGGACGAAATAGGTCGCCTAAAAGAAAATGTTTAATTGGCGGGTTGGCTGTAGCTTGTAAGACCAGGGAGAATTATGTTCATGTGGAGAAGGTAAGATATTATCTACAATGACAAAGTACAATTTAATTACGGTAGAAGGACATTCAAAGTGTCGAAAGTTGTGTAATGATGCTTTTTTGTTTTGGATTACCTAAATACTAATTCCTATACAGTCGCTGGAAATTTAATATGACCATATTTTATTGATTTTTTAGAGTTACATGGCATACCTGCGTGCCCAGTCAGCATTAATAACCCAAAATAACTTTGGTTAATATGTGTTGCCCCAAATTATAAACCCTAATTTGGACAAATCAAATTTCTTGAAACCCAAAATTTTCAAATCCCTCTTCTTCAATTCCTTGAATGAGTGAACTCCCACCTCGATTCGCCATGTTTTGGCAAGCTACGAAGAAGTTGCTCTACCGGCCCATGCGAAAGGCAAGTTCAGCTTTTGATTGGTAACAATGGGATATAGTAGAAAATTGCGCTCGAGTCAAGGAGAAGCATTAACCACACAAGACATGCTGAACACATGCTCCAATTAATCTAGAATCTTAAGACAAATTCATGCAAATCTAGTTTCGGTATTTCGTCGAACACACAATCAGGGTCTCGAGTGACGGTCTTATATGCAAAACTATAGCAAGGTTTTGATTCCATAATATCGCATCAGTAGAAAAACCAAACCAAATCGTCAATAATTACTTCAATACTATTCAGTTCTGAGTCCTCTAGATCGAAATATAAAGTGAAATAGGGGAAATATGGGGTTGCAAGGTAGCGGGAAAAAACGGCGTTGAATGGTAGCGATCGTAACAACCTCAACTAGACTCGAATCGGCGATGAGGAGAGTTATGATAGTAGAGATGAGTGAGAAAGAAGAGTTAGAGATCGCTAGATGACTGGATACATTTGAGAAGTAGATCCCGGCAGCAGTGCCCTTGAGAGACCTCATTCAATGCTGATAAAAAAAAAAATGAGGGTTCGAGGAGTAGATGAACTCGCCATATGCAATGCTGATTGGAGCGGATCCATGGGATTTAGTGACCGAAGCTCAACTCTTTGAGTGAGTGCGACGGACAAGAGGTAGAGATAGACGGCTCAATTTTTAATATAAAAATATGACATGGATTCGTTTTTAATATAGAAAAATACCAAATTAGATAAAAAAAATTAATTATAAAATTCACGTAATTAGTTTTATCGGAATTTCTTGTACTTAAGTGATTCTGTGTAAATTTTGGCACTAAAGTTTTTATTTCTGTCATTTTTGTGTAGACTACGTATAAATACCCCTGCGGGTACCGAACGGAGATTCTCTCTTGCGCAGAAGCTTCCCCGTTTCGTCTTCCCGCAGCTCTCAGCCGCAAGCGAGAGAGCGACGGCAATGGCGGCGAATCCTTCCCGCCGCATGCTCCTCTCTCCTTCCCTCTCCCGACGCATTCGACGCATTTCGTCCTCTTCCTCCTCCTCCTCGTCTTCGCTCGAACCCTTCGAGCCTCCGCCCGCCGTCACGCCTCGGAGAGTCGTCGTCACCGGTGAGTCCGCACGGCCCGCTTCCTTGCTCTCTCTCGCCCGCCCCCTCTGCCCGCTTCTTCCGTTCGACTTCAAGCTCGAATCTTTTCATTTCTTTTTGCCTCGGACGGAGGACGTCCTCGCTCCGATGCCGTGTAGAGAGCTAGACGAACTTACATCGATAGAGGTGTGTGGTGTAACGTTAATGCTCTTTGGTGGATTTGAAGGGTTGGGTATGGTGACTCCGCTCGGTTGTGGGGTGGAAACAACGTGGAAGCGCCTGATAGAGGGGAAATGCGGGGTTCGAGCGATCAGGCCCGATGACCTCAAGATGGATAATTTCGATAGGGAGACGCGGATGCACACGTTTGAGCAGCTGACGTCCAAAGTGGCCGCGACGGTGCCCCGCGGTACCGATCGAGGCGAATTCAATGAGGAATTGTGGCTTAATTCCAAAGTAAATCTGTTCCCCCGTGACTATCTGTATACATTTGCTTTTACATTTATTTTTCCTTCTGTAATGATGTTCCTTTATATGCACATTGTTTGGCAATGGGGATTGCATAAATTTAAACTTCTACTGATTGACTTTGGCCTTGCTGTGCAACATGGATGATGCAAGATGAGTGGTCGATGGAAGAAAGCTGGTTTTTCATTTTAGTTTTCTTATTGAGACCGAAAAGCGGTTGCGCTGCATGCTTATTCGATGTACCAATTTCAAGCAAATGTTATACATGTGAACTAGACATTTTCAATCCGACCCCCAAAAGAAAAAAACTAGACATTTTGAAAGCTGCTTATGTCTGATTAGAATTCTTGAGTTCGTAAGCATCTTATGATGTTGCTGTAGGCCGTAATGAACACATGGGAGATTGTATTACTCTCCAATGCCAAGGCATATTCTCTGACTTCTTTTAATGCGGTTGGCATAGGCAGGTCTGGCTTGACAAATGTCTGTTTAAACTGCTGTGGTAGTACTTGAATTTACTGCTGGCAGTGAGATACTGAAATTTAGAAGTTAGTAATCCGATAGAGTTGGGGGCACTTGATCACATTATGCTTGATCATGATTATGTAGTCGGTTGAAATGATACACATATACTTTGCTACACTTGATCGCGCTTTGCTTGATCACTCCATTTGCCATCAGGATGAGGAACTCCTGTGATATACCAGATCAGTCCCATCATCTGCTCATGCTATAGGCTGTTAATTCCGAAAAAATTCATTCGTGCAGTGCTGCATATTGAATTTTATCCGTTCTCAATTTTATGTTTAGGAGCATCGTTCGATTGCAAGATTCATAGGCTATGCGCTCTGTGCTGCTGATGAGGCTTTAAGAGATGCAAATTGGATAACCACTGAACAGGAACAGAAAGAAATGACGGTAATCAATATATTTCTTGCAGATACTTTGGAAGAGTATTATGCTTTGTAAATTCTCTGGTGATGTACCTTCTTTTAACTTGAAGAACGCCAGGGGGTTTCTATCGGAGGGGGAACTGGAAGCATCAGCGACATACTGGATGCAGCACAAATGATCTGTGAGAAGGTTTATGTTACCATTCTGTCAGTCTTTTACAAAGCATTAACTCCTCCTGTGGTCTCGAACCTGATAAATTGCCTTCTTCTATGATGATGGAAGCTTGAATCTCTTGCTCTTGTTGCAGCACCTTCGTCGACTGAGCCCTTTCTTTATTCCAAGGATTTTGATCAACATGGCATCGGGTCATGTGAGCATGAAATACGGTTTCCAGGTGAGTATGCAACTGTGGCCAGATGATTTTGTACGATAAAACTATCCAAAGACACAACAGCAGAGCTTTCTGCTGATGTCTCACTGCGTCTCTCAATCTCCTAATAAAGATATGACAGTTGGGATATACGCTTCTCTTCCTTTTTCCTCCAATCTTTATGCTTATTTTCTCGATTGATCACGTGATTCTTTTACCAAACCTAGCCTTCCTGTATGCCTCTTGGAATTCTCAGAAAACATCTCGTTGTACTTTACTCTCATATGGTGGTCTTTTAATCATTCTTTATTCATTTCGCAACTGATCCATATCTTTTAAAAATAAATAATCGAGTCAATTTGTAAGTTAATACCCTTGCTTGGTCCACTGTTTGCTTTCATATAGGGGCCCAATCATGCTGCAGTAACAGCTTGTGCAACTGGGGCACATTCAATAGGTGATGCTGCAAGGATGATTCAATTTGGAGATGCGAATGTCATGGTTGCTGGGGGTACAGAGTCCAGCATAGATGCTTTATCTATTGCAGGATTTTGCAGTTAAGCGCTTGCTGAATGGCATATTTTATTTCCAGGTGGTAGCTTTGGAATAGCAATTCCTCCTCTTCGGGAAACCCTGGTTTATCCTTTCTTTTATCTTCCTTCTTTTTGGTCCAGTTAAGCCTATGACTCGGCTGACTAAACCATTTCCATTTCCTCTAAAGTCAGCCGAGCCCTTTCCTCAACCATTTCTGCAGCCTTTCTCCTGGCATGGCCTATTCTTACTAAGGGCTGCCAGGAGCTGAGACCCGAGTATGCCTATTCTTAATTAAGTGACAAAGGGGTGTAGAAGAAGCAAAAAATGACGTTGGGCATTAAAAGGAAGGGGAAATAACATAAGATGCGAGCATAAAATCACATCTATGATCACATGTAACCTTGTGATTTTCTTTCAACAATATGTTTCGACCTTTCTCTCTATAATTTTGACTAATTGGTTCTCTTGATATGAGTTTCGTCAACTTAACAAGTAAGGAAGCGCCGCGACCATTTAGAGTGCGAAGATATTGCAAGCCAGCTGAGAATATATGGAGGATCAATGAAAGATGACCAATTTTGGGACCGAAAAACCAAAAGGACGATGGCGAGGATTACCAATCTTGAGGATAAAGGAACTTTATGCAAAATCACGACTTCAGTGCCACAAAAAATAAAAATCCCTTAATTTTAAAAGGTAAGGGAGCCTCATCTTCTCTTTTCATCAGGTTACCTGTCTGCCCCAAAACAAATCGACCAATGTGCTGATCGTACCATGAACAAGAAACAACCAGCATCTCATATTACTTTGCTGTTCACCCTTCAAGACTAACAATGAGCCATTTCCTGTTATTCTCTCGACCCCCAGGCCCTCTTGGCCCAGGAAAAAGAAAAATCTCTTGGCCTACATTTTCGGCGTTCATGCTTTGATTCAATTGCATCTGCAGTTTCCATCGAACAGCCTCTTCACATTCAGAAGCAAGAGTATAGTGCCACAACTTGATCTAAGCTATGGGGCAGAGGTGAACAGTAGCGACGTATTCGTCCCTCCGAAGCCAAAAGAATTGGACATTGCTGCTCTCACTGCCATCTCCTTTGAAACAGTCAAAGGCATGAAAGCATCACTGAACACTGGATCAGGTTTGGTAACATTAAGAGTCAAAGGTGCTATTCCCTGCAAGAACACCATGACCCCCCACTTAGACTCGGAATGACAAAGTTCATGGAAGTGAAAGTGACCAAACTTAGTCACAACTTTTGAAGCCACAGAAGGGTATGTCTACCAAGTTCCTCAGACCTAAGGACAATGCATCTGTACTTACAAAAGTAGTAACATTATGGTCATAACAACTGGAAATGGTAAAACCATGAACTGCTTCATCCATTTGACCATAATACTACAATTTTCTTCTGTCAAAACTATGGCCCGCACGGAAATTCCAGTGGAACTCATGTAAGCATAAAAGATACTAAAGCCAACAGATGTTCGTGTCCATTAAAACATCAATTTTTATCAGTCATATGAGGGCAGTGATGCCCTCAAGCAGCAAGTTATTTCCCAGCTTCCCTTTCCAGAAAGGCAGGAAAGATTTATTCTTTCTAATTGGTAAAATGGAAAAAGATTCCTCACTTTGTGTATGGCCAAAACCGCGAAAATTGCTTCCACCGCTCCAGCCGCTCCAAGTAGGTGACCAATAGCACCCTGTAGTTAACAGAAACTCTAGAAAGAATAAGATAAAAACCCTATTTACAGTCAATGTGTAATGAGCACAGCAATTGGATCGATGGCGACTACATTGAAAATGCCCCCTATCTGAACATCGCCAAGTAAAGAATAATCTGAAGTCGGCAAATGGCACGACAAAGCATATCCAATTATAAGCATTTCCAATTAGATTAAACTAGAACTAGGGCAAAAAATAAAACTAGAAACCATTGAAAAGTACACAAACCGTATACCCTTATGCAAGTATAAATTAGCATTCTGAAGAACGAGAACTGAAACAAAAAGTTGATTTCATGGTCAATTTACAGAAATTTGCCGACTGCACTACTGTAAAGCAGGGTCTATTTGTCACTACTATGCCACAAGATAGCCCTTTTCATTCAATGAAAAGAACCTATTTAAGCAAAAGAATTACCTTAGTGGAGGACAGGGCCAATGCACCTGATGATGCATGGCCAGAAAATACTGTTTTGATTGCTTTCGCTTCAACTGCATCACCTGCACAAAAGTTTTTCTTGTCATTAGCCATGCTGTGGAATTTCTCATGCATTAATTTATCAAGATAACTGACAATCATATCAATCAGCAAGAAGCTGTGAAGTTTACCCAAAGGCGTAGATGTCGCATGCGCATTTACATAACCCACTTGGTTAGCACGAACATTTGACTGCAAAGATGACATCTCAGGCTCATTATTCACGATCATGCACATTGAGAAGGAAAGAGGAGCAAACAAAAGAAACTAGAGATACTATTGAGAAAATTTTATGAGCATGGTGTTGAAGGTCTACTATAAAGTAGATCCAATAGAAAATTTTGCTATAAAGCTGAACTTAACAGGAGATAGTTAAATCATAACATTGCACCACCCCTTTCAATGTTCACCAGCACTTGAAATTTTCGATATGACTAGACTCATCGTGGATCATTCCATACCTGCTTTAGTGCACGCGTCATTGCCAAAATGGCACCTTTTCCATCACTGTGTGGCTTGGTAATGTGATAAGCATCCCCTGAGACACCGCTAGAGTAAGATACCAGAAAACACAACGCACTCTTACAAAACTGTTAGTTTCTTTCTTGACAGTCTGATAGATGACCTGACATCCCATAACCACGGAACTCAGCATATATCTTTGCTCCTCTTTTCTTTGCATGCTCAAGTTCCTATGAGGGGAAAAACAAGATGGTAATTCAGTTGAAAGTCAAAGAACGGGAAATTAATAAAGATAATTTGCAAAGAAAGAAATCTTCAACTCACCTCCAACACCATGACACCTGAACCTTCACCAATTCTGATTTTCGAGTGCATGTTAGATAAAGAACATTACTAATCACCTGAAAGCAGCAATTACCAATAATATGTAAAAAGTGTTTACTTACACAAAACCATCTCGACTACAGTCAAATGGCCGCGAAGATTCCTCTGGGCAGGAATTGTACTTTGTGGTCAGAGCCCTTGACCTGCAAATCCCTGGCATTAGTTTTCCGTGTGTCATAGGGTTAACTGGACCAAAAAGAAGGAAGATAAAAGAAAGGATAAACGGTTTCCTGAAGAAGAGGAATTGCTATACCAAAGCTACCACCTGGAAATAAAATATGCCGTTCAGCAAGCGCTTACCTGCAAAATCCTGCAATAGATAAAGCATCTATGCTGGACTCTGTACCCCCAGCAACCATGACATTCGCATCTCCAAATTGAATCATCCTTGCAGCATCACCTATTGAATGTGCCCCAGTTGCACAAGCTGTTACTGCAGCATGATTGGGCCCCTATATGAAGGCAAACAGTGGACCAAGCAAGGGTATTAACTTACAAATTGACTCGATTATTTATTTTTAAAAGATATGGATCAGTTGCGAAATGAATAAAGAATGATTAAAAGACCACCATATGAGAGTAAAGTACAACGAGATGTTTTCTGAGAATTCCAAGAGGCATACAGGAAGGCTAGGTTTGGTAAAAGAATCACGTGATCAATCGAGAAAATAAGCATAAAGATTGGAGGAAAAAGGAAGAGAAGCGTATATCCCAACTGTCATATCTTTATTAGGAGATTGAGAGACGCAGTGAGACATCAGCAGAAAGCTCTGCTGTTGTGTCTTTGGATAGTTTTATCGTACAAAATCATCTGGCCACAGTTGCATACTCACCTGGAAACCGTATTTCATGCTCACATGACCCGATGCCATGTTGATCAAAATCCTTGGAATAAAGAAAGGGCTCAGTCGACGAAGGTGCTGCAACAAGAGCAAGAGATTCAAGCTTCCATCATCATAGAAGAAGGCAATTTATCAGGTTCGAGACCACAGGAGGTGTTAATGCTTTGTAAAAGACTGACAGAATGGTAACATAAACCTTCTCACAGATCATTTGTGCTGCATCCAGTATGTCGCTGATGCTTCCAGTTCCCCCTCCGATAGAAACCCCCTGGCGTTCTTCAAGTTAAAAGAAGGTACATCACCAGAGAATTTACAAAGCATAATACTCTTCCAAAGTATCTGCAAGAAATATATTGATTACCGTCATTTCTTTCTGTTCCTGTTCAGTGGTTATCCAATTTGCATCTCTTAAAGCCTCATCAGCAGCACAGAGCGCATAGCCTATGAATCTTGCAATCGAACGATGCTCCTAAACATAAAATTGAGAACGGATAAAATTCAATATGCAGCACTGCACGAATGAATTTTTTCGGAATTAACAGCCTATAGCATGAGCAGATGATGGGACTGATCTGGTATATCACAGGAGTTCCTCATCCTGATGGCAAATGGAGTGATCAAGCAAAGCGCGATCAAGTGTAGCAAAGTATATGTGTATCATTTCAACCGACTACATAATCATGATCAAGCATAATGTGATCAAGTGCCCCCAACTCTATCGGATTACTAACTTCTAAATTTCAGTATCTCACTGCCAGCAGTAAATTCAAGTACTACCACAGCAGTTTAAACAGACACTTGTCAAGCCAGACCTGCCTATGCCAACCGCATTAAAAGAAGTCAGAGAATATGCCTTGGCATTGGAGAGTAATACAATCTCCCATGTGTTCATTACGGCCTACAGCAACATCATAAGATGGTTACAAACTCAAGAATTCTAATAAGACATAAGCAGCTTTCAAAATGTCTAGTTTTTTTTCTTTTTTTGGTCGGATTCAAAATGTCTAGTTCGCATGTATAACATTTGCTTGAAATTGGTACATCGAATAAGCATGCAGCGCAACTGCTTTTCAGTCTCAATAAGAAAACTAAAATGAAAAACTGACTTTCTTCCATCGACCGCTCATCTTGCATCATCCATGTTGCACAGCGAGGCCAAAGTCAATCAGTAGAAGTTTAAATTTATGCAATCTGCCATCAATCTCCACTCTACTCTTGGGTAAGAATCCCCATTGCCAAACAATGTGCATATAAAGGAACACCATTACAGAATGAAAAATACATGAAAAAGCAAAAGATAGTCACGGGGAACAGATTTACTTTGGAATTAAGCCACAATTCCTCATTGAATTCGCCTCGATCGGCACCGCGGGGCACCGTCGCGGCCACTTTGGACGTCAGCTGCTCAAACGTGTGCAACCGCGTCTCCCTATCGAAATTATCCATCTTGAGATCATCAGGCGTGATCGCTCGAACCCCGCATTTCCCCTCTATCAGGCGCTTCCACGTTGTTTCCACCCCACAACCGAGCGGAGTCACCATACCCAACCCTTCAAATCCACCAAAGAGCACAAACGTTACACCACACCTCTATCGATGTAAGTTCGTCTAGCTCTCTACACGGCATCGGAGCGAGCAAGTCCTCTGTCCGAGGTGAAAAGAAATGAAAAGATTCGAGCTTGAAGACGAACGGAAGAAGCGGGGCGGAGGGGGCGGGCGAGAGAGAGCAAGGAAGCGGGCCGTGCGGAACTCACCGGTGACGACGACTCTCCGAGGCGCGACGGCGGGCGGAGGCTCGAAGGGTTCGAACGAAGACGAAGACGAGGAGGAAGAAGAGGAGGAAGAGGACGAAATGCGTCGCATGCGTCGGGAGAGGGAAGGAGAGAGGAGCATGCGGCGAGAAGGATTCGCCATTGCCGTCGCTCTCTCGCTTGCGGCTGAGAGCTGCGGGAAGACGAAACGGGGAAGCTTCTGCGCAAGAGAGAATCTCCGTTCAGTACCCGCAGGGGTATTTATATAGTCTACACAAAAATGACAGAAATAAAAACTTTAGCGGCAAAATTTTTATCAGATTACTTAAGTGTTAAATCGGGCAGAAAAATTACTTAAGTGCCTCTAATAAGAAATTCCAATTAAAATAATTACGTAAGTTTTACAATTAAATTTTTTTATCTAGTTTGGTATTTTTTATATTAAAAATGAATGCATGTCATATTTTCATATTAAAAACTGAATCGTCTATCCTTACCTCCTATCCGTCACACTGGTTCGAAAAGTTGAGATTCGGTCACTAGATCCCATGGATCTGCTCCAATCAGTGTTGCATATGGCGAGTTCGTATAATCCTTGAGCCCTCGTTTTTTTTAGCAGCATTGAATGAGGTCTCTCAAGGGCACTGCTGCTGGGATCTACTTCTCAAATGTGTCTAGCCATCTAGCGATATCCAACTTTTCTATCTCACTCGTCTCTACTATCGTAACACTCCTCATCGCCAATTCAAGTCTAGTTGAGGCTATCACAATCGCCACCATTCAACGTCGTTTTTTCCCATTACCTTAACCCTATTTCACTTTGTATTTTGATCTAGAAGACTCGAACTGAACAGCGTTAAAGTAATTATTGACGATTTGGTCTGGATTTTCTGCTGATCCGATATTATGGAATCGAAACCTTGCTCTAGTTATGCATATAAGACCGTCACCCGAGACCCTCATCGTGTGTCCGACGAAATACCGAAACTAGATTTGCACAAATTTGTCTTGAGATTCTAGATTAATTGGAGCATGTTTTCAGCATGTCTTGTGTGGTTAATGCTTCTCCTCGACTCCAGCTCAATTTTCTACTATATCCCATTGTTACCAATCAAAAGCTGAACTTTTGCCTTTATTTTGTTTGTGGTTATATCACTGAACTTGATGATCTTCCATAGCGAGTGTTGGCGAGAAAATTGAATGGAGGTCATCCGTGTGCACATCACCAAACGGGCAAGTGCTACCTTAAAATGATTTTTATAGGAGGGCCAATGTTGGGAATCGGCTTCTTCCACGTCTACACCGCCGAGACATCCACAGAGAAAGGGTGCGACAGATCCCTCCAGCGGCGGAGGTTAGCATGGGCCGGTTGAGCAACTTCTTCGTAGCTTGCCAGAACACGGCGAATTGAGGGGGAGTTCACTTGTTCAACGAATTGAAGAAGAGGGATTTGAAAATATTGGGTTTCAAGAAACTTGATTTGTCCAAATTAGGGCTTACAAATTGGGGTAACACATGTTAATCAAAGTTGTTTTGGGTTATTAATGCTGACTGAATACGCGGACATGCCACATAACTCCGAAAAATTAATAAAATATTATTATATTGAATTTCTTGCGACGGTATAGGAGTTAGTACTTAAGTGATCCGAAAGAAAAAAGTATCGGTACATAATTTTCGACACTTTGAATGTCCTTTTACCATAATTAAATTATATTTTGTTATCGTAGATAATATCTTACCTTCTCCACATGAACATATTTCTCCCTTGTCTTACAAGCTACAGCCAACCCACCAATTAAACATTTTCTTTTAGGCGACCTATTTCGTCCTTATCTTGGCTAAGACTCCTTTTTTTTTCAGTTAACTGACCAAAATACCGTTTCTCTTCTTTCTCCTCAATGTATTGTTTCTTTTTTTTTTTTGTCAGGATAATCAACAAAATTGACTTTATTTATATATGTTCCATCACACCTAATAAGATACTATCTCATTCCATGTCTTGCTATCACCTTACCTATATAATTTTTTATTATTTTAATGTACACTCTCGTGTTTTTAATCACAAAAGCTATGTAAAATATTAAAAATTTCTATTTATGGCAGCTTATTAGTGCACAATCAATTGTCTATTTCTTATTCCAATAATTTTGTGCAAATCTATATTTTAAAGTTGAACATTAAACCTCAATTTAATTATCTAGCCGATCTTGACCACGTGGATTATTTTTTGGAATAGTTTGTAATCACTTATTTTGTGCTTTCTTTTAAGCTTTCCACGTTTTAATCCAAATTGCAAGATGGAGTTTTTTTTTTTTTTTTTGGGTCAAAGAGGTAGCGCAAGATGGAGTTGAAAATATAGTTATACCTTTTTCGCTTTCAAACTCACGACAGATTATTTAAGAGAAAAGTTTTAAACATATTTTAAAGTATATGAGATTGAATCTACCATTGGTATTAATTGCTTTCTTCGTGGTAGAAGTAAAATAACAAGGGTTCCCTTTTCTTCCCCCTTTTTGTGCTTATCTTTTTCTTCGATAGATAAGAATAATGAAGTGGAATATAGAAATATAAAATTTGTGTATATTTTGATATGCATAATTAAAAGAGATATGAAAAATCAAAGAAATTATCCTAAATATCCACAGAAAATATCTAAATATATCTAACCTCTAAACTCAATGAGCATATAAAATGTCAACTTTAGCTTGAATACAAAGTATGAACAATGTCCAACAGTTGAGACATGGCTACTCATGGCAAAATTTCCAAATTTGGCTGGTCTTGGGACAGCCACTCTCGTTGTGGCTTTTGTGGTTGTATTGCTTATACGGTTGGCATCGTAGCATCAAATGGCCTATACAACTGACTTGGGAAAATAGTTACTGTGATGCGTTTTGTACGGCTGGCATTGAAAGAAAAGCCATCTCCAAGAAAATGCTCAACTAGGCAATGTGGCTAGTGCGGTTGGCATCGAAACACAATCATGAAACGGAGTTAATTAAGTGTTTCCTCATATGAGAGACTTGTGTGCATGAATATTATTGAGCGGTGAGGATAGATTTATTTGAATGTGTACCAGGGTGCTCGGGATGCACAATGCACCTGGCACGGTTTTTTCAAAAATGTGGTTCTAATGTCAATAATGGAATTTATGTACATTTTGATATGCATAATCAAAAGAGATATGCAAAATTAGATGAACCATCCTAAATATCTCTAAGAAACGTTTAAATATCTCTAAAAGACGTGGTTTAGATATAAACATGTTTAATTTTTTTATGATACTCCTGACACATTAAACTTTTCCATAGTTTTAACAAATTGAAGAGAGAGATAAGGGAACTTTGATAAGTGAACTGAGAAAAACAAGGATCATAATAAAAAAAGGGTACAAATAGCGATGGCCCTTTCTTTCACTTGCATTATGAAGGTAATCTTATTTACCATAGGGGGCTTAGGAGCAAAAGAACATGATTACTACTAACTCCCATGCGCATGCGTAGCAATTAAGCTATGGCGGCCGAAATCAGCAGCAAGTAAATCATCATATCATCACGTGAAATTGATTAGTGGTTCGTGGAATGTATAGAAGCATGTAATGTTTCTCAATAAGCTTTTTCCACCCAATTTTTTTTATTCTATTTTTCCAATGCTTGACTAATGTATCGTGCCTATAAATGTAAAAAAAAAAAGAAGCTAAATTTCGCTTCCCCAATGACATCATCCCTCGATAACAGACAGACTATCATCAATTAATGAAGTTAATTATGTTGTTGTCAATGTTTTCAAGATCGTGCCGTACGTTGAGCTGGATTCTCGAGCTAAGGAGCACTCCCCTATCACCCTATAATCATTGTTATAATGTTCCTTTTCGGTGGTGATTTTGGAGCACTCGAGGCTGGAGATTGGAAGGATTTAGATCTAACCGTAGACTCACTTCAAGCACAGTCTATTTTTGTACCTATAATTAGGGTGGGTAATTTTAAAGTAAATCTATATTTCATCTTAAGCCTGAAATTATTGATCAATAACGATTTTATAATTTTTGAAATCTGAAATTTATTATGTATATTCTTATCATGCATATTCTGAAACATGAAACGGAATCGGGTTCTTCAGTTTTTGATTTTATCCTAAAATTATACTCATTCCTATTAAGATTGTTGCCAACCCGCGACTTGGTCCGGGCGTCCGACCTTTATCTTTTCTTGTCTCCTCAAAATTCCACGACGTCCTTCGGATCCCCCGCTTGATCCAAACAGTGGCCGTTCGATCGGACTGACCCTTCCTGATGCGACACCATCGTGGTTAACTTTGTACTTGCACCGTCGCTCTCTCTCTCTCTCTCTGTCTGCTACAAAGGACAAAACATCAACCGTACGCATCCTCGAAGAACACAAATACACAAAAATCTCCGAAAGGATCTCCCTTCACGCAATCCCCTGCCCTCGTGCCGTGAATCTGCTCGAGACCCACGTTGCATCTCCCCTCGAATCGATCTGGGTCGGCGTTGTTTTCGCGGATTGTGAATCGGGGTTTCTTGAATCGCGCGAGCGAGAGAGGCCATGAGGAAGAGGGAGAGGGAGAACCCGTGCGGGGTGTGCGGCCACTACCACAAGTACGAGGAGGGCGAGGTATGCGGGATTTGCGGCCACCGGATGCCGGCGGCGGCGGAGAAGGCGTCCGTCCACGTCAGCGCGTTCCCGACGGAGATCTTGCCGGAGTTCCTCTACCTGGGGAGCTACGACAACGCCTCCCGGTCCGAGCTCCTCAAGACGCAGGGGATTTCGCGTATTCTCAATGTGGGCATTGCTCGATTCCGTTTCCTGATTGATTGGGTGCATGATGATGTCTGTTGTTACTGCTTTTTCTGCTGTGCATTGACCAGTCAGGGCAGGGGGCTGGGCCACGGGATACGGTGGAATTAGAATTTGCAGGGGCTTTTGCCTGTCGCACTGCGCATATGCTCGTATTAGGTCATTCGCACATCAGTGATACACCCGATATCTGCGAGAACGGGGAAGTCTTAGTTTGGTCGGAGTAGCTGTTTGTTTAAAGCGAAGCTTGTATGTCGGGATTTTGATAGAATTCCTTGGTAGTGCGCGGCATATGTGAGATTTGGGGAGCAAGGAACGCTGACTTTTAGATGTCTATGTGACCTCGGATGTAGTGAAATTTACACTTGGAAACAGCTGGAGGGATATATTGTTGTCAATGTTTTTTGAATTCTCTATAGGATCGTGTGTCTGTTTGTTCCCTTTCCTTTGTGAGCTTATCTGGTTATCTCTATATGTCACCGTGTGCAACAGTTTTAGCGGGATTATAGTTATGGTGATGAATAACTTGAAAACAGAGGGTTTTGTATCAAGTCAACAATGCAACAGTTACCATGCATGAGATGTGAATATACATTGAAACCTGAATTATCATCCCAACTTTAATATAGAGTTTCTCATAATCTGTTTTAGTACGGCAATATATTATGTTTATCTGTCTTCTTGACTGGTTGCTTATTGCGTATTATATATATGTGAAGTGTGAAAGTTTATTCCCTATTGTGTGCAGACTGTGCCTGCCTGTCAAAATCTTTACAAAAACTCGTTTACTTATCACTGCCTCCAAGATGACAGAACTTTACCCTTTGACAATGCGAACCAGTTTTTAGGTATGTCTACCCTTACTTGCAACACTCCTTTATGTGTTGGTTGGCATGGGTTTTGATTCTCACATTCTGTCTTTTTCGTAGTTCTAAACTTGGGAGTAAGTGATGTTCGTTTGTTAGCAATGAGAACTGTTGAAGTGATGGAATGATTCATGAAAGACCATGATGAAGACTGGAAACAGCTGGTTTTAGTTCTAAAGTAGTTAAGTATGTAGAGGTTTGGGCAGCCTGCTATCTTGTGCTTAGCTTGGTGGTTCTGTTTTTTATTCTGGTCTTCTGCCAGTGCGACTGAGTTTTAGCTAGTTTGGAGTAATTAATATGGTGACTCTTACGTTATGTAACCGACAAGGGACTCATGACCCTTTTGATTCTAGCAAGACACTTGTCGATTGGAGGTTGCTATGCTTGGTTGAACAACTATATTACATAGCTAAATGTCCTTTCCTTTCTTGAGATGCTATTCAATCATCTGTACCATAGGGCTTCAATTTTCTGGACCTTGCTTTGAGCATATGTCATTCCCCTTTCTGTAGTTTCTTTGTCAATAATGTCACTGTGGAACCATACATCAACTAAGATGAACTTTTTCTTGCTAATAACTAAGATAAATGTGTTTAGCAGCTTATGGTTGGTTTTGGAAATTGGCCTGTTCATTTTACATATATAGGATGTTTTTCATCGTTTTCCTTTGCAGAGCAATGTGAAAGAGACAAAGCCCGTGTTCTTGTGCATTGCATGTCCGGTAAAAATAGGTATGACTTACATGCTATATCCCCCTATTTCTCCCTTTAAGAAAATTTAGATGACGCAACACATTGGCAAGCATGTAATTTGGTGATATGAAGGATGTAATAATTCGGCCACAACTTCAAGATATCCAATTTTGCACGTAAATGGATGAGGTGTCAGTTATTATAGTCGAAATGGTCCGATGGAAGAATATCGATGTTTTCTTTGCGATCCAATTATAGATGCTTTTCTTCTGACAGGTCGCCAGCTGTTGTGATAGCTTACTTGATGAAGTCAAGAGGATGGAGGCTTGCACAGAGTTACCAGTGGGTGAAAGAGCGAAGATCATCAGTGGACCTAAATGGAGGTTTGCATCCTTATGGTCCGTATGACCACGGACTCCCCCACCCCCACCCAAAAAGAAAAAGTTTTACATGCACGCACACATAAAGTAAAGGGCTTTGTGGGTATTTCATTTGCACACTTGGAGGCGTTATTGGTTCACAGTAATAGTACATAATTATCATATTTAATCTCCTGAGCTGAGTGGTTGGCAAGAACCCATTAATTAATTTTTTCCAGTTAGTTCTGAAATTGTGGTCATATCTCTGCTTGCACCACTGGAAAATGGCAACTACGCCCAAATTCTCACAATAGTTCCAAGACAATCTTGTGTGCCCTTAGCTGACCATTGTATGAATAGTATACATATATTGCCTTTCTTTGTTAAGGCGATGGACCTTTCTTTGTATGAGACACGAAGTGCCAAAAACGCAACATGTCATTAATTGTTGACTTTATGTTAGCTGTGGTATCTAAATGTTGCCCCCCCCCCACACCCTTTTGGCTTTTTCCATAATGGGCATGTTCAATTGCCGCGTCCCAACTGTTATCTTTTGGTGAAACTCTCACATATCTGTTGACTGCAGCTGTATACCAGCAATTGCGAGAATATGAGCAGAAGATATTTGGTTTGATGGATGGATGTGATGTAGCTCCACCCGTCTTCCCATCTTTAAATGCACAACCCTTCAGCTTTGGCTTCCCAAAGGTTAACGACCTAGTTCCGCCTGCTCAATTTAACGTTGGTGCTGCCTCAATCTTCAGTCGTCCTCCGTTAGATATTCCTCCACACGAGTTTACTTTTGGAGCAAGCCAATTACACAAAAGTTGTCACGAGAGCCCTCTCACAGCAAATTCCGCAAACTCAAATGGTGGCGATACACCGATGGACAGTGCTTAAATTTCTTGTTATCTCCTCTGGTTCCGAAATCATCCGTCTGTTGGGAGCATCCGGTGCTGACTTTACGAGACTGTTCCTGTCGTCGTTGGGTGTAAAGTTGGGCGAATGTTAAAAACTTACTCTTTTAGAATGCATGTTGGTAAAGGAATTC